>CALNVZ010000635.1:38257-63748 GCA_940671915.1 Paracentrotus lividus | reverse complement strand
GACATTCGGCTTAATTTCTTTGATGATTTTTGTTAATTCTACTGAGAGTTTTTCCATGAAACTTGGCACACAACTTCTGGGTGGTACTAAATAACAGGATCAAGCGCTAAATTGATAATCTGATAAGGCACGGAGTGGGGCCAAAGCCCTGAAATTTCTTCTTATTTGCATGTTTTTCTAATAACTTCTGCTCACTGAAGCGTAAAACCCTGGAATTTTCGTGAAATACAAATCAATGAAGTATCCAAGAAGGTCTGTGACAATTATTCAAAGTAAGCAATTTAATTTCAGTCCACAAGCGAAAAAACGGCTTTTCACGTATCATGTGTTCATTGAAGCGTGAATTTTGAATAAAATGCCATACAATTATTTGAAAAAAATAATTTGACATACATATAACAAAAAAATGTTGATAAAATGATTTTATTACATAAATATGGAACAATACTTATCTTAGAAATTTGAAAATATCCTTTTTTGTTTTTATTAAGTGTTCATTCAACCGTGAATTGATGAGTATTGTTTAAAACACTATTCCAGATTGCATATTCCGTCATAATCAGTAATTTTTAAAAGTAAAAATGTGTAAAAAATGCAGATTTTTGCAAATTTTACCTCATGTGCATCCAACCGTGAAATTTAATGCAAAAATCGTTTGATGTGTTAGAAATTAAGTGCAACAACCCCTCTGAACATATCTTTTGTTGAAAAGTCTGAATTTATTCAAATAATATTAAATTAAAGTTATGAAATTAACCTTGTGACTTTCGAAAAGTGACATTTTTGCCTTTTGACTATACTCATTGAAGCATGACAAAACGAATTTCAGTAAAATTCCCTCAAATGTAAGCTGATAAAATTACCTACAAGCACATGTAATAAAATATGTAAAACTCCTCTTTGTTAAAAAGTTACATCAATTTGATTAGGGGGGACTTACTTTTTTTGTTGGGTATATTTTCTGGCGTGAGGTCAGCTCATGGCTTAGATCAAAGAATGTGTATAACCTGCCACTTACATGCCTTGATATATATATATGTTTTGGAGTTCACAACGAAAATGACAATCTTATCAATACAATTATTATGTACGGTAAACAATTTATTTTTCGAAAAAAAAATGTAAAAACTCTGATATATATTTTCATCAATTTAGATCAGAAATAATGTATTTAGAAAAAGTTGAGAACCTTATTGCTTTCAGGAAGAACAAATTGCAAATTCATAATTCAAAATGGGAAAAAATTCTTCCCTCACACTGATGGCTGATTATACTATGTTGTTAAATTATACTTATACTTGCATTTATTTCGTTTCATGTACAAGATGTAATTTCTGAAGTGTTTATGTTTATGTTCGATGTATATTTGAAGCAATAAAAACATTTAAAAAAAAAAACAACAACAACAACAACCTGAAAAAGGCATCATTTTAGCAAAAACCTCATTTTCTGTGAGAGGTATGAAATCCTCTATGTTTTGGTTGATGGCATCAAGGTCAACATATTCATGTTAGTTCCAACATAGTTAAACTTATAAAACCAATAGGTCTAAGGTCAAGGTTCAAGAAAAATGTTTCGGCCAAAGTTTTGGGTTTTGACCTCAGTCTTATTGGGCCGTTTTACTTTTATTTTATTGGACATTGGTAACTGCTTGACCCCATGAACCAAGAAATGTTCGTTTTCATTGACCTATGACCTGCCGTGGAAATTCCAAACAATACTTAGTTTTTGCTATTTCCAGGTATTTGTCTCGCCTAAACGAAGTCCGTCAGAGACCTAGTGGTCACTTTTCCTGTTGGTCTGTTGGTCTGTTACGTTTTCTGTTGGTCTGTTACGTTTTTAGTTTTTTTGTGTAATTTGCTCTCATTTCTTTTCTTTTTTTTTTTGATATCATTTGTGTTCACACCTGGTACAAATGATACTTGGGTAATACCAAGTATGTGTTGGTAAGGATGATGGGGTCATCTACGGCCGGTCAACGAAAGTCAAATGATATGAGGTCATCTATTACAAAATGTAAAGTTTTTGTTTAACTTGGCTATGCTCTCATTTCTTTTTTTCCTCCATCAATGTGTTAACACTTGTACAAATGATTCTTGGTAATACCACATGTGGTTGATGAGGATGCTGAGTCAAAGGTCATTATAGGGGTAAAAAGGTCGACTTAAAGGTCAACTTTCTTAAACTTTTTTTGCTTTGTTTCTCTATCAATTGTGTTCACACTTGTAACTGATTTCTTGGGTAATACCACTGTCTTGTTGAGAGATGATGTGATCAAAGTTCATATAGGCGTCAAAAGGTCACCTCAGGTCGACTTCTTAAACATATGCTATCTTCTTTTTTGCATAAGTTTGTAAACTTCGAATAAAGGTTAATTAGGTATGTACCATTGATGATCTACAGAGTTGCATTAAAGGCATCTTGGGTCAAAAGGTCATATTGCGTGCTTTAGATAGCGAAATCAGGCGAAACTCGTGGTTCGTTAACCACGTTGTGCAGCATGTTATTTGAACTTTGACCTTATTTTAGTCATATGTGTCAATGAAAAAGAACGACATTGATATTCTAATTCATGGGTCAGCAGAACAAAAATAACTATGGTTATCAAACCAATAGCTATAATTTTACCAATGGGACAAGGTCAAGACACAATATAAAGTTCAAGGAATACGTAAGGGCCAAAATTTTCTGTCTTTACCATATTCCTGTTTGGCCTTATATAGCTTAATCATTTTGAACACAGTTTCTTTTGTTCACTTGACCCTTTACAGATAATCAACCTTGCTACTTTTTTATTGACGCATATGACCGCAAGTAAGGTCAACTTCAAATAACATATGACGCTAAGAAAACCTGGAAATAGCAGAAACTTTGTATTGTTTGGACTTTTCACAAGAATTAAGAAACCAATACCCAAGGAAATAATTACATTCATAGGAAGAGCATAATAGAAGAGCAATTTTAAAAAAGTTCATCTAAGCGTATAATAAGAGAGTTATGGAATTTTGAAAAGTCTCGTTTTACCTTTATGGGGATCCTCAAATTGGCAACATCGGCTTCAAAATGGCCGATTTATGGACAACTCTCCATTGGTTTTGTACACAATTTTCAGATTTTCCCATTTTCTTTCAAAATATGTCTTACCTCCTTCTGACCTCAACATATGTTGTGTGAAATAAATTTTTCCATGACCATATTTGAGCTCAGAGTAAATAAGACATATTTGAAGAAAATCGGCCATTTTAAAGCCGATGTCGCCAGTTGAGGATCCCCCTATTAGAAGGTAAAACGAGACTTTTCAAACTTCTATAACTTTCTTATTTTATAACCGATTTTTATGAAACTTTTTTAAATTGCTCCTCTGGTTGTGCTCTTTCTTATAAAAATGATTATTTCCTTGGGTATTGGTCCCCTTTAATGGTCATAGGTCATTGAAAACGAACATTTTCTGGTTCATGGGATCGAGTAGATCACGGTCAGTGTTCAATGAATTATTCCAAGTAATTCTGTCTAATAACACTAAGGTCAAAACCTCTTTCTTTAATTGGTTGTATAACTATGTTGGTAACTAACAAGAATATGTTTAACTTGATGCCATCAACCAGAAAGTATAGGTCGTCATAATTTCAGTTGACACTGTCGACCTAGAACACACAGAAAATGAGGTTTTTGCTAAAATGATGTCTTTTCCAGGTTGTTAATCATCATATAAATTGACATTTGACCTAATTTACAGGTCATAAGGGTCTCCAGAATGTGGCAGCAATGTCAGGCTAGTATGAACCATGTTCTATTCTTGATTATTTGCTATGAATATCGTCTATGGATATGTTATGTCTGATCGTATTTAAACTTGACTCCATTATGCACTGAATAATGCATAAATAGACTAATTTTGCATATTGCTCAAAACTGGCTGATTAGAAAATTACCTACAATTTGAACAAATTTATGTTTACGTTAATGAAGCCTTACCTTTGACCTCAAATTTGGGTCACAAAAGGACAATTAAAAAATTGGAGAAATATATTTTCTGGTTTATGTGATCAAGTAGAACATATTTATAGATGTTGCCAGTCATTAACATGACTTGCAAACGAAATTACATAGGTGGTCCCGCTATGTACAACGCTGCCATTTCATTTCATAACAATAGAATTCTAGCTCACAGGGCGTCTATTGTCCTGACATAGCAATACAAACGTGTTTTCTAAAGGCAAAACGCAATCATGCCAAGCCGCAGGACTGCTGTAGCATTCCATTAACATTTTTTGACGTCATCACTCGCACTTTTAAATTAGGGGTAATTTTACAAGTATTCGGGAGGGGTGGCCTGGTTGAGGTTCGGTTATCTTTTTAATTAAATACTTTCTAGATGGACAATAAAAACGCCTTAATTTGGAATTGTTGTATTATATAGCATATTAGCTTTCGTTTTTGGCTATTTCATTTGTCGGTCCGGTCTAGGACTTTAAGATTTACATCTTCAATTGTATTTTCATTATGAATGGTATGAAGAATGCCAACCACAATATTTGTCTCTCTTAGCATGCTTAAAACATTGTTTTAATGAATATATTTAAACCATAAGAGCCTAACTATGTATTTGAACTCGTTGAGGAAGTATGTATATATAATGCGTATATTTTGCTCTCTGGAGCCTTGCTCCATTTCTCTTAACTTAAATATATATATATACATGGGGGCCTGTAAACAATAATTTATCCTCTGTAATGTCTTTATTTGTTCAGAGATTATACCAATAACATGTATATAACAAACATATATATTGTCCTTTGAATGGCATATATATCACTATTTGTTGCTTTTACATGTACCTATATTTCCTTGATATTTGTATATATTATGATATTAAGTAAGCTCTGAATACGAGGGTTTTTTTTAATTATTATTATTCTTTTTTCATAATTCTATATATAACCGTTGTGACATAGCTGTAATTTATGTTTAAAAAAGATACATTTTACATATTGTACAGTACATTGTAACGAGTGTAGGGGGCTTATCTTTGTTGTAATTTAAGGGGAAAGCGAGAAAAATAATTATGAATTTATACTTACATAGACTTAATTGTGGGGAGCTTCCCTCAGCTTGATCTATCTTGAGCTCTCTTTGGGATCCATTGGCCCATATTAACAAAGATGTTTTACATTAAGCCATAACTGAAATCTGTGGTTTAACTATGGCTAGCAAAACCTTACACAATCCCGAAAAGTAGATGTTTTATTTATCAGAACATTTAGTACTAAAACTATTAAAAACTACTTGGGAATAAATATTAATAATAAGTACAAAAGTTGTCAAACCATCAAAGCACGATTCCAGAATCCCGTAAACGTGTAAGGAACATGCAATGTAGACAAATTTTGTTGCATTTTACTTGCCATAGTTAAACCACAGATTTAAGGTATGGCATAACTTAAATCACGTGAATGTCCTAACAATCGAACTATCTCTTTAATTTCACACGCAAGCAAAATTCTCCTTAATGTGATAGTCGAGAGAATAAGAGATCATCTCGAGAAAGAATTACAACCAGAACAGGCGGGATTTAGGAGGGGCAGAGGAACCAGAAATCAAATAGCCAACATTCTAATGTTGGCTATTTGATTTCTAATGGAAAAAAGCATGGATTTCCAACATCCGCTATATGTTTGCTTCATTGACTACTCCAAAGCCTTCGATTGCGTGCGTCATAAGCAGCTATGGCGAATAATGACAGAAATGGGTTTCTCCAAACAAATAACTGAATTAATTCGTTCACTATATGACAGCCAAGTGGCCATCGTGATAACTGAAAGTAGTGACAGTGAATGGTTTGAAATTGGACAAGGCGTTCGTCAAGGCTGTATTCTTTCCCCGTACCTTTTCAACATATACGCCGAATACTAGTATATCATGAGAAGTGCACTTGATGGAGCTGCAGGTAGTGTATCTATTGGTGGGAGAAAGATAACCAATCTCAGATATGCTGATGATACAACACTCATTGCGAGATCGGCAGAAGAACTCCAGAATCTCATTGACAGAGTCAAGTTATGCCGCGATCACAGTACCGTTTCGGGGCCCGTACGGCGTGTAAAATTGACATTTTTGATAATTTCGGTCACTTTCGTAAGGTTCCTGGCCGGGTCCCTTACGATACGGGTACCGGTGTATTTTTACAGATCGCGCGGGCCCCTAGATTATTGCTTTCATGTTCTCGATTCTCCCGCCGTTTTTATCAAATCGGTAGACGGTCTACAGCCCTTGGAAAGCCCGTGGAGTCACTAAAGGGGACCGATCGGCCTCCTATCGGTGGCCGTGTAGGCTCCGCACGTTTTTTCTGTCAATTCTTGTAACAAGCCGGGAGGGTGTCGGGCGGGTGCAACATGCACCGCAAGGACGTCAGGAGGTACCCGGTCGTGGTCCGCACGGCGCCTGGCCGATTCCCACTGGGTTCCATGTGGTCTTTCGCACAAGTTTTTCCAAATCATATTGTATACATATTTTTAGTATTTGTCAAATTTCTCTTTCGAGATTGTCAGCATGAATTATTATCGGGCTAGTGCTATAATGATAGCTGAAGATCATGAGCATTCTGCATACATTAATACATTATTTATTGGGAGCATTTTCCAAAGTGTATAGTTATTTGAGACGGTGCTCCATATTGGCTCAGATTTTCAAAATATTAAAAAGTCCCACATAAATGTCTTTAATATATACAGTCTGTGTCAAAAAAAATGGTACAGTCGAGAAAAAAAAAATCATTTAGGTGTGAAATCTTTTCATATAATGTGTGTTTGTGGTACCAAATTAAAGCCAAAAAATTTTTCTTGCTGATGCGCTTTGTACTGTATAATTTGCTTTCGTAAAACAAAAGTTATGCTAAGTTTTGTGCGACGAGGAACAAATCGAAATTACGCACTTCTATTGTTCTGGAGCGCTGAATTCACGGTCATTATGCGAAATCGTACACAAAGGCATGGGACGGCGTGCGAAAAATAGATTTTTTTTTATTGTAGAAAATTAGTCATATCTCAAAAAGTACTGCACCAAATGTGATGAAAAAAAAATGCACAAAAAAGAGTGATATTCCTGCTTTATGAAAATAACAGACAATACCACGTTAATATTAACCTTCACACTATAAAAAAATGTTTTCCAACTGTACCATTTTATTTGACACAGACTGTATATGCTTTGAGTGATTCTGTCGATGGTTTTCAGACTTCATATAGAATGATTTGTCTTTTGATCAAAACCGCCTTATTTAAATTTATATTTTACAGTATTCTATGTCGTATTTGTGGTTTGAAACGTAAATAATTTAAATGCAATTATACTCAAAAGAGCTTAAGACAAAACTTTACAACAGGAGCCTGGCAGGGTGCCGCAGGATAGCCGCAGGGGAAACCTTAAACATCGCAAGACCGTAGTCATTTTTTTTACAATGAGGATTGAAAGGAAAACTGTGCGGAACCCTTTCTGTCACCTGCAGGTGCCTGTGCGGGCCCCTCAGTGACTCCACGGGCTTTTACCGGGTTGTCTACTGCCTACCGATTTCATGAAAACGCCGGGAGAATCGAGAACATGCAGTAGATCTTTCCGGCTTTTCTACGGGTAGTGAAACAAGTCCTCGCGCCCGCAGAATCATAAGGGAGCCGGACAGGCACCTTCCGAAAATGGCAATTATGTACGGTTCTACTCGCCGTACGGGCCCCAGAATGGGTATGTGATCGTAAAAAAGGTGAGTGTCTTGCGATGCTTTGGGTTTACTTTTGGCTTTCCTGCGGGACCATAAAGGGCACCCCAAGGGTTCCTCAAGGGACCCTAGCGATTTTTCTACAAATTCTGCAAATAGGAACACTGGTCAGCCTTATAATAACCACCTTGTTCATCAGAGCGGACACCGAAAGAACATTCTGTCGGCACCCGAATGGCACTCTTACGGTCTCTTCACGGGCGTATTTCGATTTCAATCCACATATTTATACTTTTAACCGACCGGGCGCCGTAGGATATGTGACTCGCAATAGCGGTAGAATGAAAAATCATCAGGGACCCGTGAGGTCTCTAAATCCACGAAAAGCCTTAGGATTGGGCAAAACGTACGGGGACCTCTCGAACTGTGATCTAGGCATTACGCAGCGAGGAGTTAGGACTTCGTCTCAATGTTAAGAAAACCAAAGTCATGATCTGCGGAGGAGATGCAAACAAGGTGGTGACGGTGGATGGAAAAAATGTGGAAGAAGTTGAATCTTTTAACTTCCTTGGCTCATATATATAAGCAACACAGGAGGAAGTTCTCAGGAAATCAAGAGAAGACTAGCCATGGCGAGATCATCCTGCATTACCTTAAGCGATATATGGAAGGACAGAGGGATATCGAAAGAAACTAAAATACATATTATGCAAACGCTTGTTTTCCCAATTGCATTGTATGGATGTGAGACATGGTCGGTGGGAATGGCTGATAGGAAAAAAATATTAGCGTTTGAGATGTGGTGTTGGCGGAGGATGCTGAGAATATCCTGGACGGAGCATAAGACAAATGAATAAGTACTTAATCAAATTGGGCAAAAACCTACGGTGGTTAATAAGATAGATCGTAGTAAATTGCAATATTTTGGTCATATATATGCAGACGACAGGATGATAACATTGAACAAATAATTATGCAAGGTTGCATTGAAGGTAGCAGACAGAAACTGAGATGGACAGATGGCATTAAACAATTAACAGGCCTCTCCCTAGTTGCAGCTCATCTCCTGGCACAAGACAGAGCAACTTGGAAAAGCATCATCAACAGGGTCACAAAGGGTCAGACATGACCTGTATGACATCGATAACTTAGCCTCATTTGTGAATACGGGACAATAATTAGTGTAAGTTCACGACTGCCCCAATTAATTTGAAGAGTTACGGTACATAGAATAGAAATGAGATATTTTATTGCATGACCAATCTCATTGTAGACTATATCTGCATGGCAAACATTTATTCTTCATCGTAACAAAAACGTATACATTGAGTAGTACAGTTCGACTACAATAGCAATAGTTTCAGGTATCACTTAGGAGACGTAAAACTTAGGGATGTATACGTGTGAATAATGATTATTGATATAGTTTTTCTATCTATATCGATGTGTTTTTAATGTGTGTTTAGGATATTTTATCGGATTATGTTTAGCAATTGCCATGCATTTTGAGGATCGATGTTTAGTTTGTATAATACAGTGGGTCAATTTCGCTTTTTAATGGATGATATTCCCTTCATTATGATAGGTTACATCTTTTTTGTGTATTTTTTCAAAGTTGTGCTTACGCAGGTTGTATCTCGATTAATTATAGTCTATTATGTGTTTTATTCAATCTATCTGTATCATACAATCGTGTCACTTGGTTTTGCAAAACATTTATAATCCACATGTAGAGTTTAAATATTTGGAGCTTAGAAATATTTTTTTGAAATTCTGAATTTTGAATAGGTTAAATGCTCACGATAAGTGTGCATTTGTTTATTATTGATACGACTTTGACGATGTTATACAACGCTATATACATGATATAGCCAAATCTGTTTCAATTGACATCAATTTGAGATATGTAAGGCTTTTTGATATACAAACACTTAACGCTAATTAGACTGCGGTGTTTTGGTAGTCTGTAAAGACTGAAAGGGGGCATTATGATGCATCCCAAAAATCTCAGCCGTAAAAATCTAGTATCTAAACACACACACAAAAAAAAAAAGTTCCCCCTATTTCAGATATCAATAATTTTTTAACCAGGAGGAATTAAAAAAGCTAATTATATGTCCATGTAGGGAATTTAATTAACTACAATGGGAACGAATTTTACGAAAAATCATCAAGTCATGCTTCGGTGAGCAATGGTTGAATGCAAAAATGTCATTTTTTGAAGTTCACAAGCCTAAAATGGCAACTTTGATTCAATGATAACTGACCCATTTCCAGATTTTAAACATTTTGCACGTCAGAATGTATGCAAAACGTGTTTCCCAATATACGGGAAAGAAATATGCCCAAATTTTTACTTCTTTTCCATGGTATATTCGATCAAATATGATGGAATTCCTGTTGTTGAAGTGTATGCAACCAATATCCATTCATTCAGGGTTGAATGAACCCATCAATCAACCAAGAAATAGGCCATTTTAGAATTACGAAGTAATTTTATGCACTAGAAAGCATCTCAATAAACTTATTTATAAAATAAATTTATATACAAATTCATGCTTCAGTGAGCACGTGAGACTGGAAAAGCCCTTTTCTCACCTACGGACTAAAATTCAAATTCTTACTTTGATTGAATATAACAATTATTTTCGGGGAGTACTCATGATTTTATATTCATAAAAATCCCGATGTTTCACGCCTCAGTGGGCACAAGGTACAAGAAACTCATGAAAATAAGAAGAAAGTTTGGGGCTTCGTCATGGTTCAGTGACTTTTCGAATACGTAATTTGAGTAAAGATCATGTCCTACATGGACATATAATTAGATTTTTTTAATTCCTCCTGGTTAAAAAATTATTGATATCTGGAACTTTATTTTTGTTTTGTGTTTATTAAATAGAAAATATCGTCTCCGCGACGGACAAAAAGTATTAGAGACGTCTCAGAAACGTCTCCGCGACATTGTTCAAAAACTGTGACAAAGCATTTTCAAAGAACCGTCTCAAAGTTGTTTCCGCGACTTATCAAATGTCGCGGAGACGTCTCGGAGACGTTTCATGAGTCGCGGAATAATAATAATAATAATATTTAGTTTTTATATAGCGCATTTCATCACTATTTGCAATACCAATGCGCTTTACATGAAATAAATCATACTTATATAAAACATAAGATAAATGTTGAGAAAACAAAATTAATTAATATACAATAAGCATACAAATATTAAAACACATATGAATGAAACATTCTTATTAAATGAACCGCTTTGGAAAACTCTTCCATTGCATGAGAGATTGAATGAACAGTCCAAACGAAATGTTGAAGAGACGTGTCTTTAGTTCCCTTTCAAATACATCTATGTTTGTCTGAGCACGAAGAGCATCCGGAAGAGAATTCCAAAGGGTTGGTGCGGCACTTTCGAAGGACCTATCACCGAAAGTTTTCGTTCTACTCCTATTAACAACTAACAGGTTATGGGATGCAGATCTTAGCGATCTGGTAGGTTGATAGGGGGCTATCAACTCAGACAGGTAAGTAGGGGCAAGACCATGTACAGCCTTAAATGTGAGCAGGATTATTTTGTACTTAATGCGTGAATGAATGGGTAACCAATGCAGTTCTTTTAAGATTGGTGTGATGTGATCATATTTCTTAAACATAGATACTAGCCGAGCAGCAGAGTTCTGAATTCTCTGGAGTTTGGACACATCTTTATCAGGAACGCCAAACAGAAGACTATTACAATTGTCCAGCAATGACGTGACAAATGCGTGGATCAATATCTCTGTTGTTTTCTGGTTTAGTAGATGGCGAATACTACCTAGCCTTCTAAGGGCGAAGGATGCTCGACGACAGATTAGATTTATGTGGCGACGAAGCGACAAGTGTCTATCAATGACCACTCCCAGATCCCGGACTTCGTCAGCAGGCTCGATTTCCCCAACACAGAAAGGTTGTATGTCCTTGTTTCACGTCATGTGGGATGCTACATGTAACACTTCCATCTTGCCATCGTTTAAGAACAGGTGATTAGCTCCCATCCATGTCCGAACCTCTTGAAGACAAAGATCAAGCTTCCTGATTGCCTGAGTTCTGTCGTCTGATGTCATCGAGATGTACAGTTGTGTATCGTCCGCGTACATCATGCACGACAGGCCATGTGCTTGGATGATCTGTTGGACTGGGGTGGTGTAGCAAACAAACAAAAGTGGACCGATTACCGAACCTTGAGGGACTCCCCATCGCAGTTCAACTGGATCGGATGTTGCTTCATCAATCAATACTCGATGTCTCCTATTAGAGAGATATGAGGATAACCAGTTTGCTGCAATATCCGTTACACCAAATCTTTCTTTCAGTCCAGTCAAGAGAATGCCATGGTCTACGGTATCGAACGCAGAGGTAAGATCTAACAAGACCAGAATTGCTTCTTTCTTACTATCCAGGGTTTGGAGAAGGTCATTTTGAACCCTCAATAGTGCCGTTTCCACGCTGTGAAATCGCCTGTAGGCTGATTGTCTGGATGCAAGAAGAGAGTTCTCATCGAGATACGACATCAGTTGCTTACAAACTATACGCTCAATTAATTTCCCAAGAAGAGGTAGATTCGATATTGGGCGAAAGTTTTTCAAGATTTCTGGATCTAAACTTGGCTTTTTCAGTGTTGGAATGACAAGCGTTGACTTTAGTGAAGATGGAAAGATGCCTGTCTCCAAGGACTGATTTGCAATATCAGTGATCGCTGGTAGTAAAACCTCAACACTGTTCTTGAAAACCATTGCTGGTAGAGGATCAAGTGGACAAGCTTTGACCTTTGATGATTTTATGATGCTGGCGACGTCAGACTGAGTCACTGGGAGAAACCTCTTCAAAGAGCAGTTGGGTTTCGGATGATTCCGCGAACTATCAGAGGAAGTTGAAGAGGGCAATGATGAGGGTACTGATGAGCCAACAACCGTCCCAAGTTGGTTTACTTTTTCTGCAAAGAAGTCTGCCAAATCTTTGTGCGAGCTCTAAGCTTGTGCCACGAGAAGGCAACGGTTGACCAGGTTTCTTACAGTCAACTTGTTGACTATCAGAAAGAGTTCCTTGGTACTTGCATCGGAGATCATATCCTGATGAAATGCTTTTTTCGCACTTTTCACTTTCGCGTTATACTCTGCCACTGATTTCTGCATTTCTTCCTTGTCAACAGTCGATCTAGGACTTCCCTTCCTCCACTTTCTTTCCATAGCACGAACCTTCTGCTTACTAGCCTTCAGAGCTTGGTCATACCAAGGAGCATGCGCGCCAATTGTACAATTTTCTGAAGAACTGGTGCATGCTGTTGAGAGTTTCACCAAGGACATTTGTGTAGAAGTCTACTTTCTCATTGACAGTTAGATTATCCAGGTCATTCTCTGCAGCAAACCTGGTCTGGATGTCATTCCGAAAGCTTTCATAGCTGATGCTTCTGAGCTTACGGAGCTTAACTTCCTTCTTCTTAATGGAGGTTTAGAGAGTGCTGCGAGAAAATAACAGCAGCATGGTCAGAAGGCATTGATGAACATATTGTAACATCTGCAACAAAGTCATCATCCTCCCGAACCATCAGAAGATCAAGGATATGCCCTCGGGAGTGTGTAGGCTGGGTAACCAATTGTTTCAGCCCTGCAGATTCGAGGAGATCGTTGAAGGCCCTGTGTCTGTCTTCGTCGTGTCATCCACGTGGATGTTGAAATCACCACAGATAACAACATGGCTTGTCAGCAAGTTGACTGTCTCCAGAAGTTTAGAGAATTCTGATGAGAAACTGTTTGAGGGAGGCATCTGTGTACCTGGCGGCCTGTAGATAAAAACATTGACATGCAATGGATTTAACTGTTACCTCCAAACACTCAAATGTTTCAAAAAGATGTGGTCTGGATTTGCATGTGTACTGATCACGCAAAATGACGCATATACCACCTCCTCTTTTTCCTTTTCGTGGTAGTTTGAGAATTCGATAGCCCTGAAGTGTGTTCTGAATTGATGCGATGGTTGGGCCGTCTCGTTGATCACCTCACAACCAAGCTTCTGTAATGGCAAGGATATCCAATTTTTCAGATAAAACAAAGTCACATACTTCAGTCGGTTTATTCATCATTGACTGGGCATTCCAAACCCCAATTTTTGTTGGAAGTGGGAGCTTGCAGGTGTCGACTAATGGGACCCTTCTCAAAGATGGGGTCCTATCTTCAGGTGGCTGTATGTAGCTCTCTTCTGAGACTTGCAAAACGACCTTCGTCCTCGTCGGGTTGGTTTGACAGAACATATCCCAAGATCCTTCAGTACATGATACACATCGCGTTGAAGTTTGTCTTTTTTTACCTTGTTGCCTATGCTCTTAAGTTCAAAAGAGCTGTAGGTTTTAGGCGCCTGTATAATCATGGCTAACACAGTCAAAAATATCACTGTTGAAAAGTGCAGGCCAAGGTTTGCCATATCAGTACATGAGCAGTGTCAATATGTATTACACAGATAGAGAATAAGGCAAGTATATCCAGGGGTATGTCCAGAGTCATATACTCTCCCATTGAGTAGAGGCGGTCAAGTTTAGCACTCTGAATAGGCACCAGGCTAACACAAAAGAGGTTGCTAATCTGTCCAACAATAGATGTCCAGTCAATCATGCATGCAGGCTGTAAAATGGAGGTCCATAGGATGATGTCTAATGCTGTATTTCCACAGATATTTTCCTTCAATACTACTGCTTCATCCTAACAGTTCCAAGCCCAATATTTGTCTACCAAACTCCTTGTTATTCTAGCAACACACTGATATCAAACACTAAGGTTGATGTTACAAATAATCAGCACAAATCTTCATAAAAAGAGAGAGCAAAAGTTGAGTGCAACTGGATGCGCTACATCAAATTCTCTGAAACAACTTTGAGACGGTTCTTTGAAATTGCTTTGTCACAGTTTTTGAACAATGTCGCGGAGACGTCTCTTATACTTTTTATCCGTTGCGGAGACGTCTCCGCGAAGTGAGATACCACCCTATGCGATGTAATCTATTAGTAATTTATGCATAAAATCATAAATTTTACTATGATTCTTGAAATGAAGCTCCTGCAGAACCTTTTTGCAGAATAATTATGCTAGAATAAATTGATTTCAGGATATAAAATTGAAAGTAATCGTATCTTTATGAGTAAGGTGAGAAAACTCCATTTGAATTGATTCAGGGTTATCACGTTTACTCAACATAATAAATTTTTTTTTTTTTTTTCTTATTTCTTTTATTTCAAATTCACTTGCTGTGTACATACCGTAGTTTATAGTTTTATTAATCGTTATCTTTAAGGTTTACATTGCAGTAATTATAATATAGTATGTATTGTGTTTCAGTGATATGTCGGTTGCTGTGCATTATTAAAGCGTATAATCTGAAGAAGTTCTACGAATTTTTGATGATCGATTTTTGTAATCAGTTCACAATATAATTCATGTGCGAAGAAAGAATCAAAAGAATATTGTTTGAGAAGTCGAATAATTGCCTGATATAGAAAATCACAGGCAGACAGAGAGACAGAGACAGAGAGAGAAAGACAAAGTGAGAGAGAGAGAGGGGGGCTCAAGAGAGACCGAGAAGGACTACACGCCTGTACATAATGAAGGACATGAGTTAAAAAAAAAAATAAAAAAAAAAAAAGACAACAGAAAACAAAGAGAGAACTAGACAACATAGCAGGAAATAAAATGTGTGGAAGGTGGTGTGAGCAAATAATGTGAGTTTACATGTATGTGTATGTCGGTGCGTGTATGTGTGGGTGTGAGGGATTGGACGTGTGCGCGCGTGTGTGGGTATGGGTGTGTATGAGGGTGTGTGTGAGTGGGTGTGGGTGTATATGGGGATGAGCTGGGTGGGTGTGTGTGTGTGATGGTTGGCTTGCTTGTATGTGAGAGAATTTGGGTGGGTTTGGGTGTGTATGGCTTCGTTTTGATGTGAGCCTGAGGGGGTAAGTGTTGGTAGGTGCGTGAAAGGGTGAGCCTAGGTGTATGTGAGCGTGTGTGTGTTGTTGTTTCGGAGTGTTAGCTTATGTTGGTGTGTGTGTGTGTGTGTGTGAGGGTTAAATTGGTTGAGTGCTTGTGGGGGTTAGATTGGGAGGGTATCTGAGGATTAGGTAATAATGCGGATGAGCAAAAATTTGATGTGGTTCCGAGGGGTTGTTGTAGCCTAGCGTAGATATAAACCCCTCACAAAAGTTTTGCAAATAGACTTTGGGCCATGATAACTTTTCAGGTACGCTTTAGCTATTCCTGATATTCATACCATTGGAAAGATAATTTATTCCCCTTTTTTATATCCTACTTGTAGTGATTATGTCATGCTTCAATGCACAGAATATCAGAATATGGAGAAAATTAAAAAGTCAAATGTTGCAACATGCCTTTATCAAAGGGAAGTTCCGCAACTCGACTTTAGGCTCTGATAACTTTCGGGGTATTTTCTAATTTTTATTGAATTTTAGACCATTGTCAAGATAATGTATTCTTCTTTTCAATGACACCCTTATTGTAACGATAGTGTTGTTCCTGCATGGACAGAACACCTGAATGTTAGGAAAAGTCAGAAGTTAAATGTTGCAAATTGAATGCCTATTGTGAGTATTATTGTCTGTTGCGAGCAATAACAATGCATTTCGCAACTTTTCACTTTTACATTGCATTATATTCGTGAGTTATGTGCATTCAAACATGATGTTACTATTGCAAATAGGGTATCAATAAAAAGAAGAATAAAAGAACTTTTTAATGTTATAAAAATATGACAATAATTAAATACCCTTACTAGAATGTATCAAGGTTCAGAGTTGTGTTAACAGAAATTTAAACTGAAAAATACCTTTCGTTTTGCCATGTATTCAGGTGGTATTCAGAGGTTCTGTAGGCACAGGCATGGCATCACCATGACAAATTAGGTATCAATCAAGAGAAGAATAAATTAATTTGACAATGGTATCAAATTCAATAAAAAATTAGAAAATATCCCCAAAGTTATCAGGACCTAAAGTCAAGTTGTGGAACTTCAATGTGATCATTAAAAATGCATTTTACAACATTTGGCTTTTTACACTTTTCCATATTCTGATATTCTGTGCATTGAAGCATGATACAATCATTACAAATAGGATATCAATAAAAGGGGAAATAAATTATCTTTCCAATGGTATGAATATCAGGAATAACTAAAGCGTACCTGAAAAGTTATCATGGCCCAAAGTCGATTTGCGGAACTTTTTGTGAGGGGTTTAGTTGTAAACTGTAGCTAGCGTATGTAGAATAGTAGGTTGCGCAGGCTGCCACAAGAATGATCGCCTACGGTGGGACAGTCACTTAATTCACTCGAAAAATAATGCCGGGAAAAATCTTCGAGATACTAATTGTTCACTTTAATGGCGTCCTCTATTGATAGGAAGTAGGTTACAGTAGAAGTGTTACCATGACTATATGAGCGAATCGCAGAGAGAGCATGCCAACCAGTAATACTGTGAAAGTTGTCTGTGTTACAATATGTTATATATAGCGCCAGCTATGGTCTTGAATGAGGAATAAAGGAGAGTCGCTCTCTCGTCTCCATGAAGTAACTAAATAAGAGAGTTAGAGAGAACAGGAGAGAGAAGAAACATGATCTCAGAAGCGGAGAATGTCAAGCTTCATCATCTAATATGATTTTCGTCGGAAATGGACTGTTTTCGTGTGATTTATCGTTAGCAAACGTCGTGGACTGTCGGTGTTACGCTACTACGTTATGAGCGGTTTCGTGTAGTCCCATCGCGATATATTAGCGTACCGTTTCTCGACTCGAGTATCAATGACTTTGGACTTTAGTAAGTTGTTTGCTGTAGGGTAATACATCCCAAGTATGTTCATTTAGTGTTGTGAAAACAAAGCATGGTTTGTTGGTTGAGTAGCAGTATTGAAATGAATTATTAATGTGGGTTGTGTTGCAAACATCTTGAGTTAGAAGTCTATAGGCCTATTGTGAAATTGAAAACCAAGTGGATGATGAGTAGCAATTTGATGTGTTGACATAATTTTCATGATAGATTATACAGTCTAAAATTAGTCCCAGTTATTGTTGAGTAAACAGGTCTAGAATATATCTGTAACCATGACTGATGTACAGGTTGGTACTGAAAATCCCGCCCAGAGGACAAGGGTGCCGAGAAGGAATGTTCCCTTGCCAAGGTCGTTATCTCTAGAGGGAGATATTAAAGAAAATTGGGAAGTATTTAGCCAAGTATGGGAGAATTATGAGATCATAACGGGCCTAGAAAATGAAGAGCACAGGTTGAGAATAGCTCATTTCATGACTGCCATTGGTCAAGAGGCTGTTAAGATACATAATGGGTTACCTTTCAAAGATGAGAATGAAAAGAAGGATATGAATGTTATTCTGAAGCTCTGGAAGGAATATTGTAGTGGTAGAACCAATTTGACTTATGAACGCGCTATAAGTTCAATATCTGTACGCAGAATAAGGGTGAAGGATTTGAACAGTTCTATGTACGCCTACGTAGCTTAGCAGCTACATGTGAATATGGCAAGTTCATAGATGATTTTATCAAAGATAGAATAGTAGTAGGGTTGGTGGATGATTCAGTGCGTAAGAGGCTTATGCAAGAGCAGAACCTGACTCTGAAGTTATGCCTAGACATATGTAGGGCACATGAAGCTTCGATGTCACAATCTCGAGCTATGACAAATGAGAGTGTCTCGAAAGTGAGTCAAAAATTTCCTAAGCAGCAAAGTAGTGACAAGTACAGATCACAAAAATCGAGTGACAAGATAGAGTGTTAGTTCTGTGGTAGGTCACATGTCAGACAGAAGGAAAAATGTCCTGCTTATGGTAAATCTTGTAATAAATGTCACCAACAGAACCATTTTGCAAATAAGTGTAGAAATAGTGGTGAAGGTAGGAAACAGAACCACAAAGGAAAGAAACACGGAGATAATGTAAAGGCACTTGAGAGTAACAGGGATACTGACTCTGATGAAAGTGTAATGTCCATTGGTACTGAGAGTCAGTATGAGAAGAAAATCTTTGGAAAGTTCCTAATTAAAGGAAAGAAAATCCAGATGCAAGTAGATTGTGGGGCAACGGTAAACATTCTTCCAAAGAAACATGTACCAAGCAATGTAGAAATTGTGCATAGTCCAAGAAGGATTAAACCCTATGAAAGTGAAAGCTTTGTAGCAGAGGGTACATGCAAATTGTTGTTGAAAAATCCTAAGACTCACAAGAAGTATGATGTAGAGTTTGTAGTAGTGGACAAAGACTGTGTTCCACTTATTGGATCACAAACTGCCCAGTTAATGAAACTGATCAAGGTTAGATATGAGAACATTGCAGTAGTGCAAAGTAGTACTGGTGACAAACAGAGTGTACGTGTAAATGCTAAGAGTGAAGTATTAGAGTCATACAGTGATGTCTTTCGAGGACTGGGGAAAATGCCAGGTAAAGTACATCTACAGACAGATAATAGCGTAGATCCAGTGGTAATGCCCCCTCGTAGAGTTCCGTTAGTTGTCAGAGATAAGCTTAAATTGGAACTAGAGAGGCTGGAAAAAATGGGTGTGATTGCCAAGGTTACCAAACCGACAGAGTGGGTATCGGGTTTGGTGGCGGTACAGAAAACTAGTGGGAAAATCAGGGTGTGTATTGACCCGCAGTATCTGAATCGTGCACTTAAGAGAGGCCACTATCCATTGCCTGTAATAGAGGATGTATTACCAATGCTAAGTAAAGTCAAAGTGTTTACCAAGGCTGATTGCAAAGAAGGTTTTTTGCAATGTGAATTAGATGAAGAGTCGTCCTATCTAACTACCTTCCAGACCCCGTGGGGTAGATATAGGTATCAGAGATTGCCATTCGGAATCAGTCCTGCTACGGAAATATTCCAATGTCATCTAGACCAGAATCTTGAGGGTCTGCAAGGGATGTACAAGATCGCAGATGATATTCTCATAGTAGGCCGTGGAGATACTATCGCTGAAGCAAACGCGGATCACGACAATAACTTGAGGATGTTTCTCGACCGATGTCGCGAACGCGGGATTAAGCTAAATCCGGACAAGTTTGACTACAAGAAAGCAGAAGTTCGCTTTATGGGTCATATTGTCTCTCGCGACGGACTCAAAGTAGATCCCCAGGAGGTAGCAGCAATAGCGGACATGCCAGTTCCTGATTCCGTTAAATCTCTGCAACGCTTCATTGGCATGGTCAAGTATCTCGCGAAATTTCTGCCATCGTTATCGGACATGAGCGAGCCCCTTCGTCGTCTCACACACAATAATTGCACTTGGCACTGGGGTACCGAGCAGCAGAAAGCTTTCGACGCGATAAAGCAACAGGTGTGTGAAGCTCCGGTACTGAAGTACTTTGATCCTTCATGTCCAACGGAAGGTCAAGGTGATGCGTCACAGAACGGGTTAGGTTACGTACTTCTACAGAACGGTCAACCGGTAGCGTACGCGAGTCGTGCTCTCACAGATGCAGAAACGCGTTACTCGCAAATTGAGAAAGAATTGCTCGCACAAGTCTTCGGCTTAGAGAGGCACCATGAGTTTGTGTATGGCCGCGAGATAACACTATGGACAGATCATAAGCCACTTGTAGCAATAATGGAGAAGCCCCTAGCTACATCACCAAATCGGTTATAACAACTGTTATTGAGATTGAATCGATACACTGTCAAGATCAAATATATGCCAGGTCCAGAACTATACGTTGCCGATACTTTGTCAAGAGCGTATCTGAAGGACACAGAGAGATCGCAAACCGAGACAGATATCGAGAGCATTCATCTCCTTGATGGACTTCGCATAGATTCTCTCCAAGTTGGGGATGACATTGTTACGAATAAACAGAGTATTGCTAATTCCTTTAATGACTTTTTTGTTAGTGTTGGAATGACATTGCAAAACCAAAATATAGATCCTACTCAAAATATCACCTTTGATAATTATCTTGAAATGCCCAAATGATCACTCAATTTTTTCAAAACCTATAACAAAATGTGAAATATTATCAATAGTGGACAAAATGAAAAGTAATACCAGTTCGGCATAGACGATATAGATATTAAAGTTTGTAAAAATGTATTTCTGTCATAATGAAACATTATCTTTTATTTTTCAATGCTTGTCTTAGTAATGGTATCTTCCAACAAACAATGAAAGTTGCAACGTGTTTACACCCATTCATAAAAAAGGGAATAAAAATAATGTTAACAATTTTTCGGCCAATATCCGTTTTACCAATTTTTTCCAAAAATATTAGAAAAATGCATGTATATAGAGGTTAGATGAATTTTTAAAACAAACACAATATTTTACTAAAAATCAATTTGGATTAAGGTCAAGGTCATTCAACAGCGACAGCAATACTTGATCTAATTCATAAATTAATGATGCGTAAAATAACAAGGAATATGCTTTAACTATTTTTATTGACTTAACTAAAGCCTTGACGTTATTGATCATTCAATTTTTACTTAAAAATTAGACTATTATGGTATATGAGGGAACTCCTCTAAAACTCTTTTACTAGTTATCTCACTAACCGTAAGCAATTAACAGTCATTAACGGCATTTCATCGTCACTAAAAGAAATACAATGCGGCGTGCCGCAAGGTTCCATCCTCGGCCCTCTTCTCTTTTTTACTTTATATAAATGATTTACAATTCTACTCAAAAATTTACAATATTTCTGTTCGCTATGATACTAGTGTTTTTTTTAAGGACTCAGATTCCGGAAAGTTTATTCAATCATACAAATAATCACTTGTGATATTAGTAATTGGATGGAAGTAAATTAAACTATTTTTAACAATAAACAAAACATATTAATATATTATTTGGCACTCGAACCAGCATCAGTAGATGATTTAAGTTATAGAATATAGAAATAGTAAGAATAGAGAGAGTTTACTGTAACTAAATTTTTAGGTATTCTATAGATGACAAACTGTCTGGAACAACCATATGTAGATAGCCTATGTAACAGAGTGTCAAAAGTATAGGTAATTTTGTATAACTTCAGTTTCTTCCTAAAAATCTTAAAATTGTTTAACCATTCCTTATATCCTTCCATATAAACTATTGTATCACTGTTTGGGGCTTCACAGCAAAGAAAACATTGCAAGGATTCTTAAAATTACAGAAAAGAGGTATCCGATTAATTAACACATTCTTCATATCTATCTTCCAGCAAGACCCTTTATTTATAAAAATTAATAATATTAGTGACCTATTAAACGAATTTATATCTGTGGAAACTGCTACTGTTTAATGTTTTAAGTTACAAAATATATAGCTTCCTGAAGATTTTAGTAATTATTTACCATGATTATTGCATCCACAATTACATATACAAAGAAATGCCACATAATATTCACCCCCCTTTTAATCGAAATTGCATTAACACAAATCTTCCATATTTTATAAAGGCTCAGTTCTATTGAACAACCTTCCCATCTCCCTAAAGAATAGTAGGACAATATTCAATTCAAAAGACAATGTAGGCAATATCTTTTTCATCAAATGTAATAATTACAAAATGTATTTTTACCAGTTTCTATTTCCTTCTTTTTTTCGCTTTATATATTTTTGTATCTTGTAAATCATATTTCCATTTTTAATGTAATCCTAAGTTTAAACCAGCTGTTGTTTGCATGTTTTTGAGGATCATTTCCAACAAGCCGTTTTGTGCTTTTTATTGATCCCCCACCAAAGATATTTTGTATTACATTGTTTGTTTGTATATTTATATGTATGTATGAAATGTTTTTATCTTGAAGTGGAAAATAAATGAATTGAATTGAATTGAATTGAATAAGTGAAACAACTAGACGTGAGATTCAGCAGAAGACAGCAGAGGACAGAACACTGCAATCGGTCATGCAGTACATTCGTGAAGGATGGCCCACTTCGATTCGCGAGTGTGTTGCTGAAACGGGCCCGTATTACAGCATTCGGCATGAGATGGCAATGGATGATGAGATTGTCTTCAAGGGCCTGCGTTGTGTCATACCACGTGCGTTGAGAGCAACAATCAGAGACAAGTTACATGCAGCACACACTGGGATAGAAAGCACACTCAAACGAGCTCGCGAGTGCGTCTACTGGCCATCAATGACTGCAGAACTCAAAGATCACATTGCGAAGTGTGAGATTTGCAATGAGAATCCTAGCAAACAGCAGAAACTCTCCATCCCCATGATGTGCCAAATCGTCCATGGGAAAAGTTAGGATGCGATATCTTTGAGGTAGATGGTCGAAGCTACCTATGTACTGTTGATTACTTCTCTGATTTCTTCGAGGTCGATAATCTTCAGGGCAAGAAGGATGCGCGAGCCATCATTATTCGCTTGAAAAGACATTTCGCTACTCACGGTATACCAGATACTCTACAGAGCGATAACGGACCACCTTTCAACTTGAAAGAATTCTCGGATTTCGCGAAAGCGTACGGCTTCGTATTGACAAAGAGTTCACCTGAGTATCCACAGAGTAACGGGAAGGTTGAAGCAGCTGTGAAGATCGCGAAAAAGCTAGTCAAGAGATCTACTCGCGATCATGGAGACTTTTATCTTAGTCTTCTTATCTGGAGAAACACTCCAACAGCTAGTATGGACAGCTCACCTGCACAGAGGATGTTGGGACGTAGAACAAAGAACAATGTTCCAATCGCAGCAGAACTACTTGAACCAAAAGTCGTGCCAAATGTCAAGAAGCGTAAACAAGCAAATCAGCAGCGACCAGAGCAGTACTACAATCGCAACGCAAAGAATCTTGAGCCATTGAGGAAAGGAGATGTGGTTCGGATTCAGCCAAGAGGTAAGAACGTCATATGGGAGAAAGCGAAAGTAGTCGAGGAAGTAGCGCCTCGATCATATATCGTTGAAACTGAGAGCGGTGTACAGCGACGCAGAAATCGCAGACATCTTCGTAAGACAACAGAAGCTTGTGATGACGATGTCGCAACGTATCCGTTTTCGCAACATCAATCGCGAAGCGATATCGACGAAGAACGCGAAGCGAACGCACATGAAGAAACGCAAGAAACGCAGCAACAAGTTCGCAAAAGCACAAGAGACAGAAAAGCACCTACATATCTGAAAGACTATATGTGGAAGTAAAAAAAAAAAACTCTGCATGAACTAGTTTTAGTGTAGATTTAACAAATGATTCTTACATTCATTGTCTGCACAACAAAAGTGTTAATATTTGTGTTATAGTTCAACCTACAGGGTTAAGTAGTTTAGTGTTTTATATATGTATTTGATAAGGTTATCAAGTGTAAAGATTTTATGTTTAAGAAATCTGCCCACAGGAGATTTCAGAATTATACAAAATAATACTCAATATGTGCCAGTTGAAATCTTATAGAATATATTGTATCCGGAATAGTGTGTTCAAATAGCTTGATACTTTGTGAGCTCAAATATAACCCCACAGTACAGCACAGTACAGTACAGTACAGTCTGATAAGCCTGAACATGTCTACATTTAATAATCACTCAATGTTGCACAGTTAAATGGTTATCCTGATGTTTTATAAAATACAGAATTGCATGTGTTGAAGAAGCAATTCTTTTGTTTGTTTTAAAAGGAAAGGTGTTACAATATGTTATATATAGCGCCAGCTATGGTCTTGAGTGAGGAATAAAGGAGAGTCGCTCTCTCGTACCTGACAGAATAAGTACGAACTGTAATATGTCATGTCTCCATGAAGCAACTAAATAAGAGAGTTAGAGAGAACAGGAGAGAGAAGAAACAAGTTGTAAAATGTATTAATACATATGCCTGCCAAGTTTTGAGCCCCTAGATTGAATATTCGCTCTTTGTTCTTTAAGGGGAAGTTAAACTTGTTTTCCTGGTATCAATCATTTTTAACTTTCTGCAACATTTTTGAGTAAGTTGGTCAATGAATCAATATATTTTTCTTTGCATTGCTGGAAAAGACATAGTATGAAGTACCTAAATTAAAAAAAAGGTACGGTTTTAACAAGGCACAACGCAGATGCAGCCTCTTGGATTTTAGCCGAATTGTGAAAATTTAGAGGGCGCTATTTGAATTTTGCGTATTTACTGGAGCGTGAAACATGTGGCGTGTGTGCACTGATATTAGAATAACATGCCCTGAAAATTTGAAGCAGATTAGAATTGATTAAAGAATGTTATAGCCATTTTGCGTGTTTTGGGTCAAAATTTTGTATTTCATAACGGAGTTGATTTTTAAAATTAATTTCAAATATGAAGATGGTTTTGAAAGAACGATTTTTTGGATAAATGGGAAAGGCAAACTCGTGGACTGTTGAATGAATTTTGTTAGAAGTTTGCAGCATCTAGGACGATGGAGATATGCAGGCTGAAAGAATGTCTTTCAGATCGCACGAAATGGACGAAATGGCGGATGGATGGTCACGGATGAGTGATTTTGGAAAATGAAATGTCAGGGGATCAATATTAGTGGATCATGGAGTACATGTCTACGAAGTTTGAACGAATTTGGATGAGCGATAGAACCTGGAGAGGAATAACCAGAATCATGTGTTAAATGAATGGCTTTTTGTGGAAGAAAAAGAAGAAGTTGGCAGAATGGAATATAGAAGATAACATGGCATTGTCGCTTGAGCGTCAAAGCAATAACACATTATACAATGTAAAACTTATAACTGTTTAGGCCTACATATTTACATTACAAAAGAAAAAGAAGGGAAACTACAAAAAAAGTTCAGTGAACTTGTTGGG
>CALNVZ010000635.1:6107-38199 GCA_940671915.1 Paracentrotus lividus | reverse complement strand
GTTGGGGTAGCTTCGGGGTTATTGTACTGGGGGAAGTTGTTCTATAAACGGACCAGAGATGCCAAGGTGATTAAAAAGTGTCCCAAATAGGAAGTAGATGTCCAATAATTTTTCTAAAGTTCGTTTAATTCATAAATATATGCAGATCGCGAATCCGATCTTACACAATGGGAGTTGAGGTCGAAAATTTCTTTTTTTTATCAGTAGACAAGTTTTACTCTAGATAACCTTATAGCCTAGAAGCTCTAAGATGCCACATGTAGTACTTTTTTTTCTCCTCTACTTTTTACAATATCTAATGACTCTACATTTTAGTAAAGGTATAGTTCCAAGTAATAAAAAATGTGGAATTTCATGTACAATATGAATTAGAAGAACCCCCTCCCCCTTCCCCTGACGGCGATAAAAATTTCCTTGCGCCCCCCCCTTTTGGGAAATCCTGGATACGCCCCTGATGTGGAAAAAGGGTTGTGGAATGAAAAACGCATGCATTTCAGCTTTGTTGCAATACTTATGAACATGTAGGTTAATAACAATTGCTGTAACGGATATATTATCCGAATTCGTTTTGGTAGGTCTCTGTCAAGCAATAACTATATGATATATGATATATGATATGAATTATAGGCATAAAGGGTTTTCAGATCAAAGGTAAGCGAATCCAAGGAAGAAATTGCCGTAAGTAATGAATGAAGAAAATGTCTTAGGTAATAAATAATTTGATTGTAATGAAATTGCATTGTATTAACGAACAATTTAATAATAATAATAAAAATAATGACAATATTTATTACGCTCAACATATCCATCTCTAAAGATGTTCAAGGCGCATACTAAATTGAGATTATTGTAAGAAATTAAACAAGATTTAGATTAAGATTAAAGTCTACTACTGAATACAATTTAATATTAAAATAGAAACATAACATAGCAATAAAATGCATATTAAAGTTGGAACACACAATGGGTCAGATGAATAAAAAATAGCAATTGCTTTTTCTAGGCTTTAGCTTGATTCCGTATGCATAAAAATGAGCAATTGCTTACAAGCAAAAGCTTTTGCTAGTAAGCTCAAGCAATTGCTAACTGCCTGCTAGCACTTGCTTGACGATTTAGCAACTGCTAAAAAGTGTATGCATAAAGCAAACATTTTGCTAGTGCGCTTAGGCATTTGCTCGTGTTTTGTCAAGCTCCTTCATAGCAGCTTGAGCGTTTGCTTGATCAAGACATTCACGGTTAATCATCATGTTTATGCATGTGAGAAAAAAATCTAAGGTGCACAGGAACAAAATTAATCGAGAAGAAATTACTCCAGAGATCTATCAGAATTTTTTTCGTTTCGATAAAAAGAATGTGGAATGAATGGCTTACAGATTCTTACAAGAACACGATGAAACAGGGGAAGGATGCATTACACCGGTGCTCCATTACCTGGCGGACCCAGGGCTCCAAGCATCAGTGGGGGGGAGTGTTGGGGATAAGCCAGGCTACTGTTTCTCGACATATCTAAGGAATATATTTATGTAATTAGTCAATAAAAACACAGAGGAAACC
Source organism: Paracentrotus lividus (assembly GCA_940671915.1). NCBI lineage: Eukaryota > Metazoa > Echinodermata > Echinoidea > Camarodonta > Echinidae > Paracentrotus > Paracentrotus lividus. The sequence continues at coordinate 36,645 of CALNVZ010000635.1, read as the reverse complement.
ATAGTTCTGTGAGATAGAACACCGGAATTAGAAGCAAAGGTTTGATTCCTGAATTCAGAAATTTCCTGAAAAGCAGTGTCTCTGTGTATATCACAATCTCTTTGAACGGTTAACATGGTTAATCAAACCAATAATTGGTAACTTTATTTTTATTTTTTTATAACTTTATGAAGAATATGCAAAAAAGTGAAGTTGTCTATTTTTTCAGTATCTCTTCCCAAATCATCTCACCTTCCTTTGCATACGAGTCTCGCCTTTGTTTTGTGAGTCGTGTTCGCATCAGCGTGACGTCGCTATTGTTGAATCCGCTAGCAATTGCTCGCTAATGCTACAGTCACACAGACACTTACGTATAGATACGTCCGGTTGCGTCCAAATATTATTTCATCTTCTATTCTATCATATCTTATGTATTTCTTTGTTTTACTGGATGAACGAAATTATCAATATTTCCACTGCTGACCATGACGGGTAGGCATCACTGGGGATCCGCAGAAAAGAAAATAATTTTTGGACGCATCGGGACGTAACTATACGTAAGTGTCTGTGTGACTGTAGCATTAAGGCAAGCAAAGGGTTTGAGCACTAGCAAAAGGTTATGCATACGAAATTTAGCAATGGCTTTGGCTTGATCTTTCGCTTGGCTTGCAATTGCTTTTGCTTGAAGCAACTGCTTTCAAGCAATTGCTACTTTTTATACATCTGACCCAATGAACTCGTACACAGTGCGTATAACAGGTAATTAATTTTAAGGGGCCATATTCCAAGCTCATCGATTTAAACTATGTGCCGTATAATTCAATGCAAAACCTTCACCTTTGCAATTATACCTTTCTTGACTAATAAATGTAACATATAAAAGAGTAAACTTCAAAATAAGGTGAAAGGTACAGAATCGATATTTTGCAAGTTTTGAGAAAATAAAACAAGACGGAGTGGATGCTGTCACTGTGCTGTCACTGTGTCACTTTGAATAGAATTGCGTGCGACTACGTCTGACAACCGTTGAAAGCTTCACTCGGCATTAAGTCTTTCTATGATTCAATAAAGGTATCATTGTAAAGGTGAAGGGTTCTTCTTTAATCACGTGATACAAAAAATTTGTTCAAGTAGATGGACTGGGAATATGCCCCTCTAGAAATTGTTCACTTTTTTTCGATACGGACTGTATAGTTCAATATAATTAGTACTTATTGTAAAACTTTATGAAGCCTTCAACTTACATCCCGTATTATTTGCATCGCCATCTCTCTTAGACCTTCGAGGATTCCCAGAAAATGCTTATTGATGCTTGAATATGAACGTAATTGCTATCGCCAAGTTTTATTAGTTTATATAAAATACTGTTGGTTTTGTTTTGTCGAAAACAAATTAAGGGCTATAAAATACAGACATGACAGAATGATTAAAAAGGCCTAATGGAAAATAACTGTGAACTAGATACACATCATTTCACATCCGGAGTCCATGATAACAGCGCGAAAGCATCGCTTAAAATTGCAACGTCACGAATCATTGGATATGTTATGTTGCCATAGCACAAAAATACAGTTTTGATAGACGTTAACATTTTTTAATAATTGTCAGCCAAAACTGTTAAATGTTCTTCCGTTGTTCTTAAAAAAAAATACATATATATATATATATAAAGGACTACAATTTTTCAGTAAGCCTAATACGACTAGCATACACTGTTAGAATGCGGTTTAAAAATTTCGCTGTTTAAAAGACTGTTGTTTTAAATGTTAAACATTCTTGTTTAACATTTAAACATTATTGTTTAAAACAGGAAAAGCGAGGTTATATAGCCTTAGACAAGACCAGTTTAAAGATAAGAGTTTAGATATTAAACAGTTTTGTTTAAACAGTCAGAGGCAAATATCACGTGATAGTCATGAGCTAATGGCATCACTCGTTACATGCAAAGGTAAAATCGGAGCAACATTTCAATCATGACGAAGGACTGATGCCTCATACATTAAATAAGTGTATGTACTGATGAGTTGGCTCTGTGGATGGAGCGTCTGCCTTTTAATCGAAGGGTCGTGAGTTCGAAACCCGGCCGCGTTAACCAAAAGTTGGAGCGTTTTTATTTTTGGAGAGAAGCGTTAAACAATACTGTTGATATTTTAAGCAACAGGTTGTTTAAACTTTTAAAGAACAAGAGTGTTAAAGTTTTAAACAACTACAGATTGTTTAATTTTCAAACAACGCTGTGCGATTCACCGGTTAACACGCAGTTGTTTAAGATTTTAAACAACTTGTTTAATTTTTTCTTACAGTGTACAACGGCAGTCGATCAAAATATAACTTAAGTGATTCTGGGGTCCCTTTTTGGCCTTGTAGAGTCCTTTACCCTATTTATAGACGTGCCGGATTCAAGATTCTAATTTATTAACGTGTATTAACATAATACAAACATTCAATATAAACATATTCAATAAACATTCAAATTATATAATGAAGCTTGTTCGTTATGAAGTAAAACGCATATAGTAAACTATATATATTTATATAATATAAGCAAGAACTGAACAATAAAAAAAAGCATTTGTTAAATATGTTTAATACCAAATCTTTCTAAAACCACTTATTGTCAATACGAAATCTATAAAAAAAAAAACCACTTTGTTGCAATTTTGGCGTCTCCAAAACCGTCTCAAAACTGCCTCAGATGAGATAAAACCATAATAATATATATAACGTTCATATAAAATGGCAATATAAATATTTGTAACACCTTTTTTCAACACAGAACAAAATAGAACAAATCATACAATGAGTTAGGCATTACTTGCGTGCATCAACAGCATACATCCACATGTGGGTGCAGGGGGGTTTATGCAGGTGTCACATTAGCCGTGTTGGCGCACCGTTCGCCACCGTTCTGGCCAAATTTGTGCACACGGCGGCAAACGGTGAGGCACACGGTGAAGCGGTTGAAGCCCGTCCAACACGTTCATGGGAGCTCGCTGGGCACCCGTTCCCGAAAGGATTTTTAAAGAACGGCCGAACTCTTGCCGGGTTTTTCCCGGGTGATGACCGGGTATTTCAGAACGGTCTTAAACCGGACCAGTCGTTAAAAGGGCGGTAAACGGACTGAATGAGGACGCCGGGCCCGTTTCATGCCCGTTTACAGGAAGGAGATGGACCGCGGTGAGGTCGGGCAACATGAATCGATAACCCCCCCCCCCTTTTTTTTTTCCATCCGTAGGATGATTTTAGCTAGGGAATATAAGCATGCTTTTTTTACATCCGGAATAATTGCAAAAAGAAAAAATAATGGGTCTACCCTATGGAAAGAGGAAAATATTACATGCATTTTGTAAGGTTTCATGATTATTATTTTGTTCTTTTGAAGCAATCGGAAAAATTACCTTGAGTAGAATAGCTTTTGGTAGCTGGTACACACTTTAGAAAAGTATTCTGAGTATAAAAATAACATCTACCATGTCTACTTCAACTCCTGTTATCAAATCACTGCTCTATACAAATTGCCGTGGGATGGTTCTACTCAGACTCTTCGAAACTATCTGCGCAGTTTGAAATTTAAAAACATGAGTTGGCAGATAAAAGTAATATCATTTGATATATTCTCATTATAATTACAGGTTTTGGTCTCTTGCCTATGAAAGGCCTGGGGTTGAAGCAAGTTTGGTGAAAGTTTGGAATACTTTATTTTCCCTATACAGTGCGTCCCAGAAAAAATATACCCAACTTTGAGAGCCTCATATTAAAATATTATAGCTTGAGTGACCTTGAAATATATATCATGGTAAAGAGCAACTCATATTCTTTTCAATGATACCAAACTTATACCTGTCTTGTGACGGATGACTAAGCAGTTGGGCTTTAAAAAACAAGCGTAGAAAGCGCCATGTCCCAGGTTTGAGCAAAAGCAGCCCTTGCATTTCAATAGATTAAGTAATCCTTTGTGCCTAATGAATGGACTCAGGAAGGCTGACCTCAAACAAACAATGAATGATCAGAAAGTCAGGGCTGCTTCTCAGACAACTTGGTACAGATCACTTTTGACCAATTTTTTTAAACTCTCATGTGTTCAGTCATCCATGACAGTATCATTAGATAGAATATGAGTTATTCTTTGTCATGAAATTAAAATTAATTACACACTAGTTATATAATTTTAATATGAGGCTCTCAAAATTGGGTATACTTTTATCTGGGACGCACTGTATATACAAAGTAAATTAAAACATGCATTAACCGTTAACTCCTTTCATAATTTGAATTTACCATCCCCCTACTTTTTGTCTTTGGGTAGTTGGCGTAATAAACGAGAGTGAAGTGTTTCATGGACACTCTGTCATAAATATGCATGAAGCAAAATGTTTGGGTTGTTGCCATGGAGAGTGGGGTTGAAGGGACTCTCGTTGATCAGAGGTAAATGACATTATGAGTGATGCCATTGGTTGATCAATCTTCTGGTATAGGCCTACTTGCTTCAAGTTTCATTCATGGCATTTCGCTTAAACAAAAACTATTTAAGTAGGGCCTACATTAATTTGCACAGCCGTTGTTATTTAAGTGTATAAAAAGACAAAAAAACCTGTCGCACTAGCCATAAGACTACTTCGAGACAAGTTCGCAACTCAAGTCTCCGGAGTTGCAGAGACCTCACGACACGTTGCAACGGCTCAGTCGTGAGTAAGTCGCAGGGACGTCTGCATGAATATGAATATCCCATCCACGACTGATAAAACAATTGAAAAAAAAATCATACATGTTCAAGTTTTTTTTTTTTTTCTTTTTTTTTTTCTCTCTACAACTTATTAATAAGAGAATCGAGTCGCAAACAAGACGCGAACATTGTCAGTCATATAGGGCTGAAGAGACTCACAATTATCGCCTGTCATGTTTCCATGCATTCATGATGACATTAAAATGAAATCTGAATCGACCATAACAGATGGATATGATCATCTCAATTTTACATCGCGTCGCATCCTTTGTAGCTATACCCTCTATACTGGTCGTGAGTGGAAGAACAATTACTAAAATTACAAATATCCATCACCATTATTGTCACCAAAAAAGTGACTGTTGCTGAAAAAAAAAATTTGCTTTTGTTTGTTTGTTTTGTTTTTTTATATTTGGTCTAAAACAAATAATGGTTGTCAATATTTTCCCTTAGTTGATTGGGAAATTGCTTGTCATTTGTATTTGTATATAAATTTATTATTATTGTTTTTGCTATCATACATTATTATCACTATCATGATTAAAACAATAATAATGATAATTATCAAAGTGATCATCATCATCATCGCTATTAGTAATATTACACTGGCTAGCGCTTGACAAGATTGTAGTACATTCTTTAGCTTTAAAAAAAAGAAGAAAACAAGAAAAACATTACATAACATTCAATTGTTTAGTGAGGAGCAACCCCGTTGATTCATCACAGAGACTTGCTTGACTTGTTTGACATTAGGTTGGTTTTCTTGCGACTTTCTGGGGAATCAGGAGACGTCGCGGTGACCTCTCCGAGACTCCAGGGAAGTTTTGTTACATACCCTACAAACCAACAACTTGGAAAAAAAGTGGGTTTTGTACCTATCACCTTCAAAGAACCCTCACTGTGTGACCCATGACAATTTGGACGTAAGCAAGTAGGTGTTTTCGTTGGACTGCGGAGGGGCTTATCTAGAACGTTAGGATAAAAAGGGCAATATTTTCAAATACCTGCAAACCCTCGTTTTTTATCATCTTCAATTACTTTGAATAAAAGTTTCCAATGGTAACCGCACATGTACTCTTTGGTTTGTGGGATATTGTAACGAACATTGTCGCAAGATAGATTCAATCAGTATAAAGAAATTTGATATACAGTGCAACACAAAAAAAACCCCCAACTCATTTTGAAAGCATCTGTTTTATTGAAATGTTAGAGTTTTGTGACTTTGATGTTTATTTCATCATATAGAATCACTCTTTATTCAATTTTACCAAACGTATAAGTGTGTTGTAACGGTTGACTGAGCACTTAGGCTTTAAAAATCGTAAAATTTGTCTTATAGCATTTATACCAAATTTGAGCAAAAGCAACCCTTGTAATTAATAAGTCTTTTTTAATATTTTGTCCCTTATGAATAGACCAAGGAGGACTGACCAAAAACAATGAATGAATGCTCAGAAGCTAGAGTTTTGACAAAACTTGGAAGAAAGTGTTTCTCACCAAAGTTATCAAATATTCAAGTGCTCAGTCATCCATGATAGAACAGGTACAAGTTTGGTATTACTGTAGTATCTCGGATACGGATAAAAAGACGTTTCCGATACTTTATTCCGTCGCGGAGACGTCCCCCGAGACGTCTCCGTGACAATTTTCATAAACTGTTTCAAAGTACTTTCCGCGACTCATGAAACGTTGCAGGAACTAAAGAGATGTCTCCGCAATAGTTTTCATAACCGTATCCAAGTAATTTCAAAACCGTCTCAGGGTAGGGCCAAATCCATTTCAAAGTAGTTTCAAAGTAGTTTCCCTGAAGTGAGATACCACGCTTACTCTTCGTCATGATAATAAAATTGATAAATACATATCCCTAATCATTAAACACATAAGACAAACAATCTTAATAATGACGCTCTCAAAGTTTGGTTTACTCTTTCTTGGGACACACTGTATAAGAGACAAGACGTAGTATGTGGAATGCGATCAAATGCTCAAACCCGCTTTTGTCATCTTGCATAAAGGATTTTGTATGACGATAGGGGCTGTATTTTCAACGACTATTGTTGCAATACGAATTTAATCCACATGCTACATATCGGACATACATAGTTTTTTGTGTTTATTTTTGTCATCCCAAGGTTTCATTATGTCAAATGCGTCTCTGTGAATACCAACTGACCTAAAACATTGCTGATATGAAAAGAAATAACCTGCCGCCCAGCCTTTATGATTAGTCAAATCAAATATGCTTCTTTATGTTTTTAACAAAGGGGGAAATGCCGTTTGGCCCCTGAAATCGCGCCTGTATACATTTCTATTAAAGCGCTCGCTGATAAATGACCTACGTTCTCCGGTGAGAACTTACGTTCTACGTTCGAGAAGAACGTCCATTTCCCCCAAAATAGCGTTGTAGATTTGAAAACGGGGAGCTACGCATTTGGAACTGGGCGAAACCCCTTGATTGTGCACACGTGATCTCGAAATATAAACGCTTACCAGCCGTTTCTAGCAAATACCACTTTTACAAGTTTTCCTGTACTAACAGTATGCAGGGGTTTGGGGTTTGAGCGTTTTTGAAAATGAAGCCGTTCATATGCTAACGTTCTCCATTAGGTCCTCCGTCTTCCAGCAAAAACACGCTACCGTCTCAAATTAAAGCTGATGAGTAACTTATTATTTTTGTAAACAAATCACAATAATAAACCATGTATTTTTTAAATGGCTGATCTTTGAACTTCGGTTACCTTTTTTAGGAACACAATGTATACATAGGAAAACTAGAATGACGTTAGTGCCGTATTATAGTCGTCGTACCACTTGACTGGGTATTCAAAGGTGGTGAGTTCGATACCCGCCACCGGCACTGTCCACTCCACCTAGGTGCAATTATGGTATGAATGTATGGAGTGGCGACTTTATAGTGTGTTATCATTCGAATGGGCCAATGTTGCTAAAACACACTGCTCAGAATGTTGCATTATGGGTTATGAACCGGGGCAGATTAGAGTAGTTGAGAACGTGAGATGATGGTATACAAGTTTCCTGGTATGTATTAGTTTAAACCCGTGCCTCCCACACCCGCATCTCCCGCCCAATACTTTTTAGATAGTATTTTCCAAATTTGGAAGAAACAAAATGTTGCCCTGGATACAAACATGACAAATGGATGAAGAACTTTTTTTTTTACTAAATATCAAGAACAACGCTAATAATAACGCAAATTTAATAATACCGACCTAAACGGTTCGAAAATTATTTAAGTATATCGTTTGCTTTTCAATTTAGATTAGTATGGCGATCAAAATTGGAGATAACGACATGAATATTGCAAAGATATTCAATTTACTAATGAAAGTAACGATGATCGCATCGATTCCTTTTCCTGCTTCAATGGTTATATGGTGTTATCATATGGGATATAGTTATATCTGGATCGCAAGCAATTATGAACATGGGATATTTCCTTTTGAGGAGATTACTATTCGAGAGCCATTATTATCATTGCCCTTGTTGACGGTGGTTACAACTGAGAGTAACAAGGTTCTGGTTCATAGGTGACTGCATCCATACAGTGAAGTGGAAACTGTTCTAGTCGCTTTTAGCTTTTGTGTGGCCATCCCTACTACTAACCTAAAAGTTAAAAACAAACTTCGTCCAAAAGAAGAGCAGGGGGGGGGGGCTTTCCCTTACAAAAATATCCTGTGGTACCACACAACGGTACCATACATAATACCACAGGATTTTCCTATGGTATTTCTGGCACACTGTACCACATAAAATACCATACAGCAGTACCATACAGCCAATATACCATAGGCTTTCCTATGGTATTTTGGCACAAATACCACAGGATTTGCTATGGTTTTTTGGCACAAATACCACAGGATTTCTCTATGGTATTTTGGCACAAATACCATACAAAAGTAGCATACAGCAGTCCCATACAGCCAAACTACCACATGGTTATTTCCTATGGTATTTGGCACAAATACCACAGGATTTCCTATGGTATTCTGGCACAAATACCATACAGAAGTACCATACAGCAAAAATAGTACCCCACAACATGGAGTTACTATGTATGCCCACAGCAATACCACACAAAGGTACCAGGATTACCACATACCGTTACGACCGGAACACCACTCGACGTTAACACAGGGATACCACACGCCGTTATCACAGGACTGATGCAGGCACCCGAGGATGCCATACACTGGTATATATACCACTATCTAGCAAAAATATTTTGGGTCACAGTTAGTTATTTTCTCTATTTCTTGATACTAATGAAATGTCAAAACTATCGCTCTTGATGTTACTTTGTGTTTAGGAAACATATTTCCCTAAAAGGAAAATATTAATATACAGTGAATTACTAGTAAATGAGGTAACCTTCACAAAATGAGCTAATTACCATAGTACCACATGAAGTACCGCACGAATACCATACGATTACCAAACTTCAGCAGTAAACTACCATAAATCCACTTTGACTAATGCCCTTTTGGTTTCATCCGTGTTGGATGTTTGTCTTCAATCAGTTTGTCAAATTACCACTTGGTCTAATTAATTCCCATTTCGTCTAATCAAGTCGATTTTGGTCTAAAACCACTTAGTCATTTCCTGTAAGAAACTATCCCTTTTAAAAAAATATATCCTTTGACAATACCACACAACGGTAGGTATTGGTGGCGATCCCGGGTGAACGGGGGAACGATCGAGTTCCACCCCCCCCCCCACCTCGATTTTTGCTTTCTTGAGGGATCGTCCACCCTTGATTTTCAGAGCTTAACAAAAATATATGTACATATAATAGACGACGAGGCACAGTGTGCGTAAAATGTACCAAGTTCAGGTCATTAAAAAGCACAATTTTCGGCTCGCGCTTCCCTTGCAAAAAAAACAACAAAACAAACAAAACAACAGACGACAATGATTAAACTAATAATCTTTCTTCAGGTCCTTATATTTATTTATTCTTTTATTTGTTACAACGTGTATCTAGTGTATAATTAATTCCCCTTCAAAATTGGCGGTAATCAGGGGGACGTTTCCCCTTGATTTTTAAAGCTTCACATGTTTGTTTTTATTTTTCTATTTTGGATAGATTTTGTATTTGCCCACTTGTCCAAATGTGATGGAAATAGACTTTTAAACTTTTTTAAAATATTTATTTTATGGTCCGTTTCGTTATAAAAAGTGACCATATTCAGAAAGGGATTACAAACATAATATATTTTGTAAAACGTTGATTAATGGGATTTCCACTCGCCCTTCGGAATTGTATTTTCTTTAAGGGTAGTGATTATCAGCTAGTGAAAAAATGATTAATGTTATTATGAAGCAAAATTTACAGCTCGCGCTTCGCGCTCACAAACAAATAACAATACAGTGATTTAACGATTTAACTATATGTCTTCGGGTCGATATAATGTATTATATTTAGTAAGGCCACCAGTCGTCAGAATATGGGCTTCGTTTGCAAGTCATGTTAATGTTTGGCAACATATATAAATATGTTCTACTTTATCACACGAATCAGAAAATATATGTTGCCAATTTTTTAATTGACCTTTTGTGACCCAAAACGGAGGTCAAAGGTCAGGCTTCATTAACATAAACATAATTTTCTTCAAATTGTGTTATAATTTGGTATCAAATTGTAGATAATTTTATAACTAGCAATAAAGTCTATTAACATATTTTCACCCGACCAGCCAGTTTTGAGCAATATGCAAATTAGTCTATATATGCATAATTCTATGCATAATTGAGTCAAGCTTCACGACAATCAGACATAACATATCCATAGACAATACCAAGAACAACTAATCAAGAATACAACATAGGTCATACTAGCCTGATATTGCTGCCATATTCTGGTGACCCTTTTGACCTTAAAATTAGGGCAAAGGTCAATTTATATGATGATTAACAACCTGGAAATGGCATCATTTTAGCCAAAAACCTCATTTTCTGTGAACTTTGTCCTTATTTCTTGGTCGAATGTGTCAACTAAAATTATGACGACATATATATTTTGGTTGATGGCATCAAGTTGAACATATTCATGTTAGTTACCAACATAGTTAAACTTATACAACAAATAGGTCAAAGGTCAAAGTTTAAGAAAAAGGTTTTGGCCAAAGACTCTGGTTTTGACCATAATCTTATTGGGCCGCGTTACTTGGAATATTTCATTTACCACTGTTATCGTGTTCTACTTGATCCCATGAACCAGAAAATGTTCGTTTTCATTGACCTATGACCTTTAATTATGGTGAAAAGTCCAAAAAACACATAGTTTCTGGTATTTCCAGGGGTTTTTTTAGCGTCATGTTATTTGAACTTTGACCTTATCTTGAGGTCATACGTGTCAATGAAAAAGCAGCAAGGTCGATTTTCTGATTCATTGGGTCTAGTAGAACAAAAGGAACTGTGGTCATCAAAATCAATAAGCTATAATAATGGGGCAAAGGTCAAGACACAGATAGAAAGTTCAAGGAATACGTAAGGGCCACAGTTTTCTGTCTTGACCATAGTCCTGTTGGCCTTATAGCTTAATCATTTTGATAGCCACAGTTCCTTTTGTTCTACTTGACCCCATAAATTAGAAAATCGACCTTGCTACTTTTTCATTGACACGTATGACCTCAAGATAAGGTCAAAGTTCAAAAAACATGACGCTAAAAAAAAACCTGGAAATACCAGAAACTATGTGTTTTTTTGGACTTTTCACCATAATTAAAGGTCATAGGTCAATGAAAACGAACATTTTCTGGTTCATGGGATCAAGTAGAACACGATAACAGTGGTAAATGAAATATTCCAAGTAACGCGGCCCAATAAGATTATGGTCAAAACCAAACTCTTTGGCCAAAACCTTTTTCTTAAACTCTGACCTTTGACCTATTTGTTGTATAAGTTTAACTATGTTGGTAACTAACATGAATATGTTCAACTTGATGCCATCAACCAAAATATATAATATATATAGCGGAACATACCAGAGATTATGTATTTTGGGGACTTTTTACCATAATTAAAGGTCAGAGGTCCATGAAAACGAACATTTCCTGGTTCATGGGATCAAGTAGAACACGTTAACGGTGTTAAATGAAATATTCCAAGTAACGCGGCCCAATAAGATTATGGTCAAAACCAAACTCTTTGGCCAAAACCTCTTCTTTTTTTACTTTGACCTTTGACCTATTCGTTGTATAAGGTTATCTAATGTTGGTAACTAACATGAATATGTTCAATTTGATACCACCAACCAAAAAATATAATTATGTCGTCATATTTTTAGTCGACACAATCGACCTAGAAATAAGGTCAAAGTTCACAGAAAATGAGGTTTTTGCTAAAATGATGCCATTTCCAGGTTGTTAGTCATCATATAAACTGACCTTTGCCCTAATTTTAAGGTCATAAGGGTCACCAGAATGTGTCAGCAATATCAGGCTAGTATGACCTATGTTGTATTCTTGATTAGTTCCTATTATTTATTTATTTATACTTTATTGCTATTTATAATATTATCTACAATTCGATACCAAATTTGACACAATTTGAAGAAAATTATGTTTATGTTAAAGAAGTCTGACCTTTGACCTCTATTTTGGGTCACAAAAGGTCAATTAAAAAATTGGCGACATATATTTTCTGATTCGTGTGATCAAGTAGAACATATTTATAGATGTTGCCAAACATTAACATGACTTGCAAACGAAACTACATACGTGGCCCAACTATTTGTGGAATATGTTTGTTTTGTTTTTTTGTTCCAACGTTATATTCTTAAAATTGTCATTAGTTTCTGTATAATAAGTGAAATAGATCATTCTATTTCGAATTTTGGGTATATTAATATTTAGGACGCCTTATTGCGTTCGAGTCTATAATATTTTCCATTCCTAGGTTTTCGTTCTCCCCCCCCCCCCCAGGCGCCCCTTACAAAAATGTCCTGTGGTATTTTTATGGTATTTCTGAATGTCCTGTGGTATTCATATGGTATTTCTGAATGTCCTGTGGTATTCCTATGGTATTTCTATGGTTCAAGAAAATACCATAGAAGTACCATAGGAAAATACCACACAGGAAAAGGGTACCATAAGAATACTATAGAGCAGTGCTGTGGTATTGGCACAAATACCATATGTATGGTATTTCTGTGTGGTTTTGGGGCACAAATACCATATGTATGGTATTGCTGTATGGTTGTTTTTTTGGCACAAATACCATATGTATAGTTCAAGTTCAAGTTCAAGTGGTGTTTATTTCTCATGTCATATCAACAGTTTACAAATCAATAGAATTGATACATTATAACGAATAAATAAATAGACACGAAACAATCTGGCAAAGAACAAAATATTCATATACATAATATTTAACATGATTCTAAATAATTTTACATTACATGAGAAATGAGGAACCCAAAAAGCATAGCTTGTAAATAAGGTCCCTCTGGGTTTAGATATAAAACAATTATTTTGTTTGTTCAAGATAATTCAATATTTCCGAAATATGAGGTATTGCCTTGTAAAATAAAAAAATGATAATCAAGAGAAAAATCAAGAAAAAGAAACACGACAACAACAAAATAAAAGTAAAAATAAAAAAATACTATGAGTATAAGGAGAAGACAAGAGGTATAGAAGTAAAGAGTGTTTCCACGTGTCAGACGATTTGAATGAAATACCTGTAGCAGTTTTTAGAGAAGTGTGGCTCACTTGATTAATAGGAAAAAGAATATAATCATCATGGAGGAATAATACGGAGTACGATTCCAGAATTATTTGTTTTAAACGTTTTTTGAAGGGGGATAGCCTGGGTATCAATTTGAGAGATTGATCTATTTCGTTCCAATACTTGGGTCCTGTGAAAACTACAGTTTTTTTAGCGATGGATGTCCGTAAGAGTGGGGGTGATACTGATTAGACTGCCTTGAGGGATACGAGTGTACTTCGGAATTCCTGGTAAAGATAGAAATGAGAGGGGAGGGCAGTGTTTTTTGTGATAACTGAAACATAAAGATTCCTAAATGCCAATTGTAGAGGTCGTCGATTTTTAGTATATTGTTATTGAGAAATAAACTATTGGTATGAGAAAGAAAGTGGACATTGTGTATTATTCGTATGATTCGTTTTTGTAAAATAAGTATTCTATTATTGAGAATCTTGGAGGAGTTGCCCCACACTAAGATTCCATATGTCAGATAGGGATATATAAGCGTCATATATAAAGCGACAACAAAATCCGGGAAGGAAACATATGCTTTAACCTGTTGATCACACCAATATTTCTTGATATCAATCTACATAATAGTCAATATGAAATTTCCATGATAGTCTATCATCAATAAAAATTCCAAGAAACTTAGTAAAATGAACTTTTTGAAGAACTTTACCATCAATTTGTATAGGGCCCGGAAGAGAATTAATAGAATTACTAAAAATCATGAAATGCGTTTTGTCGATGTTAAGTGACATGTTATTAGCTCTTATCCAGTCTTGTACATTAAATAATTCCGAATTGATTCTGTCAAGGAGAATTTGAGGATCACGTTCAGAAAAGAAAATATTAGAGTCATCGGCAAAAAGTATAAATGATAAGATATTAGAATAATTTTTGAAATCATTAAGGTACAAAATAAAAAGGAGCGGACCTAAAAGAGAGCCTTGCGGTACGCCACATCTAATAGTTTTTGTTGACGATATTATATCATTAATGCAAGTAAATTGTTTTCTTTCTGTCAGGTAGTTCCTGAACCACTCCAAGGCCTTCCCTCTGATGCCATAATGGGAAAGTTTAAATAATAAGATTTTGTGGTCGATGGTATCGAAGGCCGAGTTTTTCTAAAATTTTTGAAAATGAAGTAAGCAGAGATATTGGTCTATAATTTCCTCGATAATGACGGTCGCCTTTTTTAAAGATTGGGATTATTTTAGCTATTTTCATTTTGGTAGGGACTATTCCAGTCAATAATGATAATTTCTGTTATAATATTTTTCAAAACAAAGTTAGTTATGCCATCATATCCAGCTGCTTTTTTATCTTTAAGGTTATTGGTAATGTTAATCATTTCTTCAGGTAGAATGGGGGTTAAAAACAAAGATTGCGCATTGGGTCGATCTAAGCTTGAATAAAAAGGTCGATTAGAGGGGGGTATGTCCTTGGCAAGGTTGGGGCCGATGTTGACAAAGAAATCATTAATGCTTTCGGCAATTTCAATTAGGTCTTGCAGAGTGACGTCATTAACCTTGATTTCTTGAATTTGAGATTTTGAGGCTTTATGATTAAGTACATTATTTATCAGTTTCCATGTATTTTTGGTGTCATTTTTGTTTTGTTCAAATTGTTTGGAGAAATACTCTTTTTTAGCTAAACGTAAAGTAGAAGTTAAGATATTTTTGTAACGTTTGTAGTTCCTTTCACGTTTTTCTTTAGGATTAGTTTTGTAACAATAGAATAAACGATTTTTCCTATTTATTGAGCGTAAAAGGGAATGCGAAATCCAAGGGAAGCGCGGAATCTTTTTATCATTAGACTTATTTTTAGAACGTTCCAAAGGCATATCTCTATCAAGACAATTATTTAATTGTTCAAGAAATAAATCAAAAGCAGTGTTAGCATCGTTAGAATTTAAAACATTACCCAGTATGCCAATTGACTGTTCTTAAACTTTGCTTTAATTTATCGATATTTGACCTACTCATGTTACGAAAACTTCTATCTAAATAATTCTTGGGCTTAGAGGTTAAAATGATGGGTAGAAACGAATAAATTGGAAAGTGGTCACTAAGATCTGAATTAATGATACCAGAATTAGCAAACTCAAAAGAATTTGAAAAAATATTGTGAATTAGTGAAACAGACGAATTAGTTATTCGAGTTGGCTTGTTGACTAAAGGTAGAAATGAATGTGACAACATGATATCCAGAAATTCCTGACAAAAAAACATCTAATTCAGAGCGCAAGAGATTGATATTAAAATCGCCCATAATAAACAGTGTTTGTAGTTAAGATCATTAAAAAGAACTATTGATTGTATTGCTGCTATAAAATCTATATGGTCGGAATGAGGAGGTCGGTAAACAACTCCGATGATTATGTTTTTACCAGTCAATACCTGAATTTCGACAAAAAGCGTTTCAATAGCTTGTGACATAAAACAAAGATCTTGTAATATTCTATAACTTAGTTTGGAGGAAATGTACAAAGCTACTCCACCGCCACGCTTTTCAGCTCTAGAATTAGTTTCAAGGATGTAACCATCAATAGAATAACCAGCAACTGACTCATCTCTTAACCATGTCTCAGATAAACCCATGACTGAACATGGAAATTTCATTGTACTACCAATATATTTAAGATATTCAAAATGTTTGTTCAAACTTCTAGTATTAAAGTGTAATAACGAAAAAATTTCTTCAAAATTAATCGAAATTGAATTAAATTGAGAAGCAGTACCATATTCAGAAGTTTGTAAGGTAGTGACAGTATCATTTTCATCAGTATAATATTTAAATTCAGGAGTGGCTTCCATAAGTTTAGATGCAAATTCTGTGTCACAGGGATTAAAGGAAGAGAAAATAAGATCATCATCCTGTAAAGAGTAAAAAGGAAATTGCAGCCATGGCATCTTCAAAGGATCATCAAGCACGTTCCCTATAAAGTATGCTAAACAAAAAGGATCATTGGTGGAATGTGAGACACGTGGCAATAAGAAAAAGTACAAAGAGTATCTGATCAGGTCAGAAAAAGTAGAGCGATAAGAATAAGAAGAACATACAAAGAAAAGAACATAAGAAAATGGAAATGAAGAATAAAAATGAGAGATAAAATTAATGGGTTTTAATTGGTCATCTGTTGGTGACAATAATTCTCATCGTTAATCATTTTCATGAAAATAAAATGCAATAAAAGGCAACCAAATCCTTCTTCCGAAAATATCTTACGTCACAATTATAACAAAAATAAAGTCATTTATATGATAACATGACTACATATTTAGCTCAGCCACATTTAACTAACTACGGGGGGAAAAATACATGTGAGTTCATGTTTGCTGTTGTGTTAAATGCATCAAAAGAAATTAAAATGCAGTACATTCATTACAACGCTTTTAGGAATTTACAAGAGAAAAAAGCGGACATTAGAAATGGCAATAAACAAGAAACCCACAAGTCTAGGAATTCGTTGCATGGCGAGTGTACATATCAATTTGGTATGCAAAGCACCAGGCAGGACGATAGTGGGGAAGATAAACAACAGTATCTACAAATTACCCCCGGACAATTACCCACAGGAACAAATTACCCCCCGAGGACACATTACCCCCGGAGGACAATTACCCCCGGGAACAATTACCCCCGGACAATTACCCCCGAGGACAATTACCCCCCGCGACAATTACCCCCCGGACAATTACCCCCTTGAGGACAATTACCCCCGGACAATTACCCCCCCCCCGAGGACAATTACCCCCGGACAATTACCCCGAGAGAGTTACACCCGGTCAACTACCCCCGACGACAATACCCCCCCTCACAGGCATTGATGTGGAATCAAGCAGCCCCCATTGTGCGTCTAATTATTTTCTACTTGATTATATCATAATGAATCCTCTTTCTCTTTCATATTCTCTCTTCCTCCTTTGCTCTCACTACTTCTTCTTTTTTTTTCTTGCTTCCCCCCCCCCCCCTGTGGCGATATTCTGTTAAAGCCTACGTGATGATATGTATTGAACGTAGGCTAGCTAGCAAAACATTAATGTCGACCTCCCAGCACGGGTCAAGTGGTGCAACATCATGGCGGAGATCACACAATAAAACGTGTCGTTATAACTGCAACAACTCCGTCTCTGCCTCATCATACTGGATAATAACAGTATCAGAGTTGGTCTCTCGAATGGGAAAGAGAACCAGCTCAGGAATGGAACATTCAAGCTTCTAAATCAGGTCAGTTCATTCATTTATTTCGTAATTTTAAGTTACGATATGATGAGACGGAGAGATGTGAAAATAGTTCACGGTGAACTCGTTAAAGACTCATCCGGGCTGGAGTTTGCTTTATAAGAAATAATAAAGTAAAATAGAAAAAGCACAACCACTGAAAATTTCATCAAAATCGTAATAAGAATAGCAAAGTTATGAATTTTCTTAGGTTTTGATTGTTTTAGGAAACAAGTTCTTCAAATTGGCAAACTGATGATGTCTCAGTCCCCTACCTTTCTTTGTTTTTATTGTATGAATTACCAATTTATCAAGATTGTTTCTACCCCAAGGACATAAAAACACGGAATTAATCCTTGGTGGAATGTTCAAGGTCAACAAGTGCTTTTTACTTATTTCAGTATGAGGGGACAGATTTTCTGTATACGCAATATATGAAAAAATGAAGATAAATAGGATTTCATATATAATAATACACAAGAAGTAGGGGACTGTGACATCATCAGTTTGCTCATTTGAATATTCAAATATTCAAATGAGACAATAGAGACAATTGCCACGAACTGTTTACAAAAAAAAATGACGACTAAAAATGCATAACTTTGTTATTTCATCCGATTTGTATGAAATTTTCTGTGTTGTGCTTGATGAATTTTACTTAATTTTACAAAACTTTTTCATTTCAGCCCGGACTCCTCCTTTAAGCAGGTCGATTGTGTGCATGAATAGCGAACAGCTGATTCATTGTTGTTGTATCGTGTAGCGGTCAGTGCATGAATAAAAACACAGAGAATCGGTGCATCATGAAAACATGAATACACAATGAAAATGAACATGAATAGGGTCTAGAGTCATAAGTGTTTAAAAGTACATGAGACCATGTTGTTGCATGGTTCATCAAATATCTAAAAAGATTTCCACAGACACGAATAAATAAAGTCAGACATTAACAAAACACTTGAAATATAGTCAAGATGTCAAGTCTTACACAGATTTCACCGCTAGAATTGAAAGGCAATGTAGCTGAAAACTGGAAAAAGTTTAAGCAAAAGTTTACTCTGTACAATGTTGCCTCAGGAATGTCAGAAAAAGATGACACGTGTCAGACTTCGATGCTTCTACATGTGATTGGCGATTCTGCCTTGGATGTTTATAATACCTTAGTATTTGCCGAGGGAGAGAGTATGAAGCTGAAGAAAGTGTTAGAGAAATTTGAGGAATATTGCATGCCTAAAAAGAATCTGACATATGAGAGACATAGATTTTTCACTAGGAATCAATTAGTGCATGAGAGTATTGATCAGTACGCAACTGAATTGCGGAATCTAGCTCAGTCGTGTGAATTTTCTTCGTTGAAAGAGAGTTTAATTCAGGATAGAATTATCTGTGGTATTTTAGACGATGGTCTAATAGGGAACGTTTGTTGAGGCAAGATAATCTCAAGTTGGATAAAACGTTGCAAATTTGTCGTGCGGATGAACAAACTCGAGTGCAGGCCAAAGCACTGAGTTCCGCAGGTGAAAACGCCTCAATTCCGGTTGATACTTTCGATAGGACTAAGAAAAAGTTCTCGGGTAATACATCGAAACAGTCTAAACCTCAGAATGGTGCAAAGCCAAAACAAAATGGTTCAAGGTCAAAACCACAAAGTCGTGATACTTGTACTAAATGCGGATACGGGCATAGCAAAGACAATTGTCCAGCGCAAGGTCAAAAATGTAATAAGTGCGGTAAGCTAAATCATTTTGCGAAAGTATGCCGAAGCAAAGCAGCAAAGGTCAATGAACACTATGAAAATCTGGCGTACCTGGTTCCGGTATGCGCTTCCGGTATTGTTTGAGCGTGATAAAATGGTTAAAGAGAGGTGACTTGGGGATGAATTAAGGGTTACAGCCCATTGAGAGCAATTCTGTTGCTAAGGGAGGGCCAGTGGGATTACTGAACAAAATTCATCCTATTTTAACATCCAATTCATCCATTTTGGATAATAAAGCTGTCACATCGTAAAACCATCAACTTCATAGCACATTCTTGTTGAGGATGAAAATAGGTTTAAAAAATAGTGAATCCAGCTTTGGCAGATTTTATTACCACAATGTCCTTCGTGAGTGCAGCTGCAAATACTTTTGGTTCTGATGCGGCATTTCACATAACACTGAAAAGAAACTACTCTTCAACCGGCCATTTCTTTGTAATTTCTCCTTTTTTTTCTCTCTCTCTCTCGCTCTCTCCTTCCTTCATTTTTCTTCTTTCTCCTCTAATTTATTTATGTATTTCTTTGTCTTTCCTTCTTTCCTTATGTATTTCTTTGTTTTCCCGCTCTTTCCTTATGTATTTATTTGTTTTTCATCTCCTTCCATATGTATTTCTTTGTTTTTCCCCCTTTCCTTATGTATTTCATTATTTTTTCTTTAATTCTTTGTTTTTCCTTTCTTTTCGTATGTATTTCTTTGTTTTTCTTCTATTTCCTTTTAAGTATTTCATTGTTTTCCGCTCTTTCCTTATGTATTTCATTTTCCCCTCTATTTCTTCATGTATTTCTTTGTTTTTTTCCCTCATTCCTTATGTATTTCATTTTTTTTCCTCTCTTTCCTAATGTATTTCATTGTTTTCCTCTATTTCTTTTGTATTTCATTGTTTTTCTCACTTTCCTTTATGTATTTCATTGTTTTTCCTCTCTTTCCTTATGTATTTCATTGTTTTTCCTCTATTTCTTTTTGTATTTCTTTGTATTTCTTTTCTTTTCTTATGTATTTCTTTGTTTTTCTTCTATTTCCTTAAGTATTTCATTGTTTTTCCTTTCTTTCCTTATGTATTTCATTGGTTTTTTTTTTCTTCTTTCTTTTCTTATATATTTCTTAGTTTTTTTTCCCCCTCATTCCTTATGTATTTCATTGTTTTTCCTCTCTTTCCTTATGTATTTCATTGTTTTCCTCTATTTCTTTTTGTATTTCTTTGTTTTCCTCTCTTTCCTTATGTATTTATTTGTTTTCCTCTCTTTTCCCTATGTATTTCATTGTTTTTCCTTTATTTCTTCATGTATTTCTTTGTTTTTCCCCTCATTCCTTATGTATTTCATTGTTATTCCTCTCCTTCCTTATGTTTTTCATTGTTTTCCTCTATTTTTTTTTGTTGTTGTATTTCTTCGTTTTCCTGTCTTTCCTTTTGTATTTCATTGTTTGTCCTCTCTTTCCTTATGTATTTTATTGTTTTTCCTCTATTTCTTCATGTATTTCTTTGTTTTCTTCCCTTTCTTTATGTATTTCATTGTTTTTCCTCTATTTCTTCATGTATTTCCTCATTTTTTCCCCCTCTACTTCTTTATGTATTTAATTGTTTTCCTCTCTTTCTTTATGTATTTCTTTGTTTTTCTTCTCTTCCTTATGTGTTTCAATGTGTTTCCTCCTTCTTCTTCTTTCGTAACAAGATTTCCGATCAAAATCAAAATGTGAAGTACCCCTGCATGAAACTGAAGAAGAAGGAAAAGCCTTCGAGGACAAATCGTATGGTGGCCCTGAAGTACGCTGCACAAGAAGAGACATATATACGGTCAATGCCTTACATTTTGTAACAATTGTGTAGCAATGTCCTAAAATATAGAACACCGTGCTGTGAACTTACGGTGAACCTTGAATAAACTCGTCAACAAGTGCATCTACGCCGAAGATTTAACATGTTTGATGCGATCGCACTTTCACGCCCCGAAAGCACGCTATCCGAAAAGAAGCAATGTTGTGCAACAAGTACAGTTTTCACGTACTGGTTCATAACGGGACAAGATATTGAGGGGTGCCTGCCATCTATTGAAAGAATACACTGTAACCTGAACAATGGCCAATGAACAACATGAACAATGCAATTACGATGACAATGCCGCTCGCGCACGCCTGACCCTAATGAATATTTCATGATGCATAGTCCCACGCTATGTATTTTGTTTGTATGTCATTAAACGACGATTTACAAAAAAGCACACAAAATACATCTTTACCAAATATCACAGAAAACATCGTAGTATACTTTTAAACAAAGATACAAGAATACAAGACAGGCTAAGAAATTCAGAGAGACGACGATCTTGGTTGAAGATAGAAGTTCCAAAAATCCAAATTGTGATAGTAGGCTTGCTTCAATTACGTAAGTCATCAAATTAGTTTTGTACTTGCCTTTGGAGCCTGATTACCTAAATTGTTTATATCGATGAAGATTAAGGGGCAAACGTGACCAAATGCGAAGAAGAACATTTTAAATCTCATTAGATATTCTACTGAAAATTTTAATTTTTGTTCAAGCCTTGGAGTGAGACAACCTCGCATGACCTTGGTAGCAATAATGATACATTGTCTCCACATAATGTAGTTTTGTGTATGTATATTAAAACGACGAGAATTACAAAAAAGCACACAATAAATACATCTTTACCAAATAATCACAAACTACATCGTATTTTACTTCACATTAGATAAAAGAAACAAGATAGACACAGAAATTCAAGAAGACGACAAATTGATGAAAGTTAAAATCAAATTATGATAGTAGCCTTGCTTCAATTACGTTAATTCGAAAGATTTTTAATTGCCTTGGTGCCTGATTACCTAAATTGTTTATTTAGATGGAAATTTTAGGAGATAACATGACAAAATGCGTAAGTTGGAACATTTTAAATCTCCAAATAGATATTTTTACTGAAATTTGTAAAGAAATTATTTCAACCTGGAGAGAGACAAAGAGAGAAAATAATCAGCGGCCTCTTGCGCCTATGCCTGTAATCTGTCAACATGGATCCGCCCTCAGTTCCCCATTGGTTGTGCATATAATAAACATACGTGTTTTGCGTTCAAGAGTTTAACGGCCCAGAAGTAACGGTGCACAAACAGAAGACTTTTCGTGTTTTTTGGTAGACTTAGTCTGCAAGCACAGACCCTATTTGACAAATTACAGTTTCCACTTTCGTTGAAGCTAAATTAAGCACAACAAGTGAATCTAGTGCGCAAATTGTGAACTCCATGCTTTTAAAACTCTTGAACACCGTGTCGCAAACCTCTGCAGTCATTACAGCAAACAATAAGAACCTTGCAAAAGACTTTGCATATTATATTTCATTGCTGAAAACTTTTCAAATCTTTAAAGCGTTATTGGGAATGAAAAAGAAAGAAAATATATTGGACATACTTTATAAGAATGTTAGAGAAGGTATGGTAGATGGAAAAGAAATACATGTAGTGAAAGAAGAGGGATAAAAGAATTAAAAAAAGAAGAAAATAATAAGAAATGATATAGGGTATGATGAAAAGATCCAAATAAATACAAAAGGAATTAATCATAAAGAGGTTCCAAATCTATCTTAAACTTAAAGAGGACCGCCAAAGTAATCTTTAACCTATTTGGGTTGCAAAAGGCGCAAAATTTGTCTTTAAATAACGGAGGGTAAATTGATTAGAAACGTAGGAGCCCCCATTTGGTCTTAAAATTATTTCTCTACATGATCCTCTCGTCCAGCATTCTTAATATACAACAATAATTAAAAGGCACTCTTTAAACACAAGGACAAATCTAATTTAGAATGAATCCTCTCGAAAGAGTATATCTTTTTATTATGCTTGATGAGCAATGTTATGGAAGAACAGATTGCTTAATAATATAGCCAGTAAAGTTTCTCAAAGAAGTGGGTTTCAAGGCGATGTGCAAAACCTGTATTGCAAATAAAATTTTCAAGATATTTTGCACTTTCTTGATCATGCCCCTCCAATATTATTGGGATGCTGCGTGATAAAATGCCTCATTGAAAAATCTCGATGGGTTATGCATAGGCCTAGGCTTCGGAGCAGGGGGGGGGGGGGGTTTGAGGAGTGGAGCCCCCTAAAAACACCACAGCTCAGGGAGGGGCTTAATGTTTGAACCTAACCAAAATAGTAGGAACCTATTGTTTCCTATATTTAAAAAAAATAAATAAACAGAAAGACAGGTCATCCAGCAAGCGCAACGTGAGCTGAAAAATTGTCAATAGAGACCTGAACTATGAACTTTTTATTGAAAAAAATGGTTGAGAGCTCAATGGTATCCCAGCCACCTTAAGATTATGGGGTGTGGGCTTAACGATGTCTGAATCCCAAAAGAAAAGAAAAAAAAGATAAACATCTTGGGGTTCAATATTATCTGACTCAAATACATCAGTTGAAGATAATATTTTAAGGTGATTGCCGATATATCTAATTTATATCTATTGGGTAACTTTAATTACGGTTACTTATCGAGATTTTTTAATGAGGCATTTGACCTGCATGGCAACATCCCAATAATCTCGGGAGGGCACGATCAAGAAAGTGCAAAATATCTTTGAAAATTTCATTCGTATACAGGTTTTGCAGATTTTGAAAACTCACTGCTTTGAGAAACTTTGCTGGCTATATTATAAGCAATCTGTTCTTTTCATAACAATTGCTCATCAAGCATAATAAAAAAGATATACTCTTTCGAGAGGATTGATTCTAAATTAGATTTGTCCTTGTGCCTTTTAATTATTGTTGTATATTAAGAATGCTGGACGAGAGGATCATGTAGAGAAATAATTTAAGACCAAATGGGGGCTCCTACGTCTTCCAATCAATTTACCGCTCCGTTATTTAAAGACGAATTTTGCGTCTTTTTGCACCCCAAATAGGTTTAAGATCAATTTGGCGGTCCTTTTATAAGTTTAAGATAGATTTGGAACCTCTTTATGATTAATTCCTTTTGTATTTATTTGGATCTTTTCATCATACCCTATATCATTTCTTATTATTTTCTTCTTTTTAAAATTCTTTTATCCCTCTTCTTTCACTATTCATCTACCATACTTTCTACATTTTATAATATATATATAAATATATATATATATATATATATATATATATATAATATATATATATCTTTCTTTTTCATTCCCAATTACGTCGCTTTAAAGATTTGAAAAGTTTTCAGCATGAAATATATATGCAAAGTCTTTGCAAGGTTCTTATTGTTGCTGTAATGACTGCAGAGGTTTGCACACGGTGGTTTTCAAGAGTTTAAAAGCATGGAGTTCACAATTTGCGACTAGATTTAACTTGTGTGCTGAATTAGCTTCACACGAAAGTGGAAACTGTAATTTGTCAATAGGGTCTGTGCTTGCAGACTAAAGTCTACGGCAAAAACAAAAAGTCTTCTGTTTGTGCACCGTATTCTGGCCGTTAATCTCGATGAACGCAAAACTGTTACTGTGTTTGCAAAACATGCTTCTTTTCGGATAGCGTGCTTTCGGGGCGTGAAAGTGCGATCGCATCAAACATGTGAAATCTTCGGCGTAGATGCGCTGGTTGAAGAGTTTCTTCAAGGTTCACCGTAAGTTCACACCGCGGTGTTCCATATTTTAGGACATTGCTGTACAATGGTTACAAAATGTACGGCATTGACCGTATATATGTCTCTTCTCGCGCAGCGTACTTCAGGGCCACCATAAAATCGGGATGGCACTGTAATAAAATGTTGAGTCACCCCAAAATCACACTATTTTCACCCTCAATGCCCATCTTTGATACGTTTACGACTTGACAGGTAATTGCCTCATAAAACTGGAAATAGGGATGAATTTGGGATGAAAACCTTCCCCTAGTAACGAGTCTCCTCCTGCTTCCAAATTCATCCCTTTTTAAGCCACTTTCCAGGTACGCAGATTCTCATAGTGGAATTTCAGCACTTAGAAGTAGATTCGCAAGGTTTCATGGTTTGTAGTGTAGAGTCGAAACAATCCAAGAAAGAGTGGATAGTCAAACTAAAAGTGAATGATCAGTTAGTAGACTTTAAACTAGACACAGGTGCACAAGCAAACCTAATCTCTGAAACAGTCTTCAACGGTTTAAAACCGAAACCAAAGTTGCAAAAGTCTAAAGTGAAACTAGTAGGATACTTTGATGATAAAGCTACTCCAGTCTTAAGTAGTTGTTGTGTACAAGTTGAGTACAAAGGAATCAAACACAAAGTTTCTTGTCTGGTGATTCATGGAAACCGTAAGCCTTTGCTAGGATTGCAGACATGTGAAGATATTGTTATGTATTACATTATATTCACTTCCTGTTACTTCCTGTTACCTTTCAGTCATTCACCTTTTACCCACTCCCTCAATAACATCAACTCTTCAATAACATATATATTAAGAAGCCCTTCAAGAACATCCAAGAAACATTAACCCCTCTATTATCATTTAGCCCCTAATCACTGAGCACACAGCCACCTGCAAAGTGTCACAAGTATGACTCATACAACCCCAGTCACTTGCATTGGACATACCACACCCTATATACAGAGTGATATTGGTATACACAGCTTTGGACCAATCAGAGCACTCAATATCACTCATTCCCAAATTGGTAACACCCCAAACTAAATGTTTATAATGATTGTATCTTAACAAGAGAGGAAGACTTTTCAAGAGGACTTCTCTTCGTACCGTCAACAGACAAACATATAATTCTGGTTGTCTCTCTTTATTCAAGGAGTTGAGCTCCTTGCTCGAATACATTGTATCTCGATCTCATATGCATTGCTGAACTGCTTCAACATGTATTAATAAATACTAAAGTTAAATGTATGAACTTGTACCTCTTCGCTTCATTCATCGACTCTTCTAATTATTAAATAAAGATCCCAACACGACATGGTGGAGAACCATGCATCGGGTGAAAAGAGTTTTGGATGTTGAACAAATAGAACAAATCAAACTAACCGATCACACAGAGCAAATAACAGGTCAGAGCATTAAGCAAGAATATCAAGATGTGTTTGTAGGGTTAGGATGTCTTCCAGGAAAACACCACATTACACTTAAAGATAATGCCCAATCTGTCCAACATGCATGTCGCAAAGTTCCTTTTCCACTTCAAGCTAAACTCAAGGAAGAGTTAGACAAGATGGAACAAATGGAAGTGATCACATCAGTTGACGAGCCAACTGATTGGGTTTCCTCTCTAGTAGTTGTGATGAAAAAGAATGGCAAACTCAGAATCTGTTTAGATCCAAGAGACCTTAATAGAGCAATCAAAAGAGAACACTATCAATTGCCATCAAGAGCTGAAATAACTGCACACT
This sequence comes from Paracentrotus lividus, assembly GCA_940671915.1. Taxonomy (NCBI): domain Eukaryota; kingdom Metazoa; phylum Echinodermata; class Echinoidea; order Camarodonta; family Echinidae; genus Paracentrotus; species Paracentrotus lividus. The sequence continues at coordinate 9,884 of CALNVZ010000635.1, read as the reverse complement.
TTGCAGGTGCCAAGTACTTCAGCAAATTAGATGCATCAAGTGGATTCTGGCAGATCCAATTAGATGATGAAAGTTCCAAGTTATGTACGTTTATTACGCCATACGGAAGGTATAGGTTCTTGAGACTACCTTTTGGTATTTGTAGTGCTCCGATCCGGAAGTCTATCACAAGATAGTACATCAGATGTTTTCACATATTCCGGGAGTCAACACAATGATGGATGACGTGATTGTTTGGGGAACAACCCAAGAAGAACACGATGACAGATTGAGACAAGTTCTAAGAATTGCCAGGAAGATCAATCTCAAACTCAACAAAGAGAAGTGTGAGTTCAGTGTAAACCAGCTCACTTTTATTGGTGATCTGATCACTGATGAGGGTATTAGACCTGATCCGAAGAAGGTGAGCGCGATCTTGAATATGGAAAGGCCGAAATGTCGACAGGATGTTCAACGATTTATGGGTATGATCAATTACCAGGGGAAATTCATCCCAGACCTTTCGAATAGATCGGCACCCCTCAGGAGTCTTCTTGACAAAAATAACGAGTGGACTTGGGACCATGCCCAAGAGAAGGCGTGGAAAGAGCTCAAACAAGCTCTTACAGAACAACCAGTTCTTCACTTCTACGACTGTAGAAAGCCAATCAAACTATCTGCAGACGCGTCAAAGAACGGTCTGGGAGCAGTGCTTCTACAGCAGCATGATGATAATTGGGTTCCGGTCGCATACGCATCTAGATCAATGACAGACACAGAAACTAGATATGCGCAGATCGAGAAAGAATTACTGGCGATCACATATGCATGTGAAAGATTTCACCAATACATCTACGGACAACAGGTTGAAGTGGAGACAGATCACAAGCCACTTATTCCACTGTTTGTCAAGTCACTCAATGACTGTCCTCTACGCATTCAAAGATTACTTATCAGGGTGCAGAGATATGCTCTCAAAGTGTCACATACGCCTGGAAAGTACATGTATACTGCTGATACATTGTCAAGAGCAGTAGATCCAGAAGGTGACAGGAACTCTGAAACAGAGGAAGACATAAGAGTCTATGTGGATGCGATTGTCCAGAGCATGCCAGTAACAACAAACAAAAGAGAAGAAATTGTCTCTTAGACAAGAAAAGATGATCAACTGCAAGAACTGCTAGTTGCCATATGAAATGGTTGACCAGAAAAAAAGCAGCATTGTCCAGTTAGAATCAGAGAATACTGGAACATCAGAGGTGAACTCTCTGAAGCAGATGGCATCATCTTCACAGGCAGCAAAATAGTAATACCTAAATCCATGAGAAGGTACATTCTAAACTTAGTGCATGAAGGTCACTTAGGGATAGAAAAGTGTAAGAAGCGCGCAAGAGAAGTTATCTATTGGCCAAGAATCAATGTAGACATAACTGAAATGGTTCAAAACTGTAACGCTTGCTTACCATACAGACCACAGCAGCAGGCTGAAACACTACATCCTCATGCAGTACCAAACAGACCTTGGGAAAAGGTAGCTGCAGACTTGTTCACGCTGAATAACAAAGAATACTTAGTCATAGTAGATTACTATTCACAGTACTTTGAAATATGTCTCTTAACTTCAACAGGTAGTAGAGCAGTGATAACTCATATGGAAGCAGTATTTGCTCGCCACGGGACGCCAATGGAACTGATGTCGGACAACGGACCGCAATTTGCAAGTCAGGAGTTCCAAAACTTCGCAAAAGAATGGGATTTCCACCATACGACATCGAGTCCTCATTATCCACAATCCAATGGTCTCGCGGAGAATGCTGTGAAGATTGCAAAGAATCTTATACGCAAGGCACTTCACAGTGGACAGAATATTCGCAGAGCATTACAAGTCTACAGAAGCTCTCCTCTAGCTTGCGGAAAGTCTCCAGCAGAGCTACTCTTCAACCGCAGAATTAGGTCAAATCTTCCAATGGTAGATAATCTCCTAGATAACCAACAAATCGACACTGAATTTGTTCGGGGAAGGAAGGAAGAAGAGAAAGTGAAGCAAAAAGAGCGTTATGACAGACATGCTCGAGACTTGAAAGAACTGAAACCCGGTCAAAATGTCATGCTACAGGACATGAAGACAAAGAATTGGTCAAAACGTGGTATTGTCAAAGCAGTCAAACCAAATAGATCGTACCTGGTAGAAACTTAGTCAGGAGAGATACGTCGAAGAAATAGACGACATCTCAGAGTTGATCCAAGACAACAAGCCCAGTCTAACTCATCTGATGACTTCGAACTAGATGACGAAGATGACAACGCAGACGAACAACGAGCAATTGCAGGAAGCGATACGTCTTCAGTTAGAACAACTAGAAGTGGACGACGAGTAAAACCACCAGATCGTTTGGACTTATAATATAAAGCGATCCACAACTTTGTAAATAGTTAAAGCGAAATCACAAAGGACCTTTCGCGAGTGTTTATAGGTTTAGAGTTAGTTAAATAAAAGTATGAACTCTTAAAATAGCCATAACAGCGGAAAGCATTTTGTTATATTGAAATTGGAACACCTACTCAAACACCCAGCGAAAACTCCGGATTTGAAAGATATTATCATCAAGAACAAAACTCAAAGACTCAGTTGAAACTTTACAGGATTTATTATTATGCAAACAGCATGCATAAAAGAAGTTATATATAAATGTGCATAGTAAAGATTCAAAAGAAATATTGCATCTTTCTTAAAGAAAGGGAGATGTGGCGATATCTGTAAAGCCTACGTGATGATATGTATTGAACGTAGGCTAGGTAGCAAAACATTAATGTGACCTCCCAGGCACGGGGTCAAGTGAGTGCAACATCATGGCGAAGATCACATAATAAAACGTGTCGTTATAACCTGCAACAACTCCCGTCTCTGCCTCCATCATTCAGATAATAAACCCCCCTTTCACCTTCTGCGCCATGGAAAAAATGGGGGGGGGGGGCTTGGATACTCATATTTGCATCAGAAAATATGTAAACGGGCCCTCATATTACCTTTCATTTTCATAGAACAACAATTTGAAAATTCATGAAAGGAAACAAATACACATAATCACAAATGTTGAATATCTCTGATTCCAACTGATATGATTTTTAATTATTTTTTGTTTAATTTCACGAAAAATGGATAAATCCTTGGTCTGAACCCATGGTTTCTAAGGGCGGCAACAAAGGTCATAATTAATAACTCCATAAATTAACAAATTAAGTGAAAATATAAACTAAAGCTTAATGTCAATTTATGCAAAAATAAGGTTTATCGTAAAATTAAATATCATACATAAGTTATTCGTTATGGCCCAAATGACCACCAATAGAAACCATGGTTTCGGACCACGTATTTTGTAGAATCTACCGTTGGGAATATGAGGGCCAGTTTACATATTTTCTGATGCATATAATGTGTATCCAAACAGGGGGCTTGGGGTGCAAGCCCCCCCCCCCCCTCCCCATTTTTTCATGGCGCAGAAGGCGCCGCTAAACAAAACAAAAAAAGGGGATGGAGGGGGTGGAGGTGGTGTGGTCGAATGGATAAGTCGGCGGACTGACGATCACAAGGTACGCGGTTCGAATCCCGTCCATTCCACTAATGTCCTTTGGAAAAATCTGCAATTTTCCAGACTTGACCCTAGTAAGGTAAATGGGTACCGGTAGGAAGAAATTCCTCGAATGCGCTAAAGCGCCCTTTATAAGGGCAGCTATGGCTATAGCCGGGTAGTAATATTAGCTGCGCCACTGAATAGTTTACTAGATATTTAGTCGGCG
>CALNVZ010000624.1:18195-35238 GCA_940671915.1 Paracentrotus lividus | reverse complement strand
TCAAAGAGTATATTGCCACTGACAGACCTCAAATTCCTCCTAATACTTTTGAAAAGAGATTATTTTGTCTTTGACGTGTGCTCACTCATGGCTGACTCTACAAATTTATCTCATTTTCATACAAAATGTAATCAATATGTGTAACAACACCCCTGTCTAGTTATTAAGCGGAAGACATTTTCGTTAAAAAGTTATGCTATTTTATTCATGATGAAGTTGCTTTTTTGTCAGCTTTTGTTGTTTCAATTTCATCCCCACCCTGGCACAATTCGAAATTTGCATGTTCGCAAACAATGCGTTGTGTTCATCCAAGCGGAAACACATACTACACAAAAATGGTACCAGAAGATGCGGGAGGAGACACTCTTTCATAATATGTAAAATAATTTAAGGTTTATAAATTGGTTTTCGTTTTATTGACATTTTTCTAGGTGTAAAGTTTTTTTTTGACTCACTCGGTATAAAGTGACCTTTGACCTATTTTCAAGGTCATAAGGGTCACCAGAATGTGGCAACAATATTAGACTAGTATGATTCACGTTTTAATCGTGGTCAGTTTTTATTGATATTGTCTATGGATATGTTGTGTCTGATCGCCTGTCAACTTGACTCTATTATGCATTCAATTATGAATAAATAAACTAATTTGCATATTGCTCAAAACTGACTGGTCGGGTGAAAAAATGATATTTGACTTAATTGCTAGTTATAACATTACCTACAATTTTATACCAAATTTGACACAATTTGAACAAAATTATGTTTATGTTAATGAAGCCTTGACCTTTGACCTTCATTTTGGGTCACAAAAGGTCAATTAAAAAATTGGCGACATATATTTTCTGATTCGTGTGATCAAGTAGAACATATATATAGATGTTACCAAACTTACTTATGACTTGCAACGAAACCTATATTTCCCACTGGATGCCACACTAATAAGCAACTAAGAAAAAACCAAAAGTATATCAAGGTAAGGCGCTATAGTACAGAAGAAAAAATTGTGAGGGTTGCAAAAGCACAATGTATCATGGATTGTAAACTTGAAAAATAACATTATTATATTAAGATCAGTTATATTATACCAACGGGTGACGAGGAATACAAAACAACTAGAATCTGGACTCCATCAATAAACTATTCCCCGGAAGCAGCCGCCAATCCCAAAGCGCCAAAAAGAAAAGACACCAACACCCAAGCGAAAATATTCGTTTGTTGTATGAGAACCTTCTGTATACTGAGTTAAAGGATATACCTGGTATGCTTCTCGTTGTTGATTTGAAAAGCGTTTGATTCCGTATCTCACAATTTTCTATTTAGTGTTTAAATTTTTTTTCGCTTTGGTCCATCAGTAATGAAGGATTAAATGTTTTATACAAACGCATCGTCACGTGTAATAGTTAATGGTCATTGTACAAATATATTTAAAATTGGGCGAGGTCGCCGCCAGGAGATCCTCTGTCTCCTTACCTATATTTACTCGTTAGTGAATACTTGGTGGTCTTATAGTCACACAAACTCTTTAGTTGGATTGCATATGAATGGAAAACATTAAACTTTTACAATATGTAGATGATACCTTTGACACTCAATGGATCTAAAACAGATTTACAATGTGCCCTTGAATATTAAGTAAATTTGAAAAAATGTCTAATCTTAAAATAAACATATCAAAAACCCAATAATATGGATTGGCAAAAATAGGACCCTGAAAGCAGAACTTCTTCATGAATTCTAAACTGGGTATCGAGGGTATTTCAGGTACCTAGGTATAGATTTCTCAGTAAACATAACCCAAATGATTGATCATAATTATTCCGAAAAGTTTAAAGAGATTAAATTTAAGATGGCAACCTGATAAAAAGATCACTAACTCCCTTGGAAGAGCCACTATAGTTAAATCCCTATTAATTCCCAAATTAACTACCTCTCTTATCACTTCCACACCAAATGCACAAATTATGAAAGATATAAACCGAAGTTTCTTTGAATTTATATGGAATCACAAACCGATAAATAAGCAGAAACAGTTATGTCAATACACTGATGGTGGAATAAGATGACAGATATTTTTATTCACGCTAAGTCACCAAGATATCATGGCTAAGAAGATTTATCAATAATACAGTAGATCAAGATTCACCAGTCATAATGTTCTACTCATTTACCTCACTCTTGTACACCCTTTCCGTTGTTCATGGGTTCCGTATATTTCTCTGATTTAGCACGATATGTGGTTAATCCATTTGGAAAGAGGTACTATTAGCCTTTTCAGAGCTTATTGTTTTGCAATTCATCACATATGCCAACCCCTTTGGAATAATGATATGATAAAAGTTAATATATAAAAAGTATTGTATTTGAAATCTTGGTGTAATAAAGGAGTTCGTTTGTAAATGATATTTTAAAAGCAGATGGATCATTTCTGTCATATTATGAATTTCAACTGAGTTTAATGTGCAAACAAACTTTCTTCAATTTATGGCTGTGTAATGCAATAAGATCAGGTTTTGATAAAAAACTTATACCGAAAGTAATGGAACTACATGTAAATTCCCGAAGTATTGCAATTGATATGAAAATGAGTAAGGGTGTCACATATTCACGAAACATTTTTGAATAATAACATAAAGAGTGCAAAAGTCTTACAAAATGGAAAAATGATTTTGACCTTGAGGGAAAAGAAATGAATTTATTTTGTGAGTCCATTTCAATCAACTGTTGATATATAAACATGAGATGGTTTTAATTTTAAGATTTTGAATAGAATTCTATACATGAAAGACAGATTGTTAAAACTAAAATAGTTGCAGATAATAATGTACATTTTGAAGAACGCAGAAGAAACGAATAACGCATATATTTTGTACGTGTCCTCACTCAAATGGTATATGGTCAAAACTTTGAATTATGGTTATCTAACCACAATATAACTATCAAAATACAAAACGAAAATAAACTATTTGGGTTTCAAGGACAAATAAACAATGCTTTAAACTGTATAATGGTGGTCATAAGAAGGGAATATATACAGCAAAGTGTAAAGACTGTTTGCTTTTTGACAATATTGTCTCAGCTATAAAATTTACTATGATATGGAAAGTATATTGCAAAAACGAATCTTAGAGAATGGAAGTTCTCGAAAAATGGTTTCTTTTACCAATTGCTTTTGATAATATATATGAAATAATTTATGTTATACATGAAGAGTTTGATTACAGGGGCACTAGATCCACTTTTGTCACTTCTGAGAAAAAGGCATTTGTTTGTCAAACTTTCTGTCTGTGGGAAGAGATATTTTTCATCAAAGGTGGATCTGGCGTCAATTTTGGATCGAGCTCTTACGTGTATTTAAAAATGTATTCAGATTTTCTTTCACAATTATATTGTTTATTTATTGGCCATGTAATTTTGAATTGTTATTTGCTGTTATGAAATAAAGGAACCCTGTGGAAGGGGAAAAAGAAAGAAAGAAAAAAAAAACTATGATTAAAAAAAAACATTTCTTGCAGCTATAAATTTAAGCCCTAATTTGAATGCTAATTACTGTAAGTTAAAAACCCGAGATGAACTTAAATGCTGCTCACGGCGGTATTGCGCAATCATAACAACGTCTCTGCTAATTTGAATAACTGTTTTACGAATAAAGTGCATTTAATAGGAAATCGAAAAAGTAAAAGATACATACGAACCCAGTTAGACCGCAGCGTCTCGAAAAGACGCTTATAATACGAAAAACGTATTCATGCCCGAAACGGTTTTATGAATATTCATGAGGCAGAAGGGGGTAAATGGAAACTGGCGCTGATCTCTCATTTCTGCATGGATTTTAACCATTTTTGTTGGATATTCTTTTTCAATAATCAAATTATCCATTTCTTACATTATCTAAGAAGTTAGATTGAGAGAACATTTCGAAATGGACGTTTGCAATTTGGTCGCGGTTACGAACACTTTTAATGATGAAAATAGGCGAAAAAAGATAAGTTAACTATCTGAGCTACCAAATTTTTTTAGCTCATTGTGAGCGGTAACTCTCCAGCAATATTCACAAGAAATCGCTTGGAAATTCATTCTTGGTACCAGTCAGGATCGAGGCAGATGTAAGACGATGCAGATATATTTTCTATCAAAAAATAGTGAAGGTTACCAAAATCCCAGCGCGCCGCGGCGACCGTAAATGGAGCGCTGTGATTGGTCAGCGGTCATGATCGTACCAAATATGTCGATGTCACGTCACACGCACACATATGTCGTCTGCAACGTTCATGCTCAGGCTATGCGGTACGGGTGTGCATAATAATTTGAAACCATACGCCATTCGAGATTACAAATTCAATTAAAACCCACTTTCGTTAGACTTTCTGTCTCATCCATTTTAAATTTAAATTTTATACATAACATGTACTGTGCTAGAAAACCAAAAAAAGTTCAATACAAGAGGTATATTTATAATCGGCAAGTGCACGACTATTAATTTTTTCCACTCTCCCACACCTTCATTTTCATGTAAGTTAGGTCAAAAGGGTATTCAGTCAAAATACGTACTGCATGAGTATACCAGGGAAGGTGTTTCCCCGAGTATTCATCCTTGTTATATCATCAGTTATTAATACTTTTTTACCAAAATATCATACAATTATAGTTGTCAGATATGGTAAACACTGATATAATATGATATTTCAAGATAACAAGCAAGCCCGATTAAAATTGTTTCAACAATTCATTTTGCATGATGAGGCATAGGCCTATAGAGAGCTGTGTGCAATGAGAATTTAATTTCTTTGAAGGGTGCTATTTCATTTTTGAATATTATGTTTGAATTCCATTTTCATCTGATTTTGACCCATGTCCGGTTGACCGCAGGCCTACGATACCAAAGGCTGAAGACACTGATGGAACCAAAAGCTTCAGCTTTTTTTAGAGGGGGGGGGGGGGGGGTGAAGGACCAGGTGGGGAAAATTCATATGGGTCTGTTTACTTAACCTAATATACGAGCCCAAAAATTAATCTGAATGCCTGTGAGGCCGACTCAGATGAACCTTATTCGGTTTGCAGGCCTCCGGTAAAATTTTTGGTCCGGAGGATTACACATATCCTGAATTGGCATCACAAGACATCAACATTATTTGTCTATCGGTATCATTTCTATGTATCTGGTGTAAAGTGAACACACCCCTTCAAAAATTAATTTCCTGTGGCCCCAACCCCCCCCCCCCCCAAAAAAAAAAAAAAAAAAAATCTATCATCTTAAAAGAACAACACACAATTTACCACAAAATACATGTAACAGCAAGCATATGTACATGTCATTCTCACCCTTCAATCACATTCTAAAGGTATATGTTCTTAATGTTATTTTATCAACTTTTCCATTCAAAAGAACACACTGAATAGCTAACCATGATATAACACTCACCACTTTTCAATTATATATACACTCTTAAGAGACAAGTGCATTCACAGCATAATGTGGTTTTAACAGCTTTTTATTCAAACGTTTTCACATGATAATAAATATTTTGCTCAGACAAGATACAACAATAATATGACAGGTCTCGTCATAAAAATGCAGCTGCATAATGATCACATCAACAATGGATCTGATACTACTTCGCACAGATCCTGGTTATCATAAAAGGCATTCTCAAATAGGCCTATACCATAAAAAATCTGATATATAAAAATGTACAGAAAAAAAAAAAAAAAAAAAAAAAAAAAAAAAAAAAAACATACAAAGTTAATTATAAGTGTTCTGTGTACATTCAGTTTTCTGTGGAACATACAAAGCAAATGGCGAAGACCAGGTGTACAATGTACATTAAGATATTTAGCACACATTTAAGATGGTTGTCATAGGCCTGTCTTTGATATACTTATTGTAATTTACAGTGCTTACAAATAATGGTTACGTATATACTTACTATCAATAATATGACATACATTTTATTATATCTATGTAGATGCAACACAAGTCGAAATCTTACTCAACTTCACTCTAGTCTATATTATATAAAAGTGTGATTTATTTGGTTGTACACACTTAATATATATGTTTTTAATTTCTGGAAAAAAGCACTTGATACATATCAACATACATGTAACATTAACATAGAATGTAGTAGTACATCTACATGCATTAGCTACATATCTTCATGGAGCATTTAACAAGAGATGTATGAAAGGCAAATTCCTGGGCATATTCCATAGGAGACATAAATATTTGGCAAGGCAATCTCCTTCTAATGGCAACATAATGGCTACCTTTTACAAAACTATACAATGATGATATGCATAAAAATCAACTTTCTTGTTAACATCAATTTACACATGGATGGCAGCATGACATATTACATACCCGTAAAAATATTGGAAAGAAGTAATCACACACTTTCTCATGACAAAAAAAAAAACACACACGAAAAAAAAAATAGAAAACTTGCATGAAGATATCAGAAGCATCTATGATACCTGTACATAATATTGTAAAATGTGTTATCAGTAGCATGTACCTACTCTAATGGATCTGAATCATACATGAATTGATCATCAATTTCATTGGCAGCAATGTCTTCTTCACCACAAGACAAATCTGTTTCACTACTTGAGTAACAGTCAATATCATTCTCTTCATCACTGATGTCACTCAAGTCACTATCTGAAATTCCATCATACATGTTTGTACGATCTATTACACTTTTTTGCGTTCTTTGAATATTCTTACAATTTCTACATTTACAACCTGGACCACAATTTTTGTTTTCTTTTCTGCACTTACATTGCCTAGTTACACATTTATTTCGGCTACATGAACATCCTCTTGTCAGGTATAGAACATTTGCTTTAACTTTTCCAATATTTTCCTCTGTATCCCATAAAACATGGACTTTCCCATTTTCAATGTCAACTTTGTAGCCATACAAAGTAATATCAGGATACATGAATATTGGTTCTGTACATTTACTCCATACCGTGCTTACCCAACACGTTCTAAGCCAATGGAAATATAATGCTGTATTCGAGGGAAGTAAATCGTCTTCATAATCACATTTCCATGAAGCTTTCCTCACAATGTCTAATGCTTTATGATGGTGTTCTAAGGCATTTGAAGCTTTAATGCTGTTGAAAAGTTCTTCAGGACTGTTGAACTTATGTAAACAAGAGCGATTGGCATTGAAATAGACACATATAATGAGACGATAAAAGGAAAGCAAACCAAGATCAGCATTAGTGGGTACAATAGTCTCAGACAGATAGCCCGGTGCAGATAAACTCATTGCACTTGAAATGAATCTGGCATATTGGAAGAATGTACGATAAAAAGATGTCTTACCAATGTGAGCAAAATACGACACAAAATCACAGCCACTACAAATATAGAGAACTTGCAAACATTTCTTGACATCAACTTCTTTAGCTATCAGGTGAGCAAGGTCAGAATCCTTTTCAACAGCTGATTGTAAGTTATTCACATGTAAGTACTTGTCATCCCCAAATTTAGCTCTATATTGCACAATAACAGTTTTGGTACCAAAATCTAGGGGAAGGCCAATCATTCCAATGTCACGGTCTATAGAGTATATCAATATATTTGAACAATGAGAATCAAAAACATGTAACCATACTTGTGTATCCGACTCTTCATGATTATGAGTCATATTATATCTATTTACATTCCTCTTTGTCACAATAGCACTTGTCCATCCTTGACCTGCTTCTAAACCAACATTGAAACCCCCTGATGTTATAAACACCTGTACATCATTCACAATTTGGAAAGGAACAAGCTGGATAAACTTCTGAGACAAATAACGGATAAGCATGTGTTTGTTTTTTCTAATTTTCAAGAAATTAATCCAACTGGCAGGCAAAGGACTCTCATCTTCAATTGAATCATATGCATCACAATCCTGATCATTAGTGTCTCTCCTACCCCTCTCAATACCTTTTGGTGAGATTCCTTGTGTCCCTGCTTGGTCAAATAAAATCCTGACTTCATGGAAACCTTTCTTAAAGAAAGGTGCCACCCATCTCAACACTAACCATTTTGCATATTCCTTAAAGTTTCCCAACTCTTTCCATGGAGAAGTATAAATGATATTCATACCTTCAATAATTATGCATTTACATGAATCTGGATTAGAAAAGACAAGTGTATTGGTTACAATAGGAAAATCAGCAGTATATCTCTTATTCAAAATATCATAAATAATTGCTTTAGATCCTTTTCTAGGAAGACCATCAGGACAACATAACGCCCTCGGTTCAGATATGAATTGACAAAGGTCAGATACAGGACAATTTTGTTCTTGGGACATCGCTATTGTACGTTTATAACACTTTGTTATTAATTTTTTTTCTTTTTCAACATCATTCAACTTCCGTTTCCGCACTTTTTCCTTTGCAAATGTTTTGATATTGAACTTGTGACGTACTGGTTTTTCAACTGATGTCTCATGCAAAATTTGAAGTTTGACATAAGCTTGATATGACTCTAACCCAATGCTTCGAAATGACATTAAACTCGCTTCTTGCCCAGGATTAGCCGACACATTTGTGAATACATGATACAGGTTTTCTGGTTGTTCAGGATGAAACATTGAAGTTGTAGCAACTTTATGGTAATATAATTTGGTGTTTTCAAATTCAGATCTTATTACAGACATTGAAAGATCTATGCGAGTTTCTGAATTTCTATTTCCTTCTAATTGTTCATCAAGATTATGAATTAATTGGCCTTTGTATTGTATGGTTCCAGCTAATCTTTCCATACTACGAGGTAAACCTCTGGAAAGAGCCATTTTACACTCCTTATTTATTAACATCTCATGTGCTTCATCCATAGCAACAGAAGAATAATTCACACCTCGTATACTAGAAACAAAAGCCCCTTCTTCAAAATGCTTGACAATGTATTTTGGTAAACCATATACCATTTTAAGATGAGCAGGAATTAGTGTTGAATAATTTAGCCTATCAAGAGAATGAAATAATGGAACCATTTCTTTAAGGGCTCCAAGTCTAAGATTCCAGTTTCCAGTTCGCATTGATAGCCATAGGCATATGTAAGACATGCAATCTTTCTCTAAAAACTGATTCCAGAATTTGAAAGTTTTGTTCTTTTCACACATTTCTTTTTTGAAATTTTGAAATTCTTCTTTGACATGTAAATCATAGATTTCTTTAAACTTGACCTGAGCTTCAATGAATGCAGACACGCCTTGTATTTTTCCATTACTCTCTGATAATGTTGATATTAAGTTTTTTACATGCTCTACCAAAATATCACTACTAATACCAATCGGGTTACCTTTCCGATAATCTAAGAAACATTGAATCTGAAACATATAAATAGCCTCAAACACTTGCAAAATAAATTTGTGTGTGCGCTTGAAATTTGAGCATGACGCTAAACTTTGTAGGGTTAGGTGCTTATGAGAAGCTTTGGCTATGTCTTTCAAACCAGCTTCCCAATAAACTTTCATCAAAACCTCTTGGTAATTTTTCAAGATATGCCAATCACCAATAAATGGCAGAAGCCAGTCCATGCTTTCCCCATACTCTTTTTTTATATTAAGTAGTATTTTGACAGTTGCACCATCTCCTACAACAACCAAGTGATTGGTATTGTTTTTAACATCAAATGTATTGTATAGAAGTTGAAGGGTGTGTTTTAAAGTTGCAGGGGAGTCTGCCTTTTCATCTAGTACATGAAGGTAAAGAAACTTAGATTTTTCCACAAACTTAGTTGGGTTTTCCAAAGCCAATTTTGCTTTTAAGCCTGGTAAGCAAATAGGAGTGTCATTTTTCAAGAAAAGAAGGCGTTCATATATGTACAGAAGTACTTCTGATTGAACACCTTCAAACTCTTTTGATTCTCTCTCTGAAAGACTGAAATCACTGGCACTAATTTGACTTGGAAGAAATGTTTTGTATAGTGGAGGGTCAAAGTCAGACTTGCTCGGTACATCCTTAAAATCAAAATTAGGCAATTTTCTTCTTACGCTGGGCCTTTTGTCTAATATGGGAGCTTCAGGTATTTTAGGTAATGCTAATACAGGCTCAGAATCGTTTGTTGAATTTGAGGATCCAGCTTCATCATATATAATAGTATCAGGTTTTGGTTGCTGAACCATAACCGACGTGCCATTCCAACTCCTTGGTGCATTTGCAATAACCATGGCATGTCTAGCAACTACATCTATATTATCTAAAGAGGCCATAGCAAGAGAATTTGACAGTCCAAGTAAATGTCCTGTGGATTGTCTGATATCATACAGTGCTTGGATAAAGCGTTCCAGGGTTGACTCAGAAGAAGAAAAACCTAGTCTATTCATGGTTTTTAAGAGTTTTGATGAATGGGAGAGTTGTTTGATGTAATTCGCTGTGATTATATGGAATGGGTATGAATTCTCTTCATTAATGATAAACTGGAGCATAAAAACTAGGGCAATTCTCTTGTTGCGCTTAATAAATCCTTGTTTAGCTACATTATCATTAGGGAACAAAATAAATTTTTTGTCAAAATGACCAACAGAGTTTCTGATTGTTACTGCTTCTTCTTTGCTGGCAGTTAAAGCACATATGAAATTCCAGATCAAAGGGTTAAAAATTGAAGTTGCCGAGTTTATATCAAATGATAAGACAGAGAAAGGATCCCGGGCAAATCTGTCACTTATTTCTTTCCCTTGACAACGCAGCAAGCCATTCATTGTACATGCTACATCACAAGTATCTCTGGTCGTCCGGATGGCTTCTTTTGATTCAAAATAAGTAGTATGAATATCAGATTTGCTAGTATTTAATCGAAGCTCAAATTGTGCATTATGCCATGCTTGTATAATATCTTCTCTTGACATGTCACACACATAATAAAAATCACCCTTTTTTGAGGCTCCTTTACTGATATATAGATGTCCCAAATGATCTATAATTCTTACTCTCACCCATGACTTATATTTTTTTGCTCTTTCTAAAAGTGAAAGATCCTTGCACACATATTCAAGATATTTTACATACAAGTCATAAGCATGTGGAAAAAGAAATCCACTTTCTTTGCTACACATATCAATGAGATCAATTAATACAAGTGTTATTGCTTTATCATTTACCGAATTACATGTAGGTTCACTGACTTCTTCTAGTTTTTGTACATGTTCAACAAGACTAGATTTAATTTCAATAAAAGTTTGCTTGTTAGAAAAATTATCTCTAAGAAAAACAAGATGACAACTTGAGCACACAAAATCATGATCTTGTAATGTGAGATTTGAATTGGTTTTAAGCACTCGTTCAACAAATTCTTCTGAGAGGTTCTTGGCTATATATTTTTTCTCAGTAACATTAATGACCGATTCACACAATACACAAACAGGCAATTGTTCAGTAGAATGTAATTTGGAAAGTTGTAGTCGATGCTTTTTACAAAGAGATATGATTTCTGGTATTGAAATTAGTTGTAAATGATAAGCCTTATTAAAGTCATCTAAACTAGTCTGAGTTTCAACTTCACCTACCGTTGAACATAACAAAAAATTGGTAAGAAAACATGGTGACCTTTCCTTTCTACGTGATTTCTCTGGTGTATACACTGTGTCTTTTAGTTTTTTTTTATATTTTATATAACAGGCATTACAGATACAACTAGTGTCTAAAAGGCCTGGACATTTGGCTTTGAGTAAATCTATCAAAGGTACCGATTTCAAACTACAAATATGAGTGTATTTTGTGTTTGTTCTGTTACATATCTCACATGGACCACATTCACCTTTATCACATGGTTGAACTTTTACCTTTGGTGGCTTGGCCTTCACCCCAGCTGTAGATAATTTGTTGAAACAGAACCATTATTTCCTACGTCATTACATTCAGGTTTTCTTGATGGTGGAGAATGCTCCAAAGACACTGACACAAGAGTGCCACATGGATTAGGTGGCAGATTTGGAGAAGGTGGTGGAGGCTCTACGGGTACTGACTTGGGAGGGCCATCTGGATCCGGTGGTTGATGTGGTGGAAAATTCTTATCTAGATCCGGTGGTTGAGGTGGTGGAGAAGTCTCATCTAGATCCGGTGGTTGAGGTGGCGGGGAAGTCTCATCTGGATCTAGTGGTGGAGGAGGTGGAGAATTCTCATCTGGATTGGGCGGTTGAGGTGGTGGAGAAGTCTCATCTAGATCTGGTGGTTGAGGTGGTGGGGAAGTCTCATCTGGATCTGGTGGTTGAGGTGGTGGGGAAGTCTCATCTGGATCTAGTGGTGGAGAAGGTGGAGAATTCTCATCTGGCTTGGGTGGTTGAGGTGGTGGAGAAGTCTCATCTAGATCTAGTGGTTGAGGTGGTGGGGAAGTCTCATCTGGATCTAGTGGTGGAGGAGGTGGAGAATTCTCATCTGGATTGGGTGGTAGATTTGGAGAAGGTGGAGGAAGCTCTTGTGGTAGTGATTTGGGAGCGTCGTCAGGCGGTAGCAGGAGTGAAGAGGGGAGCAGGGACACTGATTGTAAAGAGCCACCTAGGATGCCTTGTTTCACCTGTTAAGTTTAATAACAAAGAATATTCGTTTTTGTAACATTAAATTTAAAGCATTTTGAAGGGATGGTTACAAAACTGACTATACGCTATCAATTACAGTCTGCTTTTTCTCTTACTACAAGTACATGTATTCTATATTATATGCACATAACAGCATGGAAATTCAGGTTGAATTCCCAATCTTATAAAAAATGAAAATTGGAATCTTGTGCCCTCAGATAATCTCACACAAACAAAAGCAAAATTGATCCAAGGTGGTTAATATATTTACTGTTTCGGCAGCATACATGTATATATGTTCATGTAGCAATTGAAGAAATATTCATACCTTTTTCCTTTTCTTTTTCCTTTGCAGTTTCTTTCTCCTCTGCTTCCTCTTCCTCGCCTTTTCCTTGTTCCGGACATAACTGGATTTACAGCTGGGTTGATTATGTAGTGTTGTAGTGGGATGAAAAGGACGGCGATGAAGATGGATGTATGGGATGACACTGTAGTGACTGGTGATGGGTATGTGATATTTTGCTGGTGGTGGTTGAAGAACAGGTACTTGTTGGTGTTTTACTTTTGGTTGCTTTCTCACAGAGATGGGGGCAGGAGTGGTGACTTGGGGTGACTTAAAAGCTTTGCCTGGTCCTTTCCGGCGTAGGTATACGACTTGATTTACATCGTATTCCTTCCTTTGTCGTTTTTTTTTTTTAGGGGGCTTAGGGTAGATCCTCTGAAGTTCCTTTGGAATCCTTGTACATTTACTCCTTTGTTCTACTGGGGAAAATCTCTGGGTGAAAAAATCATTCAAATTGTCTGCAAGAACTTTCTTGCCAAAGTAGTTTATATGTAGTCCATCGGCACAATGGTAGCTAGATGTAGATATGAAAGGACCGCTTCCATCAAATATTGCACAGTTATGGAGTTGGGAACTTAAATTTTCAAGACGATTATTATAATAAACGGAATTTATGTACAAGCTCTCATCATCCCATCTTGGTAAAATGAAACTAAAATATATTGTGGCTGTCCTGAATCGTTCTCTCACAGATGTAAATAAATTAACGTACGAAGTAAAATCCTTTCTCCAAATACCACTTTCCAAATTGTTTGTGCCTACATGCAGCACCACTGCATCAGTCACATAATCAACAAAATCCTTTGCTCTAATTTTGTGGCACAAACTGTTTATAGTTGCTCCTGGAAAAAAGTTAACTGTCCACTTGTTGTTGTTGTTGTTTGTCTGTAACTCCAAACTCTCCTGCAACCCTCGAAATATTGAATCACTGAAGACTTGTATATGTTTGGGTGCCTTTTCCTCAGAAGGCCTGTGAAGTGTGATGTAAAAAAGAACAAAAAGAAATAAATAACAGTTACATGTAGTAAGTAGCTAAGATATAAATACTTGACGGTTGACTAAATAATTGTTCATAGGATTCTAACTGTTAGGCCTAAAGTTAATATTAATCCCACATAAATATGTCAGGTGATTTGATGATCAAAAATCTGATGTACATGTTTGAAATAAAGGATAGATCTAGATCTACATCTAATCAATCCCTAATTTTGTATAAGAAACATGAGATCTGTCCGTTCGATCGCGATGCCGATGTGAATGACTGACTGTGCAGTGTAACTGTAAGGCGATTATTTGATACTCGACCATAACTACACACTCCATTTGTAACGAGTGGGACTAATGTCGTGGTGCCTGGTGGCACGGTTGATTAACGGCCCAATGGAACATTGCCAGCCCTCTAGACCGGGGCAACAGGCCATAAGCGCACCGCACAATATTACAAAGGAAGTACATTTCCGGGTGTTTTGCAAAAAAGGGTGATAAATAAAATTCCATTTTCTATAGTTCTAAGGATAAGCTACCAAAATTTTTTATTTCATTGTCAGCGCTCACTCTCTGACAAAACTCACACCGAACGACTTACAAATTCATTCTTGGTACCAGTCAGGATCGAGGAGGATGTAAATAAGGTCTAAAACAGTTTCGGAAAATGATATAAAATTCATCTAGATTCAACATGGATTTTGAATGTCAAAATCTGTATCAAAATAATCAAGTTATATATGAAAATGAAGAGCAAAATTTCAGGAAGAACTTACCCCATCGAAATCAAACATCCACTGCATGGCACTGAAATTACAGAAGTTTGTTGACCCTACATAAAATCTCGCAAAAAATCCCGCGATATACGAGACGCGAAAATTCTGAAAATACGGTCTTCGAGAATTTTCGTAAAAGTAACGATATAGCTCATTACGGATAGGCGGTGCGTGTATACTGAACCAGTTAGCAATAGCAATAGCGCGCCCCCAGCCCACCAGGCGGAAAACACTGCGCCCGATGATTGGCCAGCGGCAACGACCAATCACAACGCGAGTACGGATAGCGCGCCCCCAGCCGGCACGGCGGGGAACAGCACCGCGCCCGGTGATTGGCCAGCGGAAACGACCAATCAGAATCCGAACAATAGCGCACGCCCGATCCTCCCGGGCACTTCTCGCGGCTACTTAAGGCGTCAGCAGCGCGGTCTTAGTTCATAGTTTGACAAAGGTCAGCAGTTTATAGCGACCGAAACGTCACTACTTTCCGTTCTACGTTTGCACATCGTGAGACAACTGGTCAACTTTCTTCAATATACATTTGATTGCTGCAAAAAGGAATCTGAACTCCGGAAATTCGAATGGAGAGCAAAATCGTTCTAACTTGAATGAACCGATTATCAAATGAAGTGGCAAACTTCCTAAACTGACTGGGAAATCCTACATTTAAAAAAAAAATAATATACAAAATACATAACAATGAAATATATAGTCAAAGGATTTACTGAAGGGTCTTAAAATTTCAAATTATATCTTAAAGTTAATGATTTTCAACATTTTAAGCAAATTCCAGACATGGTAGAGTCATTGTAGTTTTTAAAACATACATTAAATACATGTGCCCATATTACCTGCACATGCAGGTAATATGGGCACTTTGATAATGACGTCAACATTTGAAAATTGCAGACAGGGGGGTTGGTGATAATTGTTTTTGTTCACAATAAAAGTTAGAGCAGTAGTTATTGATTCATATACACAAGATTAGACTGTGTGTCATTTCGTAATTTTATGCAAATTAGGCAAATGAGCTTAGGGGGCCCATATTACCTGCATGTACCCTATCATTCTCTTTTGAATTTATCTGGTTTTAAATAAATGTGAAGTAGATTTTTCAAAAGTCATTTTATCAATTGATTAATCAATTCAAACAAACTTCATGCACGAACGGCTCATAGACAATGCATTGCAGACATCGAAAATTGCAACATGCCATTTTATAGCAATATGTGTTTTTTTTCCACCCATTTTCTTTGCATGTACGTAGATACACAAATGAGTAGAAACATACTTTTGGTAATATACTTTGTCGAAGTTGTAATTTAAATGTAAAAGACAGGATTTCTGCCAGTTTTAAACAATTTGTCTTCTTTTTCATACCGTCTGTAGCACGGTTGAAAGAATAATTTTGTATTACAAGTTTATATTTTTTTAGAAGCATAGGGTCTTATTAACACAATCTAATTTGATTTATTTCAATTAATGCAAACAATAAGAAATTACTTGCCATTGACATTGTAAAGCTTTTTAAACCATTTTTTCTTGTAAACACCTTGTATAGCTTTAATGACACATCTGTACAGGCAAAATATATGTCAATCATCTTCCTTACCATCTCAGCTTTCAATATATGTATACTTTTATACATGTTTGACTTACCATTAAGAAACTGGAGATGTTTGTGACAATGTACATTTCTACCAATGCTTGGATATGTAACGCATTTTGCACCCAATTCATGACAGACGGCCATATGAAAAGATAAATGTCTTACAAAAAAACTTTTGTAAAGTCTAATGCACTGCTTTCAGGTCAATAGAAAAATGTACAGTTTGTGTCAAATAAAATGGTACAGTTGGAAAACATTTTTTTATAGAGTGAGGTTAATATCAACGTGGTATTGTTGTTATTTCATAAAGTAGGAATATCACTCTTTCTTCTGCAATTTTTTCCATCACATTTGGTGCAGTATTTTTTGAGATTGACTAATTTTCTACAATCTAGAAAAATCCATTTTTCGCACGCCATCCCATGCCTTTGTCTGTTTGTGTACGATTTCGCATTATTTCCACTTTGAGACTAGACAAGGAGAAAGAAGCGTTTGTCCATGGCCTTCAATAAGACGAATCCTTTGCATGTTAACTTTTGAGTGGTCAACACAATTTCAAATTTTTTGGAACTTTCATATCAGCACATATTAATACATAATATACACGTAAATAATAACATGAATACTGCGTAAATATGAATGTTATTGCCAATGTATATCAAGCTAACGATCTGGAAGGAACCAAAATGGAGCCGGCTGATCTATCTGCAGTTTGATAGCCGTGAAATAAATAAATAAATGCCAGGTCAAGCTCGATGTACGAGACTACAGACATGTATAAAATTCATGTCAACAATCGATTCCCCG
>CALNVZ010000624.1:4706-18170 GCA_940671915.1 Paracentrotus lividus | reverse complement strand
AACTGGCAGGCAAAGGACTCTCATCTTCATTGATCATATGGCATCACAATCCTGATCATTAGTTCTCTCCTACCCCTCAATACCTTTTGGTGAGATTTCCTTGGGTCCCTGCTTGGTCAAATAAAATTCCTGACTTTCATGGAAACCTTTCTTAAGAAAGGTGCCACCAAATCTCAACACTAACCATTTTGCATATTCCTTAAAGTTTCCCACTTTCTTTCCATGTGAGAAGTATAAAATGGATATTCATACCTTCAATAATGTATGCATTTACATGAATCGATTAGAAAAGACAAGTGTATGGTTACAATAGGAAATCAGCAGTATTATCTCTTATTCAAAATATCATAGTAATTGCTTGATTCCGTTCTTAGGAAGACCATCAGGACCAGTAACGCCTCGGTTCAGATATTGAATTGACCAAAAGGTCAGTAAGGACAATTGTTTCTTGGGAACATCGCATTGTCGTTTTATACACTGTTGTTATTAATTTTTTTTTCTTTTTCAACATCATTCAACTTTCCGTTCCGCACCTTTTTCCTTGCAAATGTTTGATATTGAACTTGTGACCGTACTGGTTTTTCAACTGATGTTTTCTCATGCAAATTTGAAGTTTGAATAAGCTTGATATGACTCTAACCCAATGCTTGAAATGACATTAAAACTCGCGTCTTGCCAGGATAGCCGACACATTTTGTGAATACATGATACAGTTTCTGTTGTTCAGGATTGAAACATTGAAGTTGTAGCAATGTTATGGTAATATAATTTGGTGTTGTCAAATCAGATCTTAATTACAGACATTTTGAAAGTCTATGCGAGTTTCTGAATTTCTATTTCCTTCTAATTGGTTCATCAAGATTATGAATAATTGGCCTTTGTATTTATGGTTCCCAGCTAATCTTTCCATACTACGAGGTAAACCTCTGGAAAGAGCCATTTTACATCCTTATTTATTAAATCTCATGTGCTTCATCCAAGCACGAAGAATAATTCACACCTCGTATATAGAAACAAAAGCCCCTTCTTCAATGCTTGACAATGTATTTGGTAAAACATTATACTTTTAAGATGAGCAGGAATAGTGTGAATTAATCTTAGCCTAAGCAGAGAATGAAATAATGGGGAACCATTCTTTAAGGCTCCAAGTCTAAGGATTCCAGTTTCCAGTTCGGCATTGATAGCCATAGGCATATGTAAGACATTGCAACTTTCTCTAAAAACTGATTCCAAGAATTTGAAAGTTTTGTTCTTTCACACATTTCTTTTTTGAAATTTTGAAATTCTTCTTTGACATGTAAATCATAGATTTCTTTAAACTTGACCTGAGCTTCAATGAATGCAGACACGCCTTGTATTTCCATTACTCTCTGATAATGTTGATATTAAGTTTTTTAATGCTCTACCAAAATATCCACCTACTAATACCAATCGGGTTCCTTTCCGATAATCTAAGGAAACATTGAATCTAAACATATAAATAGCCTCACACTTGCAAAATAAATTTTGGTGCGCCTTGAATGAGCATTGACGCTAAACTTGTGTAGGGTTAGTGTGCTATGAGAAGCTTTGGCTATGTCTTTCAAAACCAGCTTCCCAAAAACTTTCATCAAAAACCTCTTTGGTAATTTTTCCAAGTATGCCAATCACCAATAAATGGCCAGAAGCCAGTCCATGCTTTCCCCATACTCTTTTTTTATATTAAGTAGTATTTTTTGACCAGTGCACCATCTCTACAACAACAAGTGATTGGTATGTTTTAACAATCAAATGTATTGTATAGAGTTGAAGGGTGTGTTTAAAGTTGCAGGGGGTCTGCCTTCATCCTAGACATGAAGGTAAAGAAACTTAGATTTTTTCCAACAAACTTAGTTGGGTTTTCAAAGCCAATTTTGCTTTTAGCTGCGTAAGCAAATAGGGTGTCAGTTTTCAAGAAAGAAGGCGTTCATATATGTACAGAAGTACTTCTGATTGAACACCTTCAAACTCTTTTGATTCTCTCTCTGAAAGGGACTGAACACTGGCACTAATTGATTGGAAGAAATGTTTTAGTATAGTTGGAGGGTCAAAGTCAGACTTGGGCTCGGTACAATCCTTAAAATCAAAATTAAGGCAATTCTTCTTACGCTGAGCCTTTTGTTCTTAATTATGGGAGCTGTCAGGTATTTGTAGGTAATGCGTAATACAGCTCAGGAATCGTTTGTTGAAGTTTGAGGATCCAGCTTCATCATATATAATAGTAGCAGGTTTTGGTTGCTGAACCATACCGACGTGCCATTCCACTCCTTGGTGCATTAAGTTGTCCCAATAACCATGGCATGTTAGCAACTACCATCTATATTTATCTAAAAGGCCAAGCAAGAGAATTTGACAGTCCAAGTAAAGTGTGCCTGTGGATTGTTCTTGCAGTATCATACAGTGCTTGGATAAAGCGTTCCAGGGTTTGACTCAGATGAAGAAAAACCTAGTCTATTCATGGTTTTTAGAGTTTTGATTGGAATGGGAGAGTTGTTTGATGGTAATTCGCTGTGATTATATGAAATGGGGTATGAATTCTTCCGTCATTAATGATAAACTGAGAGCATTAAAAACGTAGGGCAATTCTCCTTTTGTTGCGCTTAATAAAT
This sequence comes from Paracentrotus lividus, assembly GCA_940671915.1. Lineage (NCBI taxonomy): Eukaryota > Metazoa > Echinodermata > Echinoidea > Camarodonta > Echinidae > Paracentrotus > Paracentrotus lividus. The sequence goes on along the minus strand of CALNVZ010000624.1, from coordinate 15,543 downwards.
CCTGGTTTTAGCTACATATCATTAGGGAACAAAAAGTAAAAATTTTTCAAAATGACCAACAGATTTCTGATTGTTTACTGCTTCTTCTTTGCTGGCAGTTAAAGCACATATGAAAATTCCAGATCAAAGGGTTAAAAATTGAGTTAGCCAGTTTATATCAATGATAGACAGAGAAAAGGATCCCGGGCAAATCTGTCACTTATTGTCTTTCCCTTGACACGCAGCAAGCCATTCATTGTACATGCTACATCACAATATCTCTGCGTCGTCCGTTTATGGCTCTTTTGATTCCAAAATAAGTAGTATGGAGTATCAGATTTGCTAGTATTTAATCGAAGCCTTCAAATTGGTGCATTATGCCATGCTTGTATAATATCTGTCTCTTTGACAATGTCACACACATAATAAAAATCACCCTTTTTTGAGGCTCCTTACTGAGTAATAGATGTCCCAAATGATCTAAATTCTTACTCTCCCTGACTATATTTTTTTGCTCTTCTAAAAGTGAAAGATCCTTGCACACATATTCAAGATATTTTACATTACAAGTCCTAAGCATGTGGAAAAAGAAATCCACTCGTTGCTACACTATCAATGAGATCAATATACAAGTGTTATTTGCTATTATCATTTACCGAATTACATTGTAGGTTCACTGACTTCTTTCGTAGTTTTGACGATGTTTCAACAAGACTAGATTAATTTCATTAAAGTTTGCTTGTTAGAAAAATTATCGTCTAAGAAAACAAGATGACAACTTGAGCACACAAAATTCATGATCTTGTAATGTGAGATTGAATGGTTGTAAAGCACTCGTTCAACAAATTCTGTCTGAGAGGTTCTTGGCTATTATATTTTTTCTCAGTAACATTAATGACCGATTCACACATACCACAAACAGGCATTGTTCAGGTAGAATGTAATTTGGAAAGTTGTAGTCGATGCTTTTTACAAAGAGATATGATTTTCTGGTATGTGGAAATTAGTTGTAAATGATAGCCTTATTAAAGTCATCTTAAACTAGTCTGAGTAGTTTTCAACTTCACCTACCGTTGAACATAACAAAAAAATGGATAAGAAAACATGGGTTACCGTTTCCTTTCTACGTGATTGTCTTTGGTTGTATCCACTGTGTCTTTGTAGTTTTTTTTTATTTTTATTATAACAGGCATTACAGATACAACTAGTGTCGTAAAAGGCCTGGACATTTTTGGCTTTGAGTAAATCTATCAAGGTACCGAGTTTCAAACTACAAATATGAGTGTATTTTGTGTTGTGTTCTGCTTTAACATATCTACATGGACCACATTCACCTTTATCACATGGTTGAACTTTTACCTTTGGTGGCTTGGCTTCACCCCAGCTGTGATAATTTGTTGAAACAGAACCATTATTTCCTACGTCATTACATTCGGTTTCTGATGGTGGAGGAATGCTCCAAAGACACTGACACAAGAGTGCCACATGGATTACGGTGGGATTTGGGAGAAGGTTGTGGGGCTCTACGGGTACTGACCTTGGAGGGCCATCTGGATCCGGTTGGTTGATTGTGGTGGAAATTTCTTATCTAGATCCGGTGTGAGGTGGTGGAGAAGTCATCTAGTCCGGTGGTTGAGGTGGCGGGGAAGTCTTCATCTGGATCTAGTGTGAGGAGGTGGAGATTCTCATCTGGATTGGAGCGGTTGAGGTGCGTGGAGAGCTCATCTTAGATCTGGTGTTGAGGTGGTGGGAAGTCTCATCTGGATCTGGTGGTTGAGGTGGTGGGGATCTCATCTGGATCTAGGTGGTGTAGAAGGTGGAGAATTCTCAGTCTGGCTTGGGTGGTTGAGGTGGAGAAGTCTCATCTAGATCTTAGTGGTTGAGTGGTGAGGGAAGTCTCATCTGGATCTGTTGGTGGAGGAGGTGGAGAATTCTCATCGATTGGGTGGTAGATTTGGAGAAGTGGAGGAAGCTCTTGTGGTAGTGATTTGGGGCGTCGTCAGGCGGTAGCAGGAGTGAAGAGGGGAGCAGGACACTGATTGTTAATAGGCCACTAGGATGCCTTGTTTCAACCTGTTAGTTAATAACAAAGAATATTCGGTTTTGTAACATTAAATTTAAAGCATTTTGAAGGGATTGGTTACAAAACTGACTATACGCTATCAATTACAGGTCTGCTTTTTTCTTACTACAAGTACATGTATTCTTATATTATAATGCACTAACAGCATGGAATTCAGGTTGAATTCCCATCTATAAAAAATGAAAATGGAATCTTGTGCCCTCAGAGTAATCTCACCACAAACAAAAGCAAAATGATCCAAGGTGGTAATATATTTACTGTTCGGCAGCATACATGTATATTGTTCATGTAGCAATTGAAGAAATATTTATACCTTTTTCCTTTTCTTTCCTTTGCAGTTTCTTTCTCCTCTGCTTCCCTCTTCCTCGCCTTTTCTTGTTCCGGACATACTGGATTAAGCTGCGTTGATTACTGTAGTTGTTGTAGTGGGATGAAAAGGACGGCGATGAAGATGGATGTATGGATGGACACTGTAGGACTGTGATGGGTATGTGATATTTTTGCTGGTGGTGGTTGAAAACAGGCTACTTGTTGTGTTTTTTACTTTTGGTGTGCTTACTCACAGAGGATGGGGCAGGAGTGGTGATTTGGGGTGACTTAAAGCTTTCCGGTCCTTCCGGCGTAGGTATACGACTTGATAACATCGTCCTTCCTTTTGTCGTTTTTTTTTTTTTGGGCTTTAGGGGTAGACCTCGAAGTTCCTTTGGAATCCTTGTACATTTACTCCTTTGTTCTACTGGGAAAATCTCTGGTGAAAATCATTCAATTGTCTGCCAAAGACTTTCTTGCCAAAGTAGTTTATATGTAGTCCATCGACACAATGGTAGCTAGATGTAGATATGAAAGGACCGCTTCCTATCAAATATGTGCCACAGTTATGAGTTGGGAACTTAATTTTCAGACGATTATTATAATAAACGAATTTATGTACAAGCTTCATCATCCCATCTGGTAAATGGAAACTAAAATATTATTGTGGCTGTCCCTGAATCGTTCTCTCACAGATGTAAATAAATTAACGTACGAAGTAAAATCCTTTCTCAAATACCACTTTCAAATTGTTTGTGCCTACATGCAGCACCACTGCATTCAGTCACATAATCAACAAAATCTTTGCTTCTAATTTTGTGGCAAGACTTGTTTATAGTTGCTCCTGGAAAAGTTAAACTGTCCACGGTTGTTGTTGTTGTTTGTCTGTACTCCAAACTCTCTGCAACCTCGAAAATTTGATCACTTGAAGACTTGTATATGTGGGTGCTTTTCCTCAGAAGGCCTGTGAAGTGTGATGTAAAAAAGAACAAAAGAAATAAATAACAGTTACATGTAGTAAGTAGCTAAGATATAAATCTGACGGTTGACTAAATTAATGTTCATAGATTCTACTGTTAGGCCTAAAGTTATTATTATCCCACATAAATAATGTTCAGGTGATTGATGATCAAAAATCTGATGTACATGTTTGAATAAAGATAGATCTTAGATCTACATCTAATCAATTCCCTTAATTTTGTATAAGGAAACATGAGATCTGTCCGTTCGATCGCGATGCCGATGTGAATGACTGACTGTGCAGTGTAACTGTAAGGCGATTATTGATACTCGACCATAACTACACACTCCATTGTAAACGAGTGGGGACTAGTGTCGTGGTGCCTGGTGGCACGCGTTGATTAACGGCCCAATGGAACTTGCCGCCCTTGACCGGGGCAACAGGCCATTAAGCGCACCGCAACAATATTTACAAAGGAAGTACATTTTCGGGTGTTTTTGCAAAAAGGGTGATAAATAAAATTTCCTTGTCTATAGTTCTAAGGATAAGCACCAAAGTTTTTTTATTCATTGTCAGCGGCTCACTCTCTGACAAAACTCACACGGAACGACTTCAAATTCATCCTTGGTACCAGTTCAGGTCGAGGCGGATGTAAAATTAAGGGTCGTAAAACAGTTTCGGAAAATGATTAAATTCATCTAGATTCAACATGGATAAAAAAAACTTTGAATGTCAAAATCTGTATCAAAATATCAAGTATATATGAAAATGAAGAGCAAAATTTCAGGAAGAACTTCCCCATCGAATCAACATCCACTGCATGGCACTGAAAGTTAACAGAAGTTTTGTTGACCCTACATAAAATCTCGCAAAAATCCCGCGAATACGAGACGCGAAATTTCTGAAATACGGTCGTTCGAGAATTTTCGTAAAAGTAACGATATAGCTCATTACGGATAGCGGTGCGGTATACTGAACAGTAGCATAGCAACATAGCGCGCCCCCAAGCCCACCAGGCGGAAACACTGCGCCGATGATTGGCCAGCGGCAACGACAATCACAAGCGCGAGTACGATAGCGCGCCCCAGCCGGCACGGCGGGGAACAGCACCGCGCCGGTGATTGGCCAGCGGAAACGACCAATCAGATCCAACAATAGCGCACGCCGATCCTCCCGGGCACTTCTCGCGGCTATAGGCGTCAGCAGCGCGGTCTTAGTTCATAGTTGTGAACAAAGGTCAGCAGTTTATAGCGACCGAAACGGTCACTACGTTTCCGTTCTACGTTTGCACATTCGTGAGACAACTGGTCAACTTTCTTCAAGTATACATTTGAGTTGCTGCAAAAAGGAATCTGAAAATCCGGAATTCGATGGAGAGCAAAATCGTTCTAACTTGAATGAACCGGATTATTCAAATGAAGTGCAAACTTCCTAAACTGACTGGGAAATCCTACATTTAAAAAAAAAATAAGTATACAAAATCATAACAATGAAATTATTATAGTCAAAGGATTTACTAAGGCGTCTTTAAAATTTCCAAATTATATCGTAAGTTAATGATTTCAACTTTTAGCAAATCCCAGACATGCGTAGAGTCATGTGTAGTTTTTTAAACAACATTAAATACATGTGCCATATTACCTGCACAAGCAGAATATGGGCACTTTTGATAATGACGTCAAACATTTGAAAATTGCAGCAGGGGTTGGTGATATTGTTGTTCACAATAAAGTTATAGCATAGTTATTGATTCATATCACAAAGATTAGACTGTTGTGTCATTTCGTAATTTTATGCAAATTAGGGGCAAAATGAGCTTAGGGGCCCATATTACCTGCATGTACCCTATCATCTCTTTTTGAATTTATCTGCGTTTAAATAAATGTGAAGTATTATTTTTTCAAAAGTCATTTTATCAGTTGATTAATCAATTCAAACAAACTTCATGCACGAAACGGCTCATAGACAATGCATTGCAGACATCGAAAATTGCAAATGCCATTATAGCAATAATTGTGGGATTTTTTCCACCCATGTTTCTTTGCATGTACGTAGATACACAAATGAGTAGAAACATACTTTGGTAAAATATACTTGTCGAAGTTGTAATTTTAAATGTAAAAGACAGGATTTCTGACCAGTTTGTAAACAAATTGTCTTCTTTTTCATACCTTGTAGCACGGTTTGAAAGAATAATTGTTGTATTAACAAGTTATATTTTTTTAGAAGCATAGGTCTTATAACACAATCTAATTTGATTGTATTGTCAATTATGGCAAACAATAAGATACTTGCCATTGACATGTGTAAAGCTTTTAAACCATTTTTCTTGTAAACACCTTGTATAGCTTTAATGCACATCCTGTACAGGGCAAATAATATGTCAATCATCTTCCGTTACCATCTCAGCGTTTCAATATATGTAACTTTTATACAGTGTTTGACTTACAGTTAAGAACTGGAGATGTTTGTGACAAGTGTTACATTTCTACCAATGCGTTGGGATATGTAACGCATTTTGCACCCAATTTCATGACAGACGTCCATATGAAAGAAAATGTCTTACAAAATAACATTTTGTAAGTCTTAATGCACTGCTTTCAGGTCATAGAAAAATGTACAAAAAATTTGTGTCAAATAAAATGGTCAGGTTAGAAAACTTGTTTTATAGAGTTGAGAGTGTAATTATCACGTGGTATTGTTGTTATATCATAAAGTAGGAATATCACTCTTTCTTCTGCAATTGTTTTCCAGTCACATTTGGGTGCAGTATTTTTTGAGATATTGACTAAGTTTTCTACAATCAAGGAAAAATCCATTTTTCGCACGCCATCCCATGCCTTTGTCTGTTTGTGTACGATTTTCGCATTATTTCCACTTGAGACTAGACAAGGAGAAAGAAGCGTTTTGTCCATGGCCTTTCAATTAAGACGAATCCTTTGCATGTTAACTTTTGAGTGTTCAACACCAATTTTCAATTTTTTTGGAACTTTCATATCAGCACCATAAATACATAATATACCGTAAATAATACATGAAGTACTGCGTAAATAGTGAATGTGATTGCCAATGTTATCAAGCTAACGATCTGGAGGAAACCAGAAATGGAGCGGCTGATCTATCTGCAGTTTGATAGCGTGAAATAAAAATAAATGCCAGGTTCAGCTCGATGTACGAGACTACAGACATGTATAAAAATTCATGCAACAATCGATTCCCCGCATATCAACTGGACAATAATCATACTCTTTATCACAAATCGTGCCAGCCTTCTGGCAAACTAGGCCTTGTTCCCGCTATAGACTCGGGCAAACTAGGCCTGTTCCCCGCTTGTCTGGACAATATTATACTCTGTTCAAAAATCTTGCCAGCCTTCTTGGCAAACTAGCCTGTTCCCCGCTATAGACTGGGCAAACTTAGGCCTAGTTTCCCCGCTGGTCTGGACAATATATATATAATCTTCAGTCAACAATAATCCAGCATTCGGCAAACCAGTGACCATGGCAAGAAACATTCCTCCTGAGAGAAATTATATTCTCATATCATGGAATAATATACTTCCTATCCTCACAGATCGCTCCTCCCCCCTTGAAGAAAATAATAACATAAATTTATTACCCTTATAAGACATCTGAACCGGGCTATTGCAATCATACGACCGAGTTTTGAATATGATATCGATATTATGAAGCGACATGGGGTATATTGGCCATATGAACCGAATTAAAAAAAATCCCCATTGAAAAAACACGCATTTGACGTTAGGGGCTGCCTTTTTACAATGTTTGACCGGCGTGGATCGGGGGTCCTACCGCGTAATTTTAATGATTAGCGCGTTGTACAAAGTAGTAGACAATGGATACGCACAGAGCATTATGCGTCACAAGTGGTTCAACTCAGAATGCTGAAGAACAAGAAAGAAAAAAATCCCACGACAAATGCCCAGTTTTAAATCAGTTTTTCGGTTTTTGTAACGTATATCCTGAGAAAGCAAACTTTTTATGACTCGTTGAATGACACATTCTGCAAATTATACCGAGGCATTGATGCTTTTCAGGGGAATTGAGTTCCTTGATATTGTTAATATTGATTGAGACAGTTGGAACCATTTGTTGGAGTTTCAAACATACATGACTGTACTGTAGCAGTTGTACCAGACCAGGCTAGGAGTATGTGGTAAGTAGACTACACTGTGTGTTTGTCAATGTCCATGTTGGGATAGGTACGTGAAGGAAATAATAAAAATATTGACTGTTTTTTTTCGGGCAATTTGGCATATAGTGCCCGTTACTAGCACCAGTATTTGCCCTTCGTCTTCGACTCGGCGGGCATATTATGCTAGTTCATTTTCATTCCGGGCACTATATTGCCACGTATTGCCCTCAAGGGCAGTCAATATTATTTAATTATTACCGTGTATGAGGCATTTTAGAGGACAAGAGTATAGCGCGTATTTTGTCTTGCCCTATAGATCGTTTTCGGGTCAACAAAAAATACGTCACAATGGATAAGTTGACCACAACGGGCCGTAATATCCATACTTCCCCTCTCCGTGAGTTCCCTATTGGGTTTGTCTTTGTACAAATTGCCGGTCCGTAATATCCATATTTTCTGGTCGCGAGGTCCTCTATACGCGAAAGTAGATGATGCGCGTTTAAGAAAGAAGTAAGAAATGGAACGCACAGAAGCATTATTGCGTCACAATGGTTCAACTCAGAATGCTGAAAGAAACAAAGAAAAGGAAAAAAAAATCCCACGACAAATGCCCAGTTTAAAATCAACGTAAACGTATTTTAATTCTCTTTAAAAGAGGCTTAATTGAGTGTTAACAGCTAAGAATAATAATATTGACTGGCTTTACCGTTCTGGAGATACCTCCTATATTTCCCTTCACAGACCCATATTGCCCTCGTCTTCGACTTCGAGGCAATATGAGACTTTTTGGAAATATTCTCCCTTCAAGGCCAGTCATATTTTTATAGAATATTGGATGCCTTGAGGTTGATACAAGGAATATTGGACGAGCTTTGCACAAATATTGGACGAGTCGAAGGACGAGTCCAATATTTTTGAAAAGCGAGTTCAATATATCCTTGTATACCGAAAATAGGAACATCTAATATTTTTGTTATTATCTATACAGAGGATTTTACAAATAGGGCCCCCACATTTTTTGTAATCACAATTTTTTATTCATTAAAGGATTCTCAACAACCACCCCACAATTTTGTTCTGGAATTACATCGTATTTTGAAAAAAAAAAAGTGGCCCAAAAAAGACCCCCCCTTAAAAAAAAAAATGCCCCACAAGGAACAAATTAATGCACCCCCCCCCTAAAAAACAAAATGCTAAAACGCGTACAAATAAAGTGCGCGCAATTCATTTTGACGCGTAAGGCCTAGCTCAAATGGCTGAAGTGATTGTGACGTAACAAAGGAATTAAGATAAATGAATTGTAACGTGTCGCTGCATTTTGGGGATTCCCCCTCTTGCTGCCCAATATCGAAAATATTGGGCGAGTCCAACGAACTTTGTAAAGTAGGTCAAGTTTATGAAGTGCATCAACAAAATAACACTTGTATTTGGCCTCTAAAAACCCTCTGTATGGATAATAATATATAAATATTGGCGATTAGGCACACCATTTGACTAAATGCCGCCACACGAGCTAGTATAGCTCGCCGCCAAATCGCCCTAGCTCATTACACTGTAACTCGCTTGTGAGTATAAGCCAACACTTTGTACAATAATTTAGTTAATCTTGCACTGATAACGATACTTCGCACGTACAAATCCTTGGTTAGCAGGGAGATTATGCCCTTTCTTGGTTATAGCTATTTAATACAGAAATGGTCGGATTTGCCAAGGGAAATAGAAGCCTGCATTTTAGCATGTTAGCTCATTGCACGCCACCTTAATTTTAAGCAGAAAATAGAAGACTTTTCTCTTTAATTACTAAAATTAGTATAACAGCATATGCTTAGTATGATCTATAGACAATTATGCTGCAGACCCGGTCCTAGCATTATCAGTGATTTTTAGATCTTTTAGCCCAGCCATTTAGGCCTACAGAGAAAACGAATTATTACGATTGTATAGTTAAAAAGTACAATTGTGACTTTAGTTGAATTTGGCAGGCAAAAAGTTAGTGTCTTTACCGGCGACGCACAAGTATATTCAATTTCACACTTAGGATGATTCTAGGGGTTTATAAAAAGCGGAATCAACTTCCCACCATATTTTTGACATATTAATTGACGTGACGGATTGTGTTCGGGACTACCTGATTAATTGTATACTCACAAATAGGATAGATGATGAATAAGTTAACAGAGAGCCAAAATTATTTTCCCTGGAGTCTATTCAAGCATTAAAGCCGACCTAATACAAGACAACTTCAACAACGAAGAATACCGAAGTAAACGCTAAAATATAGCCCAATTAATCATCATAATAATACATGATAATAGAACTAATAATAATGGTGGCTTCTTGCAAAGCGCTCAAGCCCGTCATGTGTGATGCTCATATGGCACCATTACATACATAAGAAATATATATGTAAAAGAAACAACATACCTGAGAAATACATTTTATCATTGCTAGGAATTTTAGCTACGAACTCACTCTTAGCTTCAAAGCTGTTATGTACAATTTCTTTAAAAGAGTGACAATTATGTGGAATGGGTGTTCAAGATGCCAATTTATTGTGGTCGAATCTGCTATCTATATGAACATGCCACAGGTTTATGTTACTATTGTTATTATAATTGCATATGAATGATAGACAACCAGACCACTTATAGGTTAACTTCAAGCAAACAAAGATTATCTAAAATGCGAGCCGAGTCTCTGGTTGCAGTGAATAGTATGATGTACGTCGTTAGGGTTTATGACTGAGTGTTGCCCAGAAGTGAAACCGCAACTACATAATTGTAAATGTCCAGTTCTGGAAAAGTCACCTCCTATCTTCATGTTATAAATGACTGTTTAAAACGATGCAAAAGCTATGTATTTGGAGGAGAGAGATGGAAATTAGGTTCTATGAAAACAGAGGGAAGTATCCTTGTCTTTTTTCTTCCATACTTATTAAACAAGTGCACTCAGACTATGTGACAAAATGTTTTGTCTAGATGATCTTGATGAATGACATTCTTTGATTCGCTAGACTGTTCGGGATGTTTTGGCTGTGAGGGGAACAAATGTCGAATGAAACCCGAGGCAGAATATTTGACCCCATCTTGAAATGGTCTGAGATAGAAAATTGTATATGAGATATAAGCATCAACTGGAACATGACCAAAATCACATCATAATACATGTGAGGGCGAAACCACCGCGTTGCTCAATGTTGTGTAGCGATTTGTTCCAAAAAAGGCGAAGTCCATGCCGCACAACCGGTGCGTCAATCGTTTTTGTCGAGCCACTAACCTGCAGTGTGACATGGCACCTGTAGTGTCTGCGCTGTGGCTGTAAAGGAAAAGAAAAGAAAAGGGACAACAGGC
>CALNVZ010000622.1:55886-95854 GCA_940671915.1 Paracentrotus lividus | reverse complement strand
CAGTGCCTAAAACATAGTTAGACTGTGTCTCTAAGCACTTCACAGACATTTTTTATCATCCCGGTCACCAGAAACAGATTTTCCCGCACACAATATGTGCACATTCTCCACTCCCTACTTAGCATACCGACCATGAACTATTAAAAGAACAAATAATGTTTGATATTTGTTTTCACAACAAAAGGCATGCACAAATATGACAAGTCTGAAAATTTGTCGTATTTACTGTGATTTAATCATTGCAATGTCCACTGTGGCGGTTCTTACCATTTTGACCCGCACTGACCATTCCTATATGCAAATGGTCAGTGTGGGTCAAAATGGTAACAACCGCGAAAGTGAATACAAGTAATTTACCGTTTAGTCTATTGCCCGCACTGACCATTCCTATATGCAAATGGTCAGTGTGGGTCAAAATGGTAACAACCGCCAAAGTGAATACAAGTAATTTACCATTTAGTCTATAACGTAATACTTGTATTGAGTTTAATGTTTGTAAATGCTCATCCCCGTTAAAACTTATTATTTTCCCCACTCAATAAGTTCTGGCCATTTTGGCCCTTTTTGGTCAAAGGTACGTAAGCACTAATTTTATGTCATTTTTTATTCTAAATAGAATAAGATTTCAATCACTAAGCGTATGTAGTACAATTGTATATAAAGAATGACAATCATAATGCCGCCATGATGTTATAATATAAGCAAAGCACAGTACGAGTAAATTCCAAGCTGATCATACTAATTCAAGATGATCAATAGTGTAATTTCCATAGCAACTTGAACTCTATAATTATATTATAATGACTTATGTTTCATATGACTACATATACACATGTCCGTGATCTGACGTCGCTTTGGAATATCGCAATTGAAGAAGAATGTCATGAAAACTGTATTTCAACGACTTTCAATGACTTGACCATTTTAGCAAAGCTGGTTATTATGCTGCTTGACATGTGTCATGAGCGAGTCCAGTGTCTTTAACCAAGGCTCCAGCAATGCCTTCCTCTCAGGAAAGCATTTCAACCAGGCGGGGAGAATACATGTCCTCCTGGCAACTAATTAATTGTAACGTTAATGGTAAATGAGAGCCACAGTTATTTGGTCAAGATCTTGAAGGATGTCAACTGTCATCTCCATCTCCTGAAAGGATGGAAGAAGGCGTCTACAACATCTTCAAGTTGTCTTTGATCGCTACTGCCTAGATGCCCCGGTGGCAAGCAAGGTGTCAGTTGTATGGTAAATTGCATGGACGTGGTTGACATTATCTACTGCTCATTAGAGCAGTGAGAATCATGTTGATTTTTTTACATTCTTGATAGGAGAAACAACGTCTTCTTTGATGAAAACTGCCACAATTATGCATGCCATTATGTGCCTGTATATACTATCTTGGGTCCTGTACATTGATACCACTCATCCGGGAATAAGGGAACTACTTATACGAGATAGCTTATCTGCATCTTAGAAGTTGCCATCGATTCGTTTGCAAGGCAGCTAGTTCACCAGTCTGTGGACACCTCCATCATGGCTGCTACAGGATCTCGATGACCAAGCAGGGAATATCTCTACTAAAATCAAGGAGCAGGCTAGAAGCATTTATTAGTCAGTCATTTTTTGACTTGGCGGAATCCTTCTCTTAAATTATTAGCAAGGGTCTTTTCTAACCTTGAAAGGGTCATTCATATATCCCTGAAGGAATGAGTTTGTACCATTGCCCAAGAGGAAGAGGTTTAGCATGTCATTCTTCACATCACCAGGCATCTTTTTATCATCTGCCAGAAAGCACAGTTCAGTATTATTGGTCAAAGACTCTTCAAGTGAACCACTCGGATGTCTATATCTTGCACTCGTTCTAGTCTCCATGGAACTTCTTGTCCTTGGACCTACTAAGTTCATGGCTCGGATCAAGACCATTCCAAAGAGAGCTAACTGTAAATGGTGTTTCTAGTATACTCCATGATTTTGGTGGAAGGATGCAATGATTGTTCGTCGAGAACACTAACAGAACCCATTTATTATTCCAGGATGAGTGGTATCCCTGTACAAGACCCAAATATAGTATATACAAGCACATAATGGCACGCTGGCAGTTCGCTTCAAAGAAGACATTGATTGTTTTTCCTATCACGAATGTGAACAGATCAAAATGGTTCTCACAGCTTTACTGAACAGTAAACACAGAGTCAACCATGTCCACTCATTTCATCCCAAACTGGATTTACACCATGTTTGTCACACTGGTGTCTTTGCAGAAACGATCAAAGACAACCATGAAAGAGTTATAGATACTTTCTTCCAGGAGATAACTGGACATCCTTCAAGATCTTGACCAAAATGTCTGTAGCTTTCATTTGCCTCTTCACATTACAAGAAGACTTCAATATGTTTGTAACTAACAATAATTATTCAGGAGGACATGACTTCTCCCCGCCTAGTTGAAATGTTTTCCCGATAGAAAGGCATTGAGGACCTTGGTCATATTGGTTCATAATACTAGGGTTGGGCAAATAATGACTTTTTTCTGAAAAGTTATTTCAAACAAGTTACTTCTAAAGTCAAATTTGATGTAGAATCCAAAAATGACAATGATTTTTGTGTACGATGATGTCTGACGTCGCTAAAGTGCAAAAAACCAAAATAGTGTATTTTGCCCATTCATCACACACTTTATAGGTATAAACCGGTTTTATTTTGTTTCTTTATGGATTTTGATGGTTTAAGAGCTCAAATCTGACAATTTTATCATGACCAAATGTACCTAGTATGGTTATAGGTGTTAATTAGTGATTTTGATATGACGTGATTTTTGCTCGATATTGACTGAAACTAACTACCAAATTACACTAACAGTCAACTTAGGTAGGATTAATCATGTTGGATTAACCATGTTGAGTTCCCTGACACCCAAAAGCCATATAAAACGCAATAAAAGTGGTTTATACGTATAAAAAGTGTGATAATTGGGCATAATACGCTATTTTGGCGGCCATTTTGGTTTTTTGCACTTTAGCGACGTAAGACGTCTTCGTATGCAAAAATAATTGTCATTTTCAGTTTCTACGTCGAATTTTACTATAGAAACAACTTGTTTGAAAAAAAAAGTTGAGATTCGCCCAACCCTAATAATACTGGACTCGCTCAGGAAACATATCTAGCAACATGAAAACCGCCTTTGCTATAATGGTTAAGTCATAGATAACATTTTCATGACATTCTTCTTTATATATTCCTTGGGGATATTTCAAATCGTCAACAGATCATGCAGATATACAATTATATAGATATATGAAAATTAAATTATATCACTTAAGTGTTTATGTTAATTGCTATGAAAATCATATAATCATTGGTCAGCTTGGGTCAGCATGATCAGCTAGCAATTTTACAATTATTATTCTTTGCATACAATTGTACAATACAGACTGAGTGATTGAAAGTGTATTAAAATATTTTTTAAAAAATGACCTAAAATTATTGCTTAAATTTTGACCAAAAAGTGGCCAAAATGACCAGACTTAATGTGTGGGACAAATAATCAGTTTTAACGCGGATTGGCATTAACAAACATTGAACTCAATACAAATAGTGCATTGGAGACAACGTCTGGAGAAAGCCAGGGTAGAAATAGTAGGGTAACATTTCTTAAAACCACAGGTGGTCAGACTATGCGCTCGTCTTAACAGACGCTCTCTCAAAATTTACCCGGGCAGGTTTCCATAGTAACGTGTGGAATTGAATAGATGAAAAGAGTTCTCTTCTTTTTTTTCTCATGTATTTCTTTATGTTTTTTCCCCTTCTTTTCCATCGTTATAATATTATGTTCTTCTGTATTTCTTTGTTTATCTATCTTCCTTTCTTCTTCTCTTTCGTTATTTCTTATGTATTTCTTTGTTTTGTCTCTCATCTTTTCCTCTGTCTCTACTCTTTTGTATTGCTTTGTTTTTATCTTTCTTTCCTCTTCTCTTCTGTTATTTCTTATGTACAGTCTGTGTCAAAAAAAAATGGTACAGTCGGGGAAAAGATCATTTAGGTGTGAAATCTTTTCATATCGTCGGCCTCATGCCAAAAGGGCCTTAGCATTTTTAAAGGCCATTCATATTGTACACATAATAAAAACGGTAAGGCCCTTTTGGCATGATGCCGACGATATAATGTGTGTTTGTGGTACCAAATTAAAGCCAAAAGATTTTTCTTGCTGATGCGCTTTGTCCTGTATAATTTGCTTTCGTAAAACAAAAGTTATGCTAAGTTTTGTGCGACGAGGAACAAATCGAAATTACGCACTTCTATTGTTCTGGAGCGCTGAATTCACGGTCATTGTGCGAAATCGTACACAAAGGCATGGGACGGCGTGCGAAAAATGGATTTTCCTTGATTGTAGAAAATTAGTCATATCTCAAAAAATACTGCACCAAATGTGATGAAAAAAAAATGCAGAAGAAAGAGTGATATTCCTGCTTTATGAAAATAACAAACAATACCACGTTGATATTAACCTTCACACTATAAAAAAATGTTTTCCAACTGTACCATTTTATTTGACACAGACTGTATTTCTTTGTTTTTATCTTTCTCTCCTCTTCTCTTCCGCTAATTCTTATGCATTTCTTTGTTCTGTCCTTTTTCTTCTCTCCTCTTCTATCATTGTGCAATGTCGAGATTACCCTAGTATTACCCCGAGAGCGTATAGGAATGGTCAGTGCGGGTCAAAATGGTAAGAACCGCCACAGTGGACATTACAATGATTAAATCACAGTAAATACAGATTTTCAGACTTGTCATATTTGTGCATGCCTTTTGTTGTGAAAACAAATATCAAACATTTTTTGTTCTTTTAATAGTTCATGGTCGGTATGCTAAGTAGGGAGTGGAGAATGTGCACATATTGTGCGCGGGAAAATCTGTTTCTGATGACCGGGATGATAAAAAAATGTCTGTGAAGTGCTTAGAGACACAGTCTAACTATGTTTTAGGCACTGTATTTATTGTAAATCGTATTTTTATTTCATTTGGGCTAATGGTCAACCTTCGGCCAATAAGTGACCAATAAGTGACCAGAAACTTATGGGTAGGTTGAATAAGACCTCTATTTTTGAAATCAGCATCAATTGTTCCCACTTCTCCACCACAAGTCAACTCCTTAATGAAATGAGTTGAACGAAAGGATAATACATCTACATGTATACACGTTTATACACTAATACATATGTAATACATTGGCCTGTATAGCAAAATCCTGCAAAACTGCAAAATGGTCACTTTCGGTCAAACTGGCCTAAATGACCAAGGCTGTCCAAATATTTAAGGAAAATGGTATGGGAGTATTGTTTGAGACCCAAGGAAGTTTTTTAAAATGGTTGTGAGGTGGGCAAACCATCACTTGGATGACTCTGATGGTCATTTTGGTCTAATTTTGGCCCCCAAAAATGATAGAAATGTCAATTTTTGGCCAAAATTGACCAAAATGACCCCTTTAATGACCCACGGAGTCAATAAAACCACTTTTTCTAGAATTAGCACACATTTTTACATCAGATAGGTTTTAAAAATCCCATTTATCAGCAAAAATTATAGAAATAAAATACCCTTGACCACAAGTGACCAAAATGGTCATTTTTGGACAAAAATTGGCCAAAATGGCCGAAGTGTCACGGGTACGGTCAGTAAAAGTGACATTTTTGGAATCAGCGCAAAATTTTACTCTAGATAGGACCTTCAAACCTTCCCCAGCAAAAATGCTGATTAAAGGCCCTTGGCTCCTAGGGTACTAGCTCAGTGTGACGGGAATTATGACATGCCGTTCTGTTTAAAAATTGAAACGTATTTCTATCCAAGCCCGTGCTATAAAGTCCTGAGTAGATTGAAAAACACTTTTTTGAAAATCCGACCGAGCTAGTCCATGAAGTTCGTAAACAGATCGTAAGAAGTATTTACTACGTCCACTCAGTTTACACACAGACTATGCCCGTTCGGTAAAATTTGCAAGGACGTAGTAGGAACGAGCTCAGTGTGACGGGGGTATTAATAACTTGGCAGGGGTGTTGTTACACATATTGACTACATTTTGTATGAAAATTAGTTTTACTCGTCAAGTAATGCACGGATGAGTACACATCAAAGGGTGAATTGCCACTGACAGACCTAAAAAGGCCTCCTAATACTGTTGATAGAGATTATTTTGTCTTTGATGTGTGCTCACTCATGCCTGACTCTACAAATTTATCTCATTTTCATACAAAATGTAGTCAATATGTGTAACAACACACCTGCCAAGTTATTAAGCGGAGGACATTTTCGTTAAAAAGTTATGCTATGATAATTAGGATGGAGTTGCTTTTTTGTTAGCTTTTGTTGTTTTGATTCTACTCCCACTTTTGCACAATTCGAAATTTACATGTTCGTACACAATGCGCCATGTTCATCTAAGCGTAAAGAACTAACACACAAAACTGGTATCAAAAAATGCGGGAGGAGTTACTCTTTCAGAATATGTATATTGACATTTTTCTAGGTGTAAAGTTTTTTCTGACTCACTCGGTATTTCAGTTACTTGAGTGAAGGCGATTAAAGACTAAAATATTTGGCAAAAGTTTGAATATACCGACAATTCAACATGCCCTAAAGCAATCAATATCATAATTTTAGTCAAAATTCCCCACTACATGATTCAATTATTATTAAACAATTTTGGAAATATATAATTGCCTAGTGACCAGAAAACGATTCATTACGGCACTAAATTATTTAAAACGGTTTCGCAAGCTATAGCGACCTTCGAATTCGCATCTGTGCTAACATATTGCCTTGTGCGCTCTAAAGAAAAAGGAACAAAAAGGGAACGCTGTCACATTTCAACCCCACCTTAAGAAAATTTTCCGGGGAAACATTTTTTTTTCACCTAAAAACTAAGTAAATGCAAAATATGTGGCTTAAGTCTTTATTTGACTCCACTCTCTTCCGCCATCTTTCAAACTGTAAGTTAAAATTAATTTATTAGTTAAAGTCTTCTTTTGACTCCAATTTTCTCTGTCATCTTTTGATCTGAAGGATAAAATAAATTTAGTAGTTAAAGTTTTCTTTGACTCCGATCTTCTCTGTCATCTTTAAAACTGAAAGAGAATTGAAATTATTATGATTATCATACTTCACATTTATACGGTGGTGGCCAAAATTATTAGAACACCCGAAGCTACACAAAGTCTATGGAAATCTCAATGCCCTAGTACATTTGCTGAAGTAAGTTTAAGGATAAATCATTGGTGCCGACAGCTTTCATACCTTAATAGCATAAAGTCTTATTGGGAGTTTTATTGGGAGGGGGTGGATTGGCCCATCCCCTGGTCATGAGATAACCCAAATGACACTGCCAATTTAAGGTTAAGATTATTTTTCATAAAAGTGAAGAAATTTACTTATAAATGCATTATTCTAAAGCAAATTTCTTGAGCAATTTAAATATGGTGAAAACTTAAGGATCATCGGAAAGAAAAAAAAAATATTATGAATGCCATTTTTTGACATCCTCAGGAAATTTCCTTTCAGAATATAAATACTTTTGTAGGGAAAGGCTTAAAATGTTTAACGTTATGACACTTTGATCCTGAAAGGGGCAAGATTTTTAGATTTTTCAATTGGTGACGTAACATAAGAAAGGGCGACTTTGGTTGCGAGTTCCCAACGCATGGGGATGTTATATAGTTTTTAAAACATAATGATGACATTCGGAGACATTCCAACCATACGTATTTAAATGGTCAACTGAATAAAAATAACTAAAATCATTTAAATACGCTTGGTGTTCTTATAATTTTGGACACCACTGTATTTCTGCAGAAAAGAAATTATCCATTATAACGTGGTCTGTTTTTTTTTCATCTCGAGTCTTGTAAGAAAAATAACTTATCACAAAATCTGTTAATTTTAACTTAACAATAGTTGCTTTGTCAGAAGATCCTCTCTGCTGGTTTATTTGACCCAGGATCGGGAGATCATTTCTAATCCAAGTGACTCAAATAATCAGCTCCTACGTTATCTTTACCTTTAATGGCGTCAATACGGTACCTGTACGGTTCTAGGATATCTCCCCCGGAGGACATCTCCCCAGAGGACAACTCCCCCAGGGACAACTCCAACCGGACAACTTCCCCTGTGGACAGCTCCCCCAGATGGCAACTTCCCCGCAGGACGGCTCCCCCGCAGGACATCTCCCCCGGGGGACGGGTCCCCTGAGGACGAGTCCCCTGGGGACAACTCCCCTTGAGAAAAACTCCCCCGGAGGGCAACTCTCCTGGAAGAAAACTCCCCCGGAGGACGGGTCCCCCGAGGACGAATCCCCCGGGGACAACTCCCCTGAGAAAAACTCCCCCGGAGGGCAACTCTCCTGGATGAAAACTCCCCAGGAGGACAACTTCCCCGGATGAAAACTACCCCTGAGGACAACTCCCCCGGAGGACAACTTCCCTCACTTCAAATGCTCTACACTGTTCGCCATAAAGGTGGAATATTTTTTTCTGGCTCCAACGACTTTATGTTGCTCCGGTTTTAATTTCTTGAATGTGTTGGTCACCGCTTTCACTTTCCGGGATACTGGCTTCATCTCGGATTTTCCCTCAATCCTTCCCGGGGATTGTTTTTCCCCAAAAATTGCCACCCCAGAAGATGAGAAAAAATGACAAAAATGGGCATCATGGGGGTTGACAACACTTTTTTTGATAAAAATCTCAATGAAGGGTTGGCAGAATGTTCAAAATATAGCCAGGGTCCCGAAAAGTAAAAGCAGGGACAAACATATTAAAGAAATTAAAGCCGGAGCAAAATCATGTCGCTGTAGCGGCCAAAAATATTCCACCTTTATGACGGACAGTGATTTTATTGATTTTATGCCAACCCCTTGTAGTCAGGCCGAGTTTGTCATCTTGCCAAATTGCCAAGTTTGATTTTTCACTTGTATGTGTTCAGTGACATCACAAGGCACAACTTCCAACTTGGTGTCAAATTTTTAATTGCCATCTTGACCCCTTCAGGGGTCAAAATGGGGTCAATAGGGGTCAATTTTTAAAAATATCCCGAATATAAAAAATGATGTATCAAATTGTAAGTCTTGTACTCCTGACGTCAGTCTGCGTCCGCTACTGGTCTAAATGTCATGATCGTTGGAGAAGGTTGTCGACTAATTATTACTCTTGATGGAGATCTGTATAATCGTGCAGTTCAGTTAAAGAACTATAAAGATTACTGGTGCATTGGACTTGGAGCTCTGCATACAATCATGGCAACCCTGAAGCACTTGGGTAAATATGTGGAAGGCAGTTGGTTAGATCTAGCATGAGAGGAGGCGGGAATCTTTGGATAAACGGTGAGAGAAATCTTAGATGGAAGGCACGTCTACCGAGGTATCGAAGCCCATACACTTTCACTCACAGCACTGCATCATTTGACCACCAAGGTAGTCTTCACAGAGCCAGAACTTGCAAATCTAGCCTCAGATATGATGGAAGTCATGGACGCATTTAGGTCATACCTGGATTCATCTGATCCTGTCTTGTTTGAACAACAAAGGAACAATCAAGCAACTACTGGATAACACTAATGTCTTCAAACGCATTGCAGAATGGAAAGAGTGTAGCACATGAATCCAGAAGTTCTTGACTAACTACATGGCACCGGTGGAAGCTCTGTTGATGTTCATTGCTACTATACAGAAATGGGGCTGGAATTAAAATGTGATTCAACTTCAACCCTGAATTTATGATTTAAATTATGATATTGTCAGATAATGCATGGTAATAGATGTAAAAGATTTTTATGCACATCAACTAGAATTCATAAGATCATTGTAAAATGACATAAAATTTGCCAACAAAGAATTGCATTGAAAGTGCAAGCTAGGGGGACTCAAGGCAAAAGCGCCTTCAAGTTAAGGAAACAATATCGTTTAAATTGTAACAGGAATACTTTAAATATATTCAAACTAGAACCATGCTTTTAAACATGTATGTACATTTAAGTAAACACCCCAAAATCATGAAGATAGATCTCTTTTTATGCTTTTATTGTGTTTGTTGTGAAATGAAAGTTCGTTAACCTTTTGACCTTTCTGGAAATAACTTCTTAATGATAGGTTAAGGGTATGTGACCCAATACATTATTTTTATTGAGGAGAACAAGAAAAACAATTTGATGTGCCATTTGGTATAATTGAGGAATTTTCGAAAATTGACCCCTATTGACCCCATTTTGACCCTTAAAGGGATCAAGATGGCCATTAGAAATTTGACACCAAATTGGAAGTTATTCCTTGTGATGTCACTGAACACATGAAAGTGAAAAATCAAACTTGGCAATTTTTTTCGAAGTAGACGACATATCATGACAAACTCGGCGGCCAAAAGGGCCAATATGAATAATAGCGTGAATCGGCTAACAAAGACAAAATAAACCATGGTATTATGCCAAAATGTAATGGTTAACCCTTTTGTTTTCATAATTATATTATTGATGTTTGTTGTTTTGTATCTTGGTGTATTTTATCTTTGTTAGCCGATTCACGCCATTATTCATGCTAGTCCTTTTGGCCGCCCATATGCAGGTGGTAAATGCATAGCGAATTTCTGCGCAGCCTCGTTTTTGTGTCCTTCACCAAAGTGGGCATTGCTCACTGAAGCATGCATCATTATCGGACATTTTGGTGTCAAATATTAGTTGAGGATATGAGCTTTATTTGCATATAAATATTTCCCTCCAAGAATTATTTGGTAGCCATTTCAAAAGTTAATAGTTCTTTCTGGGACACACTGGTGATCCCTTCGTAAGTGCAACGTGCAACTATCCACGACATGCAACTCTCTATGCCGTATACAGTTCCACGTTGCACTTGCTACATGTTGTGACTACTGCGTTAGGAAAAGTTTTACATTAATTGTTTTCAATAATTTTTCATGTATAACTTTTATCTTTTTCGTCAAAAATTTTCCTTAGTTATGTGAACTGTTGGTTAGTAAAAAAAAACAAAAACAAAACAAAACAAAGAAAACCAAAACAAACCAAAAGGAGAAAAGGCAAGGCAAAGAAAAGAAAAGAAAGAAAGAAAACCCCACAAATCAAAACAAATCGGCTTGTGGAATATACAAATACTTTCGAGGGGAGGGGGGGGGGGGGGTTTTCTTCCCTTCTTCCCGGTTGTGGAAACTTATATATTCATTTAATTATATATTTATCACTTGTTTAGGGGGCGTGTACTTGTCTTCAACAGGCTAGAGTCTATCATGCCATGCCTTCATGATAATTCAATGAAATGGAATAATGCGAAGTGATAAATGCTTAATAACTTTATCCGTTTGTTTTCAAATTTATGAAGGGGTCACCATCACCATCACCATCACCAGTGACTTTGCGGAGCGATGAACAATATCGTACAGGGATAATACGGTTGATAGTGGCCTAAAGAACAATCTTTACATGAACCACCTAAAGAGATGGAGAAGCTGACCTATGTTCCAATTACCTTCCAGAACATTGTGCCGTATGCAAACAACATCAACTGCCCCCTTTCCTTTTAAAGGATTTTCATTGAACATTTACTCATGAATTTAATTCGATACTCATGTAAGATAAGATAAGATTTTATTAGTCTTTCTTTCTGTACATACATGTGTGATTACAAAGTTGTTTTTTCTTACATTCAGATATTATAAGTCATAAGTATATTCATAAAACATTGTGACAGTAAAAAAAGAATAAACAAATTATGGTAGTATTTAAAGAAAGACAAGGGGAACCCATAAAAAAAAGCAGGGCTTGTAAGGTTAGGGTCCCCTTTGTGCCAAGTAAATAACTGTTACC
Source organism: Paracentrotus lividus (assembly GCA_940671915.1). NCBI lineage: Eukaryota > Metazoa > Echinodermata > Echinoidea > Camarodonta > Echinidae > Paracentrotus > Paracentrotus lividus. The sequence goes on along the minus strand of CALNVZ010000622.1, from coordinate 84,010 downwards.
ATGGTTACATAGAATATCTATAAACTAAAAGCTAAACAAAACAACAAAAAAGACAAGATATAATTCATGGCATATAGGCATACATTATAAGGTGAATAGAGTAATAAACAACACACCAGCAAAAATAAGTGATATATATACATATGGGGTAAAGAAAACAAGTTTTTATGACAAGACGTGAAAGAAAGGAAGAAGGTAAGAAATAATAAGAGTAAAGACAATAACACAAGACAATAAATGGGAGGATGGAATAGGCTTACTCTCAGTTAGACAAAAAAAAAAACAAGATAATAGATATAAACAGAAGATATCATGATATTTTTCATTTTCAATACAGGCTCCAAAAGTAAAATAAAATAGAATAAATATAGCGTAACGTAATGTAAAACAACTCACAAATACTATAACAATTAAGAAGATAACACTTAAGTGCACGCTGAAAAGTGTAAATGCTTACTGATTGCTTAATACTAGAATTTATAGAGTTCCAGAACCTAGGTCCAGTACTCACGGCTGTACTAAAAGCAAACCTTGTACGTACTTTTGGTAAGTGAAATGCAGAAGCATTTCGTGTATAATGGTTATGTAAATCACTATTTTTCTTAAACATTGTAGCCAGAGCTGGTGGCAGGACGCCAAAACTGTATGCATACATTAGAACACCAAGTTGGAAATGATAAATATCTTGCAACTTTAAAATTCTATTCTCATAAATGTAGTATGTTTCCGAATAATAAAATACACAATTATAATCAAGCGCGGCGATTTCATGTCACGACTGGGGGGGGGGGACGGAAACACCCGAAAGTAGAAAATAATACACTCAAAATTCGCATACTTCGCACATTATGCAGAAACTAATAAAAATGGTTGCGAGCGCGAAGCGCGAGCCAAAAATTTTGCCTTATAATAACATTTAGCATTGTATTTGACATACATTTTACCTTTTTATTAGCTTGATAAGATAATCACTACATAAAAATATGTTAAGCTTTCAAAATCGAGGGGGGGGGGGGACGATCCCCCCAGAAAAAATCGAGGGGGGGGGGGGGGGGGGGGGACACGTCCCCCCGGGATCGCCGCCAATGATTATAATCATATAGAATAATAAAATATAAAGAATTTCTTACTTTATGCATAAGGTCCAATGGATAATTAGCCGATAATTAGGGATAATGTAATGACAGCATAATTATTTAAACAGGGATCATCCTCAATGGCACATTGAGAACACATGTTCCGAAGTGGGAAATATGTAAATCATTTTTATTTCAAATAAAATCATATACAAAGGTTACAATAATAAGCACAAGTCGTCTCTTAAAAGACATTATTTTTTCAAGTTATGTACATTTTATTAATATTTTACTAATTAGTAGCGAACCTTATTTCGTTATTTCCTTAATTCGAAAATTCCAACATTCAGATATATGAAACTTGTTTGGACTACTGCACCCGATTTCATTTTCGAACGAAGGATCGAACATTTGGAACAAGGGGATGCTGGCACTAATGATACAAATAATACCGATTCCCTAAAGGCCACCACACACCTTACGATTGGTCTGCGACCTGATTGTGTAATAAAACGTCATGACATTGGTGTGGATATTTAGAAATAGAACATCATACTGTGCAGAGTTCTAAATCATTGCAGGAATACTTATATGTTCAAATCAGTGACTATGTAACCTTCTTATTAAAATAAAAGCGAATTCAATATCTAATCGTAATGACGTCATAGCAATCGCACGATTGGCTACGATTTCAAACCAATTTGCCCTTTACTCCTAAATAAAGGCTTGCAATTTTCTGAAATTCGATATCAGTATTCTTACAGTTAATTTGAAGCTCTAATGATAAGATTCTATTCATTCATACTTTCGGAAAATAAGCAAAATGCGATTTGTTCCAAAATCGGATCGTAGACCAGTCGTAAGGTGTGCGGTGGCCTTAATAACATTTTGGCATTGTAAATTGATGTCAAGACAACAAGAACATGTGTCAGTCCATTATTATTTGATTATTTCTTTCTGTACAGTGCGTCCCAGATAAAAGTATACCCAACTTTGAGAGCCTCATACTAAAATTGTATAACTTATGTGTAATTAATTTTAATTTCATGACAAAGAGTAACTCATATTCTATCTAATGATACCAAAATCATACCGATACTGTCATGGATGACTGAACACTCGAGTGTTTAAAAACTTTGGTCAAAAGTGAACTGTACCAAGTTGTCTGAGAAGCAGCCCTGGCTTTCTGATCATTCATTGTTTGTGTGGGGTCAGCCTTCCTGAGTCCATTCATTAGGCACAAAGTATTACTTGATCTATTGAAATGCAAGGGCTGGTTTTGCTCAAACTTGGGACAGGGCACCTTTTACGCTTATTTTTTAAAGCCCAACTGCTTAGTCATCCGTCACAACACAGGTATAAGTTTGGTATCATTGAAAAGAATATGAGTTGCTTTTTATCTTTATATATATTTCAAGGTCACACAAGCTATAACATTTTAATATGAGGCTCTCAAAGTTGGGTATACTTTTTTCTGGGACGCACTGTATTTGTAATGTTTCAATAGGTCCGCATCATAGTTCAGAAAGAAGTTGATTGCAGCTACATCCACACGTTTACTCGCTCTATAAAAAAAATAATATTTTTCATATTATAAACAGTAGCATATTATGTTGCAGCGGTAATTTGCATTAGTATTTGTCTATTCTATCATTTCTTTCCTTTCTTATTACTTTACTCTTTTGTCTATTTCTACTTTCTATTTTCTTTTCTTGTCTTTTTTCCTTTTCCTAAGTTCTCATATTATATATTATAATGTATAGGCCTAATACGTAATGTTTCAAGTCAAATGTATTTCCTTTTCAAAAATACATAACACAAATGATGTACAATGATGTACAAATGTACAATGATTGGAAGTCAAAGATCCACATACAGAAATCTGACGTAAACAGTAATGTAGGAAATTGATAGCTGTTAAGGCAATTATTCCGTTTAGTGAAATTTGGTACCTATTTACAAAAACATTTTACATATTTTTGTAAGACCATGGTAAATGAAATTTTTCTCGGTCCCTGTTTCACAATTGTTTTTGTAAGAAATTGTCTTGTACAGTGGCGGTCCGACCGTACATGTTAAAATCCGAAAATGAAAACATATCTGATCATACGGTCAACTCATCATCCATGTCAAATAAATTAATGCATTACTGAACTATCCAGGAATGAAAGACAAGAAAAGCCAAACATCAGTAATTATATGCCATGAAAGCTGATGGTTCGATGCTTAGGCCTACCGGTATAAAATCATTATTTCGGGGGAAAAAAAAAAATCTTTTTAAGAACGCAAAATCATTTTCAATGTGCTTATTGCCAATAAAAACGAACGTTTCACAGTTTACTGTATATCCGATTCAAAGGGGCTTCTTCATCTGGAGGATGATCCGGGCCTTCGTTTTTCTCCCCTTCTTTGAGACACCTCAAAATGAAACCAAGGAGTTTAGAACTCCTTACCGTATGGTTCTGGAGTTTGAAGTTTTCAAATATAAAAAAATGATCTCTTGGTATTCCAGTGGTCTGGACCAGCTCGTCCTTCATCTGTGAACACTGGCCCAGCTTGCCTTTCTTTGTTATTACCACCATTGGCACCCTATCTGGATATATCAAAACACATCAAGGTAAACGCAAAATGTTATGAATAGAAGAACAGTTGCCCACTTTGGAGAGTATAATAAGTTATTATTAGTTATGAACCATTTGTCACACAGGAGTTCGCACCAGGGCTTTTTTTTCCTGTGCCCCATTTTGGGTAACTGCTGCCTCACGCCATATATTGCAAATTGAGGTAATAATTATTGGAGAGGGGGAAGGGCTAGGGGCTGCAGTCCTCAAACTTTATGCTTTCTTTTGTGACGTCACAGAACGTGTAATGCCCGTGTCAATCATAAAATCAGTATTTTAGGTACATGGTGATGCATAATTTCTGTCATATGACATCTCAGAAATGTTCCACTCGCACTCGGCACTCTTAGCGCTTGCATACTTTAAGGAAAAAAAAATTATGGTAACTTTCTTGATGTAAGGTTACTATTTTAAAGGGGGGGGGGGGTAGCAGTTTTCTCATTACGCCATTAATATTGCATACATTGCTGACCGTTCAAAAATATACGTTAATTTGCGGAAAATATACGAAGACAAAATTAAAAAAAGGAGGAGACGATGTAAGACTTTTATAAATTTTTATGAAAAAGAGGTCAACATGAAATAATTAGTCTTGAAGTCCTAATAAAAAGGATACCAAAATATGCTGGGGGAGGGGGTATTGTAGCAATACATATCTTTAAAACCAAGATTTTAGTTTTCATACTCTAAGCAAGACAATTTCAACCACAACTACATTGATGGGACGTATTTTTTTTTTTTTACTCACTCTGTATATCTAAAGATAGGTTTAGGAACATTTACGATATGTATTTTGCACATTCAGACAGTGATCAAGTAGACCCCTACAAATTTTGTTTAAATGTCAACATATACTCTTAAAATCCGTAATTTACTTTGAATTGGAAAGAAATAGTTAAAGATATATCACTTCAAACTACTAATATAAAATTTGGAAGTCGGGCTATCCTGGCAAATTGGCTATTTTCTAGACGAATTCAGAAAAACCCAAACGAATCTAAAAAAAACAAAAAACTTTTTCTTTTTAAATCCAAACGAATTTTAAAAAACTCAAACGAATCCTGGCAACTCGAAACGAACCTATGCGAACAACACACAAACAATTTAGACGAACCGAGAAAATCTAAGCGAACCCAGACGAACTAAAAAAAATCCAAACGAATCGAAGCGGGGAAAAAAAGAATTTGATTCATTCACTTGGGTTCACAATTCATTAAGATTCACCATTGTCCTTGCCTAAAAATGCATCATAAACTGTTCAAAACGTTGGCTAGACTTTCACTATGTATAACACTGTGTAAATTCGCTTCATTCCCCTGTGTTCACTACTCAGTGAGATACTCCGCAATTATAGGAAACTGTTAGATCATACCAAAATAGCCGCCCAGCTCTGTTGGTAATGACTTCTTGAGTTGATTTCCTTTTGCCCTGAGCATGCTGTAAATGATTAAAAAAAAGAAGAGATAAATATTGACGTAAGAAAGTACACCATTCGTCATGGTTGAAATATCCCAAAAATTATATATATAAAAGAAGGCCTTTTGTTATTCAGTGCGTCCCAGAAAAAACATAAACCCAATTCTGAGCATATCAATTCTAGTTGTAGACTTAAGTGATAGAGGGCGCTATCACGCCCTCAACGCGAACGCAGCCTATAGACTTTTTGGTCTTTTGAACGGTCTTGTACTTTGTTTTCTTGATTCTGGCGAGCAACTACTTTTTCAAATCAATGAATGTTCGCTCTGACGAAGAAGGCTAATATTCTGATTTTTTTTCAACGATATGAATAACGTATTGCAAAGGAAAGTAAAAGTTCTGTCACTTTTACAAAATCGAAAGTCATGTCAAATAAAATTCCTCTATATTAACTCAATATTGACAATATTGCGCTCGAAGTACAGTACAGGCCAAAAGTTTGGGGCCACCCTCAGATTTAAAAGAAAATCATACAACACACTGCATTCTGCATTTCATTCAAATGAAAACAGATATAGACCGATTGTTTTTTTTGTTTTGTTTTGTTTTGTTTTTTTGTTTTTTTTTTGAGGGGGAGTACCTCTAATTCTATTTTCACAAAAATCCCGATGTTTCACGCCTCAGTGGGCACAAGATGTAAGAAAATCTTGGAAATGAGAAGAAAGTTTGGGCTCCGTCATGGTTTAGTGATTTATCGCAAATGCAATTTGGCATTATTGGAGATCACTTGAAGCTCTATGCCAACTTTCATGAAATATCTCGAAGTCAAATGGCCAAAAATTAACAATGAAAATATGCCAAATTTCACTTTTTGTTAAACCTCTGGCTCTATACAAAAAGTAAATGGAGGAGGCAATCAATGACTGACAAATGTAAAATTCGGCCTAAATTCATTGATGAATATGTTCATTCTGCCATGAATTATTCCATGAAACTTGACACACAGCTCCAGATAGTCACTAACATGATCTTGAATCAAATTGCGTATCAGGAATGTCACTGACCATGACGGAGCCCTAAACTTTCTTCTCATTTGCATGATTTTCTCGATCTTGTGCCCACTGAGGCGTGAAACATCGGGATTTTTGTGAAAATAGAATTAGAAGTACCCCCCCCCCAAAAAAAAAAACAATCGGTCCATATCAGTACATTTGAATGAAATGCAGAATACAGTGTATTGTATGATTTTCTTTTAAATCTGAGGGTGGCCCCAAACTTTGGCCTGTACTGTATCTCATGCGCTGCATAGTCCTGCTCCTCGATAACTATAACTATAATTATATTACAGTTTATTTTTCGCAAGTTTTTTAAAACTTGAATTCTAAGCTTTCTAATGATGGTGCATTTATTTTGATTGGTTGAAATCATGTAACTTTTACTATATTGTAAGAGACTCTTTCCATGATTGGTCAATGTCTATGCATGACTGTATGCTTACACATAACATGCATATGCAAAGAAACTGATGTGTTTGAGTTTGAGTTTGATGATATTCACGAAATGAAAAAAACAACAAAAAAAAACCCTGCTATCAGCCTAAAAGGCTGCTCTTCAGCAAGGCCATGCAAGTAATACGAATATACCTTTTTTTTTTGGTACAAACGATATAGAGATGTAAAACAAACTATTAACAAGGACACTCTCTATGCCATTGTTTGGAACACCAAGCTATGTGAAATACAGATTCTGACTACAATTTCAGCAAACCATGTTATAGGCTTGCCAAAATGTTTATTTCCTCCATCTGGTCTGGCAAATAGCCTATTACTAACTAAAACCATGAGAAAAAATCTTCAATTTCTTTAACCCTAACTAACCTGGGGGGGGGGCCTTAAAGCCCCCCCTTCGACATTTTTCGCGATAAATCCGCAGTGCGAATTGTTTTGATCGCGCCGCTCCCTGACTTTTTACTTTAAAGTCTTGTGCATCTTTTAAAACCATTTTCGCGAAAATCGGGCGTGCCGTTACGACGTTCCATGATTTTAAAAAATTCCCGTCAGACCGAAAATGGTTCAAAAACGTGATTTCATGTACAAAGTCAATAAAATATGTGTTTTCAGCTAGAATTCATAAATGAGTGTGATTATTTTAATTTTATTGACAAGAGGCACTTAATTTGATGCTATTTATGGCCGAAACAATGTCACGGACGAATTGTGATGAAAAAACAATAAAAATATGAAGGTAAAAAAACCCCAAAGAAATACATAAGAAATTAAAAAACAATAAAATACATAAGAAATCGATTTTGGTAGCGGATTTTTTTTTTCATCTAAAATTCTTAGGAATGCTCTAAAGAATATTTTTACAAAAAAATAGGTTTCTAGGAGCTTTATTTAGTGAATTAAAGCAAAAAGTATGATTTCATGAATAGGGGAGACCGGGGATGGACGTTACAAAATTTACATTTTGGGCCAGATAATTCTAATGAAAGTACTCACACACTCCATTTTGGGTCTGTAGTTAGCCTATTATATTGGCTAAAAGCTGAGGCACATAAAACTTGAAAACATGTAAACACTAATTAACCACAGCTTAATTAATGAAGACATTTTTTGTAACAACCTACCCCGTATACGGGGTAAGTTGTTACACCATACGGGGTAAATTGTTACTATATGTAAACATACGGGATAATTTGTTACAATGTGTAAATCTCTTATACCATAATTTTGTTTCAACTTTTCAGTTTCTTGGTATCGTTAACAGTAGATCAAGTAGAGCTCTAGAATAGACTAAAGTAATAATAGAAATATCAAAATATTAACACCTGAACATTGAAACAAAATTACTTTACATGTGTAATGTAATTGGGGTAGATTGTTACATCGACATGGTGTAGGTTACGATGATGAGGTTTACGGTTCACCATGTGGTTAGTCCTAAAAAGGACTGTTTGAGAAAGTAGAAGAGGAAATGAAGAGTTACAGAAAGTAGAAAATTGATAGGCGAGATAGAGAGTAGAGAGTAGAATTAGAGGTAATCTTTCGTGATTTAGTCCTGAAAAGGACTGTAAACCAGTTGAGAAGACGAGATGCGAGGAAGGCTTGAGTAGTAGTCGAGAGTGCTCGACGTTTCGGACAGGTAGAAGATGCGCGGGATGTATAGCTGATGTGCGGACGTGGGAGTAGCATCGACGCCGGACGGTCGGCGTGGGTGGAGCTCTATTGTTGTAGCTGCGTGGGTGGCTGGTTGGCGGGAAAGTCGGGTGTCGAATGCGGACGTTGGTGAAATCGAGGCCCGTGTGGCTGGCGTGGAGGCGGTGTCCTATTGTGGTCGAAGAGTCGTGGCGTGGGCGTTGCGTTTCCGGCGGGGTCGGAGGTTGAGGCGGAAGTTGTTGGATTGAGTCGGCGTAGCTGTTGGCGTGGCGGTGGTCTGGTTCTTGGGTGAGGTGACTGGATGTTGGGTGTCGGTCAGCGAAGTTGGAGCAGAGGTGGCGGTGGTAGACGAAGACGGTCGAGGTGGGGTTGGTTCGTTGTGGAGAATTGGGTTCCAGATGCTATTGATGTAGAGTCCTGTGTCTTGGGGTACGGTGTTATGGCGATGGATTTCGATAGCTTCCCTAATCCTTCTTGAGTTCCAGTGGCGGATGGTCGTGATGAGGTGGCTGTTGTCCCAGTTGATGCGGTGGTTCTCTTGTTGGGCGTGCTTGACAATGGCGGATTTGTCCCAGTCGCTGAGTCGTTGGCAGTTTTTGTGTTCCTTGAGTCTGGTGTCGAAGTTGCGGCCTGTTTCCCCGATGTACACTTTACCGCATTCACAGGGAATGCGGTAAACACCTGGTTGCTTGTTGATTGGGTTCTTGTCCTTGTGTGAGTAGAGGATTGAGTGTAGCTTGGTGGAGGAGCGGTGTCTAACTTGAATGTTGGCCGATCGGAGGATACGTTGTAGTTGGTGGGAGATCTTGCCGATGTAGGGGAGTACAACTGTTGAAGGAGGGTTGGTAGTCGGAGCTTGGTCGGTGGTGGCGCTATCGGTGGTTCTGGTTGGAGGAGGCTTGGTGTTGATAGTCCGGCGTGGGTACTGGTTGATGGTGGTGAGGGCTTGAGTGACATGTCGGAGTTCTTGATGAAGATGTTGCTTGTCGCTGAGTTGGTAGGCTCGTCTGATGAGGGTGTTGGGTACCGATTGCAGGATGGATGGGTGGTGGTGGGAGCGGTAGTGAAGATAGCGGTCGTTGTGGGTAGGCTTCCTGTAGACTTGGTGAGATGGAAATCCGCTGGGAGTAGTCTTGACTAGGACTCTCTACTACTACTCAAGCCTTCCTCGCATCTCGTCTTCTCAACTGGTTTACAGTCCTTTTCAGGACTAAATCACGAAACATTACCTCTAATTCTACTCTCTACTCTCTATCTCGCCTATCAATTTTCTACTTTCTGTAACTCTTCATTTCCTCTTCTACTTTCTCAAACAGTCCTTTTTAGGACTAACCACATGGTGAACCGTAAACCTCATCATCGTATTCGAATCCACCATGCAAGCATCTACCTTCAAACACCATGGTGTAGGTTGTTGTAACAACCTACCCCATGGGTGATTTTACACATAAAATCAACTGTAGCAAAGCCATTAGGCAGAATTACAGGGCATGGCTCAGGGGTATATTAGTGACATACATGTACTATATTCACAATACCAGACTGTTATCATGTGCCTTCAGTTGTAGGGTAGATGTAGGGAATACCGGCCACTAAAGCTTATTTGCTTAATTAGCACATGAAAACAATAAAATCACAAAAGAAAAAGATTCTCATTGCTTAGCTACATCATTCAACCCTAAATTCCAAAAAAATTGAGGTAATCAAATATTTGGTGAGGCAGTTATATGCAAATAATGACGTCATCGTAAATTGTCCGGTATTCCCTACAGTGTAGGAAATGCCGGACAGTATGTTTTTACCCTTTTTTTGGTATAAAGATCTGTCTGGAAGCACTGATTTGAATGTAAACCATCAACTTAACATGTTTGTATTGATTCTTTATAACATTATTCATTTTTAGAAGATTACATGCATTTTACTACAAAATTTCAAAACACTCAGAATAACTTCATATCTCCTGTTGATCATGACATATCACAATAATAATTAAGAGAAATAGACATTTCAAAATTGTCAAACAATTTAATAAATAAATATAATACATTATATATGCAACTTACCATCTGATCTACATGCTTAGCAACTCAACCCGGAAATAAGACAAACAACCGTCCATGTGGTGTCCGGTATTTGGCCCACCCTCCACACATGTCCATAATGCAAGAAATAGAGGTCATGCCCCAATTCTATTTTTATACCATCACATTCTCTAAAATGTCAATTTTAACATCAGGCCATTTTACCGGCTGAAAATTTTCCTACCTTGACAGATTGTGGTCGTTTTCTCTGAGATTTCTCACTTGTTGTTGTCGAATACAGCATTCAACCTTCCCAGACCGACCACCTGACCAATAGAGGCCGGTATTTCAACTCAGTTGATCTTATGTTGGCAGCTAGGGCTGGACATGTGGTGACCGTCCGATATTCCCTACTGTCCGGTATTCCCTACGGGTACCCTAAGAACTATTACAAATTTTAATTTTTGTCAAAAATTTACTTGGAACTGTAAAAAATGGTTTTTGTTGATTTACTTTTTAATAAAACAACGGAGAAACCTCACGACCGGCAGTTCATCACAGCTATGTGTAGGCTGTACATAGATGCCAGTAAGCACAAACTCTCTTGTTCCAACTTAGCACACTGAGAACTGTAACAACTGACCCGTGTAACTTCCATCCCCGGTCTCCCCTAAATTAGCATAATTTAATTCATATAAAATGAAATATACGAATTAAGTGCAATTTACCTATGCAACCGCGTAGATTATGTAATTCTCTACCTTCATGCAAATTTTCGTTGCAATCGCGCGATCCGCGGCCGAGACCTTAAGGGGGGGGGGGGCGGCCCTAAAGCCCCCCTAGACTTTAAGCTCGCAAAATAGCCCATGTGAGTTTAGGTTAATCTACACGAGTAATTTGCTGAACGGACAATCCCATTCCATTACAGGGAGTATTCTTACGCAAGTTTTTGTACGCTTGCATGCACATAAATTTTGGCCTACATATCAGTTTGTCAACCTAGCTGCGTGTAGCTATTTTAAGGGCCTCGGCGCCGTATTTTCACTACGCTCACTTCGTTGCGTCTCCCCTCCTCCTCAATAATTAGCATTAGTTAGTTTGTCGCAAAAAAAAAACAAAAACAAAAACAAAACAAAACGAAAAAAAATTGTTTTTATTATTGTTTGATTGGAATATGTAATTAAACTGAACTGAACTGAACTGAATTGATTTGGCTACTATCAAAACTGTATAACTGATGTGCATTGATTTTCGCACCGCGGAGGTCTTTTCAAAAAGGTACTACATTCACTTATTTTGTACAGGCGTCTATGGAAAGTGATATTTGAAAATGCATTTTTTTATAGTCGCTTTCAAAATTGAGGTAAATAGTTTTGTTCAAAGAAAGGTACTTACCTGAATAATGATGTGATATCAATAACTCCATTTTCATAAAAAAAGAGTTTTGTTCAAACAAAGGTACTTACCTGAATAATGATGTGATATCAATAACTCCATTTTCATAAAAAGTGGATGTTGTACCTTATGAGCTCTTATAGGTACATCGCGACTTTCTCATGAATATTCATGATACTCCGTAGTTTGAGTCACAAATAATTTTCTAACTATAGAGGGAGCTACGGGGATTTTTTTTGCTGCTGATGAACTAGAAAATATTATAAAATGAAAACAGAACTGTTTTACAGAATTTTAGTTTTTTCATAAATAAAACTTTAAAAATTCATTCATTACGCCAGTTGGAAATCTTCCAAAACTTTGTCATGTCTTTTATTTTACATGTTTGCGTATGTGTGCGTGTGTGTGTGTGTATGTGGAAGAGTAACTACTATTCAACCATTCATATGAAACTCAAACCTGTGCTGTCATGGATTACTCAGCACTTGAACTTTTAAAAACCTCTGTCGAAATCACATTGTTACAAGTTTTGGCAGAAGCAATCCTTGCTTTCTGATCATTCATTCATTGTTTCAGGTAAGCCTTCCTGAGTCCATTCTGAAAGGACATTTGGAGTATTGGAATGCAAGGGTTAATTTTGCCCCAGGTAATTATGACATTTGCTTTCCAAAGTCCAAGCACTCATTTATCCGTGTACAGGTATATTTTTGGTATTATTTAACAGAATATGATTTCCTTTAATGAAATAAATATTAAAGTAACATAAGTTGTACACTTTTCATATGAGCTAGGCTCCAAAAGTTGGGTTTACTATTTTTTTTTCTAGGGCGCACTGCATAAAAATGCTTCCGAAGTGATAGTAAGCTGTTTGATTTAACATTGCCCTTCCTCACATTATTAATTCAAAATGTAACTAAATATGATGGCATACAATGACAAATAAGGATATTGTATCATTATGATTTTAGAATGATATTTTCTTTTATTATTATTTTTTCCTTAATATCTGAAGTTTTCGGATAAACCCAGTTCATAGATGTGTATCGCTCCAAATCCTCTGTTTACCGCCGATAAACTAAGTTTTTCTTGATATAATTAGTTTATCACTTGAAAAACAGAGCTTTCCTGGATAAACTTAGTATTTCACTTGATTTTAATTTCAACGGCGTGTCTCGATGTAAAAATAATAATAAAAAAAAAAAAAAATGTAACAAATAAGCGAACATTGGTATCACTTCACCGCTGTAAAAAAGCCGGTGTTAAATATGCAACACCAAGCTGGTGTTAAGCATGTGGTGTTACTCTCAGTGTTAGATTAACACCAGTGGGCGTCACAACGGGGCGGAAATCAACACCTGATTTGGTGTCGGGTATCTAGTGTTAAATTTGGTGTAAAATTACACCACACGGATGTCATTTCCGTAGCATTTGCCAGACCGGTTTATGCTTTTATCAATATTAACAACTGGACGGTTGTTAAAAAAGTCAGAATTGGGAATGCGCAAGAAATCAAGCTTCATGATTGGTTGAAAATCGGTACTGATATTTTTCCGAAGATCTGACCGCGATCCGCCATTTTCCCGTCGCGCTTGAGATTCAGATATTTAAACATGTTAAATCAACCTAAATCCAGATACCGTAATGATTGTTCGCATGGTGGTTTGAGAAGTTAAAAAAGGGTATCTTTTGGTGGGAGAGATGGTAAGACATTTATCGTGATTATTGTAAATGGTTGTTTTACGATCAGGGTACACCATTTTGTCTCACTGGACCAAAAAAAAAAGTTGTTTTGTTTTCCCTCAATTTTTGTGTATGTGTTCTAGACAAGTAAAATTATATTGCTTTTAAATTTGCAGGCATGAGGCTACCAACTTATTTTTCTATAGGGGTTAATATCTTTTATTACACGTAAAGTCAATTGCTGCATTTTTCGGAGAGGACGTTTTTGACGGAACGTGATTTGACAACATTGTAACGTGAACTGTCTGAAAAATATGTGAATGTGGGTGAAGTAAACATTATAAGTTTGTGGCATATATACAATTGTTCTTACAGACAAAAACATTGTTCACCAAGTGATGTCTAACTATGCGTAAAACCACCGAATTCGGAGAGGACATTTTTTGACAGAATTGGCACCCCATTTTTGGTTAATGGTAAAAAAAAATCAAATTAACTGTAGCTTCTGGGGTTTTGAGTTTTTAAACAGTCGCATTTCAGTAGTCAATTCTGATTGGCAAAACAAGCCTTATGATTGCTAATAATCAAGATGCGTAGGCTCAAAATCAGAAAAAATAAAATGAGACAGTAATTTTGCCCTAAAATGCCATATAATGGTCAATTTTTAGAAGTAAATGTGTATTTCAATAATTTATTTTTCTCTTGAAGGTCGCCTTAACAATGCTCAATAGCTTGCCATCGTAGATTTGATATTACGTTCGCTCTATTTCTTTTTATGGTGCACAGAAGGCCATTTTTTGACGGTGTACCCTGATCGTAAAACAACCCGTCGCGCAGTTATAGTGTCAGCTACATGTAGTGCAGACATGCACTGCAGTACGCGCGCATTGGTCTATTAGCATGATTAGCACTGCAGTGCATGCCTGCACTACATGTAGCTGACACTATAACTTCCTTTTTATTATCAGTAATCACAATAAATGTCTTACCATCCTTAACACTAGAGTAAAATAGTGTCAAATTAACACCACATGAGTGTCAATACTAGTCATCACCCTTTTAGTGTTAAATAGTTAACACCAACGTCTCGGGTGTTCATTAACACCGGTTGGTGCGGTACTCTTAGAACACCACATCAGTGTTACATAAACACATGCTGTGTTTCTTTACACCATTATGAGTGTCATTTAATCAACAGCTTATGGGTGTTAAAAACGTGACACCAAAGTCTGGTGTTAATTAACACCAATTGGGCGGTCCTATCAGAACACCACGTCGGTGTTAAAATCAACACTGGTAGTGTTATTTTTAACACCACAGTTTTTGCAGTGAAGAAACTTCTAATCAACATTCTCATAAAATTTTCCAACTACCAAATTACATATTGAAAAGGTATTACTTTAAAACGTTTATCATTCAAACTGAAATAGCCATCTACGCTGAGCTTTTTGTAGAAGCAATACCGTAAAGGGCCTGTCCCACAGGAGGCGATCGTTGTGGCGACAACCTACGACTGTTAGAACCTGCAAAAATCATGTCAGTATTGTAGGTGACCATAGATCAAATACGTACCTACGACTCTGTCTACGGTAGGCTACGACATAGGCTTGCTTTCGCACAAACAATAGCTTGTTTCCGCGAATACGGTAGCGGCTCGACTTTTCTTGTCGCATTTTAAAAAATCAACCGAGTATGAACTTGCCCACTGTAGCGATCCTTGCGATTGCAACAGGCGATCGAGTGTTTTCTACCAGTCCTGACGGCGGCCTGTCGCCTTTAGTTTCGTGATTGTCCTCTTAGACTCAATTCCATTCAATTTCAATTCAGTTCGGTTTTATTTGGTAAAAATCCAAAGCAAAGCGTTAGTCCATGGTCTAATGATGCAATGCTTTACAAAACAATAGATGAGCATACAATACAAAAATAAACATATAAAATAATTCATGAAAATATTACTGAGAACTGGTTGAATATATTTCTAAAAGTAAATTAAGCAAATTTTAGCACAATATTGATAACATGATATTTTGATTAAGAGAAAATCATAAAGATTTCATTGTGTAATTTCTTATGGGTACAAAATTGCATACATTGGAGTTATATAGAGATTTGAGATTATTTAAAGTTATAGGCTACAGTCAATGGTAAACTTTTTAAAATGTGGAACCCAGGATATAATAATTTGAATTGTATAGTATGGAACAGAGTCATACAAAATATTGTTCAATGCAAGCAGGATTGCAAAGCGACTATGAATTTATGAGAAGAAGAGAAGTATATCTCAGCAAAGAATTAAATCTAATATTGTAGCACAAATGAAATAATAACAATTGCTAATTTATAATAGTTCACAGTTATAATAATAATATAATATAATACGATCAAATGATATTGTCAAATTAGTACAATGATATAGGCAAGGAGTACAGACAAAGCTCAAATCAACAAGTTATACAAGCAAAATTTGGAAACAATTTGAGTAAACCTGATATAGTAGTATGAGTATATTGACATCGTGTGATATTGTAGAAATCTGTGTCAGCCCCTATACCCCAAGAACAATGTCCTCTAAAAAGTATTATCATTAAAAAGAAAAACAGTTTAAACAGAAATTCCTACAAAACCAGAGTTTTGAAAATAACATTGATTATAAGTGAAGGTATGGAGAAAAAGTATATTGCAACATTATATTACATTAAAAGTTTCGAAATAAGATAATAAACGTGATGGCAAATATTGCAATAAAAGTTTTCAAAAATGAATTGAATCATGACTTATTAGTTATCAGTCAAGTGAACAAAAGATATTTCAAGTTACAGGATAGAAAAAGAAAGTTCATATCGTTGTACATGTTATAACTCAGAGTTTACTAGTTTGACAAGAGTGGGACAGTTGATTGTTTATATCTTTGGGTTCTTGCCCGGGGAATATATATTTGATGAGAATTCCTCAGTCCAGTTCGTGCAACATGTTGTCGTTCAGCTGGGAGCAGATCACGATGACGCGTGGAGACAAGGATTGACTTCGCAAAGGTTGTGAGTAAGTCATTCCTCCGTATTGCAAGAGAAGGAATTCCAAAATCACGAAGCAGCTCCTCGTAATGACGCTGAACAGGGTCATTATAATTTCGGTCATGAGTGATTTTTGAAAAATTCAAAATTTGCGGCGACTCTACAGTATCTGAATGGGAGGCCGATCCTGATTTTGGTGAATTGAGTTGGCGACAAAGGCCGTAGCAGCTTAAATTTCACTGGCCGTACAAACGTACGCTGTAGCGCGGCAACCTACATCTGGCCGCCGTTCCATGAGATTACATGAGATATCTGGCGACAATCTACGAAAGCACCTTGTCGCGACAAGAACCTTATTGACCCGGCTTATGTTTTACCTGTTGAAAATTCAGCGGCGAACTGAATTTTGCTATGTATTTTTTTTGGCGACAGACGCGATAATTCACGATCTTACAGGCGATTGGACCTGCGCATGGTAGCAACAGGTAGTTCGTAGGTTGTCGCCACAACGATCGCCTTCTGTGGTTCAGGCCCCTTGGGCCTGTCCCACAGAAGGCGATCGTTGTGGCGACAACCTACGAACTACTTTTTAGTACCCATCGCCACCATGCGCAGGTCCAATCGCCTATAAGATCGTGAATTATCGCCGTCTGTCACCAAAAAATACGTAGCAAAATTCTGTTCGCCGCTGACCCAAATGAAATTGAACAATGTCTCAATCACGATCTGAATCTTGTGCGGTTATGCTTGAAAGAAATAAGCTCACCTAAACATGGACAAAACATGTTATATGGTTTTCGGAACACCTCATAAATTGTTGAATTTACAACAGACACCAATTACAATCAAGGTTTTGAATGTACCAATCAAACATGTTCAGAGTGTAAAGTTTCTGGGGGTTTGGCTCGACCAACACCTATCTTGGCAGGAACATGTCAAGTACACTTCTAATAAGATTGCCTCTCGGTTAGCTTTACTGCGCAGAATTAGGAAATATCTCACATTGGATAGTGCCAAAATTGCTTGCCAATGCCCTAATTCTTCCATATTTTGATTATTGTAGTAGCTCATGGAGCAATTGCAGTAAAGGAACAAAAGATATTTTGATTAAACAGCATAAACAGATGGCAAGGATTGTCCTTAAAGCAAACACTTACACTCCAACCTCTGAATTGCTTGGTACACTCAAATGGATAGATATAGAAGGAAGATGGTTTCCAAAAAATTAAACTGATGTTTTGATTCCTTGATGAATAACGGACCATCGTATTTATATGAAATGTTCACATTATCACATAATACACACAGGTACAGAACAAGAAATTCTGAAAATCATGGAGTTGTAGTCCCAAAAGTTAGAACAGAGTGTGGCAAACGTGCCTTTTCAGTAGACGGTGCTCTACTTTGGAATAGCCTACCCCTCTCGGTGCGTAATGCCCAGAGCCGGAATGTATTTTGTTCCATGTATTTGAGACAGTGTTGTCAAAGATAGGATTTCTATTTCATTTTATGATAAGATCTCAGTTTTAGTTTTTGTTTTCTCTTCATACGATTTATTTTTTAGTCTGTGATCCGAATTTCTCATAGTCATGTATATATTATCTTAATTTCAGCACACATGCTCTAGTAGCTATAGAGTTTTTTCTATAGTATAAGGAATTAGTTAAGTGACTGCATTTATATTGGATTTTTGTAACAGAAAGTACAGAATACATGTATTATGTAATTGTACAATACTGCAATATTTTCATTTTACCTTTTTTCTTCATCCGAAAGAAGACACAAGTTAATCTCTGTTATCATAATTATCTTACCAAATTTAATTGGAACTCTACTTTGTATTTGATTATAATCATTTTATTCGTAATTTTGTCTGATACCACATTTGCAACCCTTGACCTCTATACATGTATGTACGCTATAAGATGTTCAATTACTTGTTCATGTTTTGTGTTAATTTAATGTTTATTTTGTATGTATATGTATGTGTTTAACAGGGCCCCCTGAAAAACAATGTTAAACCACTGATGGGGCTACCCTGTATAAATAAAACGGAATAAATAAATAAATAAATAAAGGTGCTATCGTAGATTGTCGCCAGATAGAACATGTTTAGCAGAGCGGAACGGCGGCCAGTTGTAGGTTGCCGCGCTCCAGCGTACGTTGCACGCATCGCTGAACCGAACGGTCAGTGAAATTTAAGCTGCTACGGCCTTTGTCGCCACCTACATTCACAAAAATCTGGATCGGCCTCCCATTCAGATACTGTACAGTCGCCGCTGATTTTTGAAATTTTCAAAAATCACTCACGACCCAAATTATAATGCGCGACTGAGAGGACTATCACGAACCTAAAGGCGACTGGCCGCCATCAGGTAGAAAACACTCGATCGCCTGTGTCAGTCGCAAGGATCGCCACAGTGCGCAAGTTCATATTTTGGCTGATTTTAAGCTGCGACAAGAGAAGTCGAGCCGCGAGATGCGCGAAGGTCGAGGCTATTGTATTATCGGATACCAGCTATTGTTAGCCTATTGTTTGCGTGGAAGCAAGTCATTGTCGTAGCTTATCGTAGACAGAGTCGTAGATACGAATATGATCTTCGGTCACCTACGATTCTGACACGATTCTGGCAGGTTCTAACATGCATAGGTTGTCGCCACAACGATCGCCGTCTGTGGGACAGGCCCTTTAAAGTCCCGAATTTTTTTCCTTATGATAACATTTAGCATTGTATTTGACATACATAATGGTCTACTGTATGGAATCCCCACTCTCAAATAATGAAATTAGCACGGGTTCAAAACACCTGTGCAAGGCTAATTTGTGGGTGTACAAAGTATACACGGATCACTCATATTTTAAGGAACTTACATTGGTTACCTATACGCAAAAGGATAACATTCAAGATCCTACTCATTGTATATAAAGCACTTCATGATCAAGCTCCCGTCTGCATCACAGAATTGTTAAGTTACAAAGTCATTCAACACGGTTGCAACTTGCGCAGTTCAAGGGATTCTTTGCTTTTACTGACCCCATCGGTCAAAACAAAGGTGACATTGGGTGATCGAGCATTTGCTTGTGCTGGACCCAAACTATGGAATGGGTTACCGCTATGCCTCTCGAAGTCAGGAAAGCAACGACAATTAGTAGCTTTTAATCTAAACTTAAATCACATCTATTTAATTAATTACATGCATATCAGAAGCCCCTAAATTGCGCAGTAGAATATATACTTTTTGTTGAATAGGTTCTGCGCTCTATAAATTGACTATCATCACTTAAATCAGATCTTTCATGTTTAAATTTACTGAAAATCCCGAAAATCTATCAGTTTGGCGCAATTTGCATTTAATGTAGAAAGCACCGCCAGAGTTCCCAATACCGGCAATGTACTCAAAACGGCTCCTCCACAGGGAGAACGATCGGGATGCGCGGGCCCGCGGGCAAAGGGTTAAGAAAACCGATGCCTAACATAGCCAGACAGGCATTGACTTGGAACCCTCAACGGAAAAGAAAGCGGGGAAGGCCTCGAAACTCATGGCGCAGAGACGTTAGCTCAGGACCGCTCTGCCTGGAGGAATTTTGTTGACGGCTTATGTCCCA
The DNA here is from genome assembly GCA_940671915.1 of Paracentrotus lividus. Classification (NCBI taxonomy): domain Eukaryota; kingdom Metazoa; phylum Echinodermata; class Echinoidea; order Camarodonta; family Echinidae; genus Paracentrotus; species Paracentrotus lividus. Next base: position 64,025 of record CALNVZ010000622.1, on the reverse strand, counting down.
GGAGGAGCGATAGGCGTAAGTAAGTAAGTATATATATATTTTTTTATAATTTATGTTGCACTATGTAAAAATGTAATTTTGTAACTATGTTTTCTTGAGTTGACAATAAAGACCATTATTATTATTTTTATTATGTACAGCCCGATTATGTTGAAATAAATTTGTTTTAAATCAAGAAGAGATTTAGTTGCTTCATTTCGTTTGTTTTTACATAAAATGTAGCCTTAGTCATGTGACTAATGTGATAAGTTATGATTTTGAATGACTAATTAGAAAAGTAAAATGACTAACGTTTAGCCATTTCAGACGATTTTGGATTTAGTCAGATGACCAGCTAAAATAAGTCACATTTGACTAATATTAGGCTTTGCCTGACTAATTAATTGTAGTCATCTGGGTTGTCTTACTAATTACAATTAGTCATTTCAGACATAGGGCAGGACTAATTTTTATTCGTCAAAATGACTAACTTATGCTTACAGTGCAGAATCAAGCGGCGCCTATTAGTCTTGCTCAGCACTGGTGTTTGAAAATCAACTGTAAATTCCGTTGGAAGTTATTTTGTTTATCATTCATCAAATCAAGCTTGACTTTAATCTTGCCATACTGATGATAAATTGTAAACTAAAATAAGAATACATATTGTGAGAGAGAGTGATATCCCAAGACACAGTACAAGTGTTTTATCAACAAAATATGATCTTGTTTATTGACTTAAACATGCCTCTCGATCCACACGTTTATTCGCTCTACAAAAAAAAAGGAAGTATATTTAGCACATTATGTTGCAGTTTTTATTTGCATTCGTATTTATATTATGATTATCCATTCGTTTACTTTATTATTGTGTATTCTCTCTCTTTTCTTTCTTTACCTATTATTTCACATTTATGTATATTTCTATTTTCTCTGATTAGGTGGTATGTACAATGTACATATCACCTCTTGTTATTGTCAGAATCTTTTTCTCTTCCTCCTCAGACCTCCTCCACTTTATTTTTTATTTTTTCTCTGTACACTTCTTGTTGACATGATACCTAAAAAAATAATGCATTAAAGCATTTCAAAATTTCAGCAATGATAGATCATCATAAAGTCTCAGCACTAATTTTATTTTTTGTCAATCTCATTTACGCGACGTCAACCATACGCCATGTTGTAAAATCATTATATAATATTGGATGCACTTAAGTGTAATATGAGATATATTCCATTCATCAGTATGAATATTGCAAGAGTCGAAGACAAGTGCAATATTCATACTTATTCATACTTATAAAGCTCTAGTTTTCCTTAATTTCTCTAGTATGTATATTTGTGTAAATGGCGACTTCGAGCAAAGCCTCGTGATTACAAAGATTTTCACCTCCTTTTACATGATTTATATTATACGACTATTTGTATTATGTATTTTGAAAAAGAAATTAATGTTACATGAACAAAATATAATACCTGTAATTACAAACGAATATCGGGCAGTCTATGTGAGTTCGTCCAGAGCCTTGTGCTTCTCCCTCTGTAAAAGAAGAGTAGGTCGATTTTGATAAATTGAATTTGATTTCTTTAACAACATATATTTTCAGCACAAAAAAGGACACTTAGGCTCATCTGTGAAATAATAAACAAGTATCATCTGATATGATATAGCATTATCATGAGTTGCGATCTCTTTTACGTTTGATTACAAATTCTTGCGACATGATTGATGTTGATCGGGAAACTGCGATTGATCGATATTTATATGTCTTGATTAATAAAAGTGAGCGGCAAATGCTTGCTAACAGAACGAATTTCAGATGTTTCGCCAGATTAAATCAGGTTCGAAAAAAAAAAAAAAAAAAAAAAAAAAAACGTGCATTTTCAAGTTTTCAATCTGTGTTTACTGTCGTAAAGAAAATAGACTATTTCTGGAAATCGATAACTGTTCTGATGATATTTTTGTGAAAATCGGCGTTCGCTTCTGTCATGAACAGTGTTTAGTGATTGTCAGCGACAATTAGCAACAACGCTTTTGAATGTGTTCTGAAACGATCAAGCGGTCGGTAAAATTACCAAATAGAAAATAATGTTAACAAAACATCCTGCAACTTTTTGGTACCGTTGCTTAACTTCACGAAATTTTGGCAAATACTTGCGACTGATGTTTGAGATATTTATTAGACAAAAATGTTTCAAAATTTCCTGGTGTTATGCACATTCATTAAAAATGGATTTATGACATTATCTTTTGAGAAACACTAACGAAACCCCAAATTCGCTTTGCTTAAATGGATTCTTTGCTCAATGAGTCGTTATTTGACAAAACAAAACTCATAGTTCCGCCAACAGTCGTTGGAGAAGCCTACGAATCAATAATCAGAACATCTGTAAGCATTCGCTCTCACTGAGATAACCAACTGTATCTAACTGTCATGGGGGTATATTACTAAATTTGCGTACACCTTTCATTTGTCATCACTGGTAAAGAGTCGCAATTTTCAACATTAAAAACAAGTTTTCAAAAATTTTCTCTGCGAAATACGATTAACTTTAATAAAGTCCCCCCAAAAGAAGCTACATTTACAAGTACATGAAATATTCGACGCCGATGACAAGGAAAAGTCCGCAAACTATCACCGCTCCGTAAACGTTGTACAATATTGATTATCCCTCTTTCGGACGAATGTTGGTGAAATTGAAGGTTCGAATTTTTTATTAGGAATATTAGTCTTGGGTCTATGTTTACCCCAAACATGAAATTACTTCAGATGAATCTTTTACGGTAAATTATGCGTCGGTAACATTAGGGACAAAATTTCAAAATAGCTTTGACTTGCCTTTTAGCGAAATCCATGAATTATATTAATTGAATTATGTATGTTATTAAGGCTTTAGGAGATTCTTCGCGACTGTTAGCGCTAGTTTATGAAGATGTACAATCTGTTTAAAACAGAATGGTACAGTCAGGGAAAATAAATTAGGTATCAAGTTATTTAAAACCAAAATCATATAATCATATGATATACTTATATATAGATATATAATGAGTACATTAACTCATATTAATCAGATAACAGCATAGATGAATTGGTTTTAGGTATGAAATATTTTCAAATGTTATGTATATAATGATTTTCGAATTAAAGCCGATATACTTTTCTTGCTGATGCAATTATTTTCAAATAATGTACTAATGTGTAGAAAACTAATCATATTTCAAGATCTACAAAACTCAACGGACCATATTCTACCAAGAAGACTGAGTCTGTATGCGTCGCAAGTTCGGACAGGCTATTGTGCGATCCTTTTGTCTGATGTTGACTGATGCATGCAGACAAAAGGATCCCACAATATCTTGTTCGAACTTGCGACGCATACAAACTTAAGGGCCTGTCCCACAGAAGGCGATCGTTGTGGCGACAACCTACGAACTACTCTTTAGTACCCATCGCCACCATGCGCAGGTCCAATCGCCTATAAGATCGTGAATTATCGCGTCTGTCGCCAACAAATACGTAGCAAAATTCAGTTCGCCGCTGGTTTCTCAACAAGTCAAACAATAGCCGGCGCCAGTTGGGTTAACGTCAATGACCGTAGCCTGTCTTCTCTTGTCGCGACAAGGTGCTATCGTAGATTGTCGCGAGATAGAACATGTTTAGCAGAGCGGAACGGCGGGCAGTTGTAGGTTGCCGCGCTCCAGCGTACGTTGCACGCATCACTGAACCGAACGGTCAGAGAAATTTAAGCTGCTGCGGCCTTTGTCGCCATCTACATTCACCAAAATCAGGATCGGCCTCCCATTCAGATACTGTACAGTTGCCGCTAATTTGTGAAATTTTCAAAAATCACTCACGACCCAAATTACAATGCGCGACTGAGAGGACTATCACGAACCTAAAGGCAACTGGCCGCCATCAGGTAGAAAGCACTCGATCGCCTGTGTCAGTCGCAAGGATCGCCACAGTGCGCAAGTTCATATTTTGGTTGATTTTAAGCTGCGACAAGAGAAGTCGAGCCGCGAGATGCGCGAAGGTCGAGGCCATTGTATTATCGGATACCTGCTATTGTTAGTCTTTTGTTTGCGTGGAAGAAAGTTGTTGTCGTAGCCTATCGTAGACAGAGTCGTAGATACGTATATGATCTTCGGTCACCTACGATTCTGACACGATTCTGGCAGGTTCTAATAGGTTTAGGTTGTCGCCACAACGATCGCCTTCTGTGGGACAGGCCCTTTAGTCTTCATAGTAGCATATGGGCCAATAAGATTAAACAGCAATGCAGAATAAAGGCTAGATTTTTCTGAATCAGATTGTGACTAATCTTCATACAATAATAATAATAATAATAATACAAAAAATGTTTCCCAATTCTACCATGATATTTGATACAGACTGTATTTCCCAATTCTTCGGACCATGCGCTGGTTATTTGTAAAATACTAAGTGGATCTATTGTTTTGTAAAATCCCACGAGCTAAACACAGGAAATACTAAATTCACTGCATTTGCAAGAACTTACAGCCGAGAAAAATAAAATAAATGCGGCCTAGATGAACCAAATGACCGAATTTCTTACCGAACTGATGAAAAAACTCATCTGCCCTATCTTTCAATGTTCCTTTGTAATTCCATATCTTAATAGCATTGGTCAGGCTGATCTTCTCAATAGTGGAGCCCCCTGCCTCAGTGGTTGTGGTAGCACAGTTATCCTCAGAGTCTCGTTCTAAGAACGCAGAATGTTTATATATATTTATATATATATATTACTTTTACATTTAAATATTTGGTCACGCACTTATGCAACAATGACACTTGCATGAATTTGGGCCCCCGAGTATCCTACGAATAGTTTGGGCAATCAATTCAAGCCACTCCGTTATTTTTTTGTGGTCAGTGCGGTTATTGCACAAAGTGTCCGTGGCAATGCATAAAGTGTAGTCACTATCATTCTCCAATTTTTTTTAGAAGTTTTGCACGTACTTTACAAATGGTTTGCTCATGCGCGTATTCTGGGGGGGGGGGGGGTTACGGGCCCAGGCCCCCCCCGGTTAGGGCTCCAAATGGCGCCAAATACACCTTAGAGGGCGCCAAATTGAGCAAAATGTAAACAAAAACCAAACACCCCCCAACGAACAAATATACACATGATTTGAGTCGATTTACCTCTCAAACCAACCCCTACAGCTGATATACGACCTTATGGTAGACTGAAGGCCGAAAAAAATTTCATCACCTATACCCCCCCCCCCCACCCTCCCCTTATAGCTCGACCAGCAAATTCAAATTCAAATTAAAATTCAAATTTATTGATATACAATCCACAACTTTGGATTATCATCACAGAAAAAACAATGAATTTGTTACAAAAATCATAATGAACATACAAGCATATTTACAAATCAATTAATAACTGAACTTAAATATTATATATAGCCATGGACATTCACATATAATAATTGTCCTCAATAGGCATACATATACACATACATAATTATGCACACGGGTGTACATACGTTGACAGACATACTGAAATATACACAAATATTCTATTTTAGATGTATGTATATTTAACATACATATATACACTCCAAATTTCAAGGATCCAAAACAAATCCCGAAGGACCGGAGATAGGGACCAATCGATCCCCGGATTCAGATCCAAATCCTAACGATTTAAATATAAATCTAAAAGACCTAAAATTCAAATAATTCAGGGGCGGAATTCTGGGCAGTGTCTTATCTCGGTATTTTATCTTATCTCAGAGATAAGACAAAATCGGTATTCTGGGAGCTGTCTTATCTTTTTGTCATAAATAATTGTCATAAATTATTGGCGCACAAAAGAGATACGCCGTTTAATAAACGCGCAAAAGCCAACTTTTACGCGAAACCAGAGAAAAGATAAGATAAAAGATATGACAGGGTCTATCTGTCTTATCTTTTGTCTTATCTTTTACAAAGTTTTAGTACCATGATACCCAGGCAAAATAGCCCCTTTATTGTAAGCAAACAATAATATTTTTTAGATTACATTGTTTCATTAGTTTGACTTATCATATGTGACAATTTTTAACAAAAATTCGTTTGATCTGCCAGAAGTTAAGCCTTCCAGGTTAACTGCCATTTTTCCTCTCTGTTTTTGCTCTCTTTTTTTCTCTTCCGAAAAGTCTTCCGAGTTTTGTCTGTCTTTTTCTTTAACTTTGCGTAAATAAGCGCATTAATATGCGCAGTCACGCATTGCGATTTACTTCATTTTGGACACACCCCTGCATGTCTTCGGGCCTTCCTATTGGTTAAGAGGGCTTAAACGAGTAACTAAGAGTGATTTTCATTGGTTTGTCTGAGAAAAGATGGGCGGGTACTTTCAGAGATAACACAGAGAAAAGACAGTCTTCAGAATACCGATTTAGGACAATCTTAAGGGTGTCTTATCTCTCAGAGATAAGACAAAAGATAAGACAGTAGTTAAGAGAGTTCCCCAGAATTCCACCCCAGGATTCAAATCTACATCCAAACATCGGCCGGTCCCGGCATGACGCAAAAAAAAAATTGAGTGTACCTTTTGTCTCGCTTGGTGTAACGGGGGAAAAAAAATGGGGTACACGTTTCTGGATCAATCACTGGGGGCGCCAAAATCAAAATCACATCGGCCCCTCGGGTGCCAAATCCTGGGGCGGAATTCTGAAAAAGTGTCTTAACTACCGTTTTATCTCTTGTCTTATCTCTAAAAGTACCCGCCCATCTTTTCTGAGACAAACCAATGAAAATCACTCTTAGTTACTCGTTTAAGCCCTCTTAACCAATAGGAAGGCCCAAAGACATGCGGGGGTGTGTCCAAAATACAGTAAATCGCAACGCGTGACTGCGCATATTCATGCGCTTATTTAGGCAAAGTCAAAGAAAAAGACAGAAACAACTCAGAAGAATTTTTGGAAGAGAAAAAAAGAGTAAAAACAGAAAGGAAAAATGGCAGTTAACATGGAGGGCTTAACTTCTGGCAGTAAAAAAGAATTTTGTTGAAAATTTTCACATATGATATTAAAAACTAATGAAACAATGTAAATCAAAAAATATTGTTGTTTGCTTGCAATAAAGGGGCTATTGAACCTGGGTATCAAGGTACGTAAACTTTGTAAAAGATAAGACAAAAGATAAGACAGCTAGACCCTGTCACATCTTTTATCTTATCTTTTCCCCGGTTTCGCGTAAAAATTGGCTTTTGCGCGTTTATTAAACAGCGTATTCTGTGCGCCAATAATTTATGACAATTATTTATATCAAAAAGATAAGATAGACAGCAACGAACGTAGAGGGCGACAACAGCTTCGCGTGTTGCTCTAGGGTACACACGAGTAAATGATATGCACGCAAGTTTTTGGGGAAGGCGTACTAAAGATGAGGTCATTTTTATTATTGGAAAATGGTCATATAAAATCATTGAATGGTTTTACGTTGCTGTTTAATGAATAAATATGTGCTTAAGTCCTACTCTTTCATAATTTACCATTTAGTTGAAGATTAGACACTTTGGCGTATTTTTTAGGAATCTTTTTCGTAATTTTGTACATCTACTAAATCCCGCCTACAAAAGTCGTCTCTTTTGTCATAGTCTCGCTCAAGGATTCTTGATTTTTGTTTGAGCTGACAAAATTTTTTATAAGTCCCTTAACTCTGAGTCCTTTAAATTTTAATTTTTCTGTGATAATTAAAACGATTTCCATCGACAGAATTTTGGAATGTCTGTTTTTGAAGAGCGTTAATTTAACACGTGAGCCTATGGGCGTCTATTTACTCGTGTGCCCCCTTTAGCGGAGGCTAGATTAACGTTGTAAGGGGAGTGTCTTCTGTCTCTTGAATCGTCAAAACTTACTCGGCAATGCTCGGAGAGCGTTTTATAGACTAGAAACTCGCGGACCATTTGGTACACTCAGCGATGATTATTATAATCATTTTCGGTGCTTTCGTATATCAACCGTCAAATAAGAAGACAAAATAAGAACTTTAGCTCTGTATAAACCTCGGCCCCGTTATTTTTATTTATGTGAGCGTCGATGAGACAAAATAATGAGCAAGCACGGGGGGGGGTAGATTTTGCTTTCAGTTCTACATTGCCGCTTTAATCTGGGGGTGGGGGCGGGGTTATGTAATCTCTCTCTTTTTT
>CALNVZ010000622.1:0-44168 GCA_940671915.1 Paracentrotus lividus | reverse complement strand
GATATACTCATACACACAGAAACGTGGGAGGAACATCTCAAGACAATGAAACTGGTCTTGTGCAAATTGCGAGAGGTAAACCTAGCGGTGCGACCCTCAAAGTGCGCTCTAGGATTTAACTCAATTAACTTTGTGGGACACACAGTTAGTGAAGGGGCGGTTTATACTAGCGATAGGTTAACCAAGAAGGTTGCAGAAGCATCTAGACCAACGACCAAGAAACAGGTCCGTTCATTCTTGGGGTTGACGGGATAATATAGGGACTATATTCCAAACTATGCAGATGTTGCACTACCTCTCACAAATCTAACTCGAAAGGGTAGCCCAGGGAAGGTAAAGTGGGGTCCTGAGGAGGAAGGAGCTTTTGTTAAGCTTAAGGAAAGTCTCGCAAAACCTCCTGTTTTGAAATTACCAGACTTCGACAAGAAGTTCATGTTGAAGGTGGATGCATCTGAAACCGGGCTAGGTGCTGTACTCATGCAGGAAAGCGAAGGCGAAGAGTTTCCTATTGCTTATGCAAGCAAAAAGTTGTTGCCCCGGGAAACTAGATACTCAACAGTTGAAAAAGAGTGCTTAGCTATTGTATGGGCTATTCACAAATTTGAGTACTTTCTGTATGGCAGAGCATTCGAAGTTCATACAGACCATAAACCTCTGCTTTACATACAAAGTAAAAACTTAACTAACAAACGGATCATGAGGTGGAGTTTGGGCCTACAGGAGTTTAGGTTTCGACTTGTGTCCGTTAAGGGGGCAGAAAAGCAAGCTGCCGATTTCATGAGCAGATTAACGTAAACATTGATATTGTCAACGTCAACGTTAACAAAACTCAACAATAAATTCAAAGCAAAACTGAAATAACATACCAAAACATAAAGACAGAATAATAAATGTTATAACCTCATATTATGTGTGACAAATGACTAATGAGATCTTTTCTCATTTCTCATTTTTATTTATTCGCAGGAATCCAAGGACGAGACAATCGCGGTCGCGGTTAGATTAAGATTCGCGATTAGGATTTAGTATAAGGAATTAAAACAATGTATAGGATTAGTTTATAAGCTACAAGATAGGATAGGATTGGTAGTCTAGTAGTAGATTTTTTAAAGGAAATATTATTTATGTCGTTTTTTAAATGTCTAATACAATGGAAAAAGTTAATGACAATACATTCTGGTTGTAAGAAACTTCAAAAGTCTTAAAGTCAGAAAAATAAGAAGAATTTTAGAACCTTGAATGCGGTTACTTTTGTTTTGTTATTTTAATTAAAAAAGGAGACAGAAAAGAAAGAACAGCAAATAATTTTAAACATAAGGTTTGGTCATCTGTAAAGTACATCAAACTTTTGGTGTTCTTTATAACGAGAATGTACTGTATATATAAAAAAAAATATTAGTGTATGCCATAAGTACACTGTTATTATGTAAGTTTTAAGAATATGAATGTTGAAACTATAACTCACAAAAACCATAATGTAATATCATATATATCGTAAAACATACTGGAATCTTTGTGAAAAATAATACTCATACAAACTATAGTTAAAACTGGAAAGTATTGATGTTTACAATGTTTAAAACATACAAAATATTTCAACGTTATCTGGATTGTACTTGATGTTAATGTGGTTATACTTATCTTGAATGTTATCAAAAAGAAAAAAAAAGAAAAGATAATAGATATCTGATTTAAACACTTCAAAGTGATATTTAAGCAAAGAAGAAAATGTATCATGACGTGTTTAAAAATTGTAAACGTGAACATGTTAAATTGTATTTTCATGAACGTTAAGAAGCTTTTAAGTAAACTTATGCTTATTGTCTGAAGCATGTTGTTATGCAAAAGGAAAGGAAGTAGTAAAGATGCAATTCCGATTGAAGTAGTGTGGACTGTAAATTTCTTGTTAAGAATATAATCTATATCCCTTAATTATATCTTAAGGTGGGGGATAATGTCAGGAAAGAAATTATACAGAGCGAAATGTACATATTGTAGGTTACTAGGCAGGCATTTTGGATTGACGGGTTTACGGAAATAGACAAGAGGGAATTGTATTGTTACGTCACAGGAGTTGCAGCCATGCGGGAAGGAGGAGGCGAAGCGTGATTTGACTTCGTTTATTTGTTTAATTTACTCCTGTTCAAAGACTTATTTTGGTGTAGACTTACAATTATTTCATCAATTAACTGTTACCGATGTTCTTCGAGATCTAGTCTTATTTAATGTAACTCTACAATGCTACGTTAATGCCGAGTCGTAATTTCTACAGCGGGGAATTCAACTATGGATTGAGAGCGATCAACCTAAGACGGCGGAGGCTCAACGAGACGCGGAAGAACGAACTGGAGGGATCAACGCAGCAGCTTTCAACCCCGGAGCCGTGGCGGTGGACATCACAGCGGACTAGACAGTGGACATCAGATGCGAGAAGACTTTTATGATTAAGATGAGTCAATATTATATATTTTGTTCAATTGTTCATTGAATTTTATGTTGAGATGAGACAAGCTTTAATAAAATCTCAATCATAATTTCATTCAGATCAAGGTTCAATGTTTTTCATTGAAGTGAAACAAGTTTTAATAACAGTAAGTAGCGGTCAAGAAAAAATAAAATCACACTCGTGACACTGTAGCATAACGAAACATCACCCGTCGAAACTACCCATGCATGGCGCATGGCAAATACACACAAACATTCTGGTGTTGTGCTCTGCTACATGACACTGTAAGCAAGGGTTATATAACAACCCCCTGCTGTATGTAGCTACGTGTACACGTGTATTTTATAGGCATAGTAGGCCTATACACTCTCGACTCCCGAATAAAGTACACGAGTCGACCATCCATCATCTTAGTTTAACTGTAGGAATAGAACACGATATCTTACCTTGTCTTTTAACTACTCCGTGGAGTAGTCACTGATTGTCTAAATATTCCTCTTGTAAGTTCCAAATTTACAATTTCCCTACCAAGTCCAGTAAAAGATTCAGAACAGACTAATATTGTCAAGTTTACTGGATGAATCATTATATTCATGGACTTCATGTATTGGAAGAATGGGAGACAGCGAGAGAAGAGATAGGGAGAGAGAGAGAGGGAGGGAGAGAGAGAGATGCGAAGAAAATAATCCGGAAAACAGAGAGCGGATGCGGAGAAGAGAGAGAGAGAGAGAGAGACACACACACACACACAGTCGTTCGCGCTTTGCCCATTGAATTAATTCGCAGTGTCTGAAGTAAGAATATTTTCAACCGCTTGGCGCAAACTTTTCGCATCGGACCGAAAGGTCAACCCCGCTGAGCGTTCAGTTTTCTCTCAATACGGAGAACGGTCGTATTCTCCCGTTAAGGAGTATGTTCCTGACTGATTATCTGGCCCAAAATGTGAATTTTGTAACGTCCATCCCCGGTCTCCCCTATACCCAACTTTGAAAGCCTCATATTAAAATATTCTAGCTTGTGTGACCTTGAAATATATGTCATGATGAAGAGCAACTCATATTCTTTTCAATGATATCAAACTTATACCTATGTTGTGGCAGATGACTAAGCAGTTGGGCTTTAAAGGCAGTGTCATCCTTTTTCACAAATTGTGAAAGCTAATGCAACTTGGCATAACTTTAGAATATGATCAACCTATACTGTCTATTCAATCTTAATGTCATAGGTTGCCTAGATCAGTAATATGAAACGAAAATCTGACTACCAATCTAGACCAGCTGTCCATCAACATCGTTGATATTACAGCGCGTGCAGCGCGGACCACACACAGCCATATACACACGGTGTATCAGCGTGCATTATTCTCTACGCTAACGGTCAACGGTTCGCACCGTACGGTATATTTTTCGAGATTCGAAAAAATAGGAATGAATTTTGATAATCGCAATATAATGACAAACATACACATTTGAGCTTAATCATGTTGTGGGAAGATATAGTCATTGATACACTACTATATCCTCTCAAAAACTAAAAATGTAATATTTTGGCCGGCAAATGATGACACTACCTTTAAGAAACAAGCGTAAAAAGTGCCCTGTCCCAAGTTTGAGCAAAAGCAGCCCTTATATTTCAATAGATCAGGTAATCCTTTGTGCCTAATGAATGGACTCAGGAAAGCTGACCTCAAACAAACAATGAATGAGCAGAGAGCCAGGGCTGCTTCTCAGACAACTTGGTAGGGGAGACCGGGGACAATTGTAACACGGGGGTAATTGTAACAGGGGCTCCCATTCCTAACAGAAACACGCTACAAACTTGAAATGTGTACAGAGCATGCGCATTTCATCGCTCCACATGCTGTTTGAGTATTAGCAGATTTAACGGTTCGTGGAACTTTCTACAGCAGAAAAACCGTTTTTTGAGTAGGAAAGTAATATTTCACATTACCCATTGTTTTTCTTCTGGACAAATATGTGGATGAGCTACGGCTGTCATTTTTATATATTTAGAAATTATGTTCTTAGGCCATATTTTGCTAATGTCTCAACGATTAATACCTCAGCTAAGATAGAATAAAATCTCTCCAAATATGGTCGCCTACCACAGGGCCAATAGTAACAATGCCGTTTAGGAAATACTTTTGCCCCATACCTAGCCCCGGGACAATTCAGCGCGCTGTCATCGCCCGTACAGAGCACGTAAACTTCTGCAATAATCCCATGCCATGTATACAACAAGTGGAAAATATAATGTAACTTGAGTCAAGCATTGTCATGTTTTCTAATAATTAGCTTATGTCGTTAATGTTGTTTAAATCTTGGATCTGTCAAGTGCCTAGCTTTGATAAAGAAAAGCAAAATGTTACAATTTCATGTGTTACAATTGCCCCCATAGCGTGTTACAATTGCCCTTGGTTTAGGGGCAATTGTAACACTCGACCTCGTGTTTTAAAATGATAATGGATTCAAAATACCTAGATTACTTAACCCAAACCTATTCGTATGTCGAGCTAAGATATCCAAATTCCGTTTTACTTGGTTTTAAGCAAGTATTTAGTTATAATAAAGTTGATAAGTCAAATTTGGAAAAAAGTGTTACAATTGTCCCCGGTCTTCCCCTACAGATCACTTTTGACCAATGTTTTTAAACACTCTAGTGTTCAGTCATCCATGACAGTATCGGTATGATTTTGGTATCATTAGATAGAATATGAGTTAACCTTTGTCATGAAATTAACCCTTTGGGTGCGACGGGCTTCTACAGAAGCCGAGCGAGGTGTTCAGTCTGCTACGACGGGCTTCTACAGAAGCCGAAGTAATTCCCTAATGATACTTGACAAAGTTTTTCAGCTTTTCACCAGCTTTCTTGGGCTAAAATTCTTGAGAAATAGGACAAAGATATGTTCATTTTCAATATCCATTAAGGAAATAGCCTAGTTACGTGGAATAAAATCGAGCGAAATTCACTTCATTACAACATTACCATAATTTTTTAGCATAAGAAACAAATTCCCGATCTTAACTTATGCGTATCGTACCGCGTCCACGGGGAAAAAATAATCAAATAAAGCTAGCTCGAGAGGAGAAATACGAGAGATAAGATTGAGAATGAGAGGAAGAGAGAGAAATTAAGGTTAAGGGGTTAAAGAATGTTCATTATTATAGTTATATATAAAACATTAGTTGCATGGAGATTAAGCCTGTCGCTTTCCGATTCTCGCTAGTTATAATACTTATCACGATAATAGCGAGGGGATTGATTATCTGACATTTGCTTGAACTACTTGTTTTAACTATAATGATGTAATGAAATGTAAAGTATGCCAAATACAGTAAGGTATTATAAGTTAAAAGTCCAGCTTTTATTTCCAAAACTTACACCTGCGCTTTTATAATGTGACTGGTCTTAGTCAAAGGTGCCATTGTCCAGAGGTGCGAAGCCGGCCGCTATGATCTTTAATCCATATTTATAGAAATAATTGAAAGAAACAGGACCTCTTTTCAAGTGTGCTATTCAGTAGGCTCATCGATCGAACCGTGCGTGCGCACATGCATTACGCACTTTGCATTGTGAATCTACTGAAAGGAAGAAAGCGGAACTTCTGCCAAAATGACTGTTTTTTCTTTAAGAAATAACCCCTCTTATACTTGTTTCGATGACTATGCCTTACAGTGTTAGATAGAAAAATGTCTGCCCTTTCATGTTACATTTACTCACAAATCATGAAAATGGCCGAGTTAGATGCAAGAAGTAATGAAACCACAAACATGACCAACTTGTATAAAACTGTCACGTGTCAAAATCGCTCCGCCACAGGTGTCCCTACCTGCCCGCCTAAAGGTAACAATTGAATAACCATCTAAGATGTACAAGCAAAAATACAAACAAATTAGGTAACAACTCGGCATTCACAGGCCCGCGCTTCAATGGGTTAAATTAATTACAATAAATTTACAATTTAACATATGAGGCTTCAAAGTTAGGAGTATAACTTTTATCTGAGACTCTAGTATCTTTTGTCAGTTCAACCTTATAGCCATTGTATATGTATAAAGCTTCATACTCCACGTGACGCTCTCATTTATCCCAAGTAGATTTCTATCCTTCGGGTTTATGCCAAGTCCTATATAACTTCTGATCACAACGAGCACTGAAAGAGCTAAGGGGTTCTCTAGGAGGAACATCTCCATTAGGGCTTTCCATAGCTCAGGCGCTAGAGTAATGATAATAATAATATAGAATATTTCTTAAGCGCTGTCTCCACATAATCATGTGCTCAAAGCGCGAGAAGAGGAAAAACTTACATGGAGAGGATGGTGATACATATATAAGAATAAATGAACCACGCAATGAAAAAATGAATGGAAAACTACTTGAAGGCAATTTTGAACAGATGAGATTTGAGTGCCAGTTTTTGAAACATTCAACATTTGTAATATTACGAATGTGTTGTGGCAATTTGGTCCACAGAAAAGGACCAGCGGGTGCAAAGAACGACCCCCCATGATTTATTAGATTTTGAGGATGTCTTGGTTCGAATCCCGAATGGAATCTCCATTTCTCTTAATAATTATTTTTTTCATATCATGTTGTTTAGAATAAAACAGTCTGTGTCAAAGAAATGGTACAAATGGAAAACATTTCTTTATAGTAGGGGAGACCGGATGATGGACGTTACAAAATTACCATTTTGGGCCAGATAATTCTAATGAAAGTACTCAACACATCCCATTTTGGTGGTCATTTTGTGACTGTCTCTAGCCTATTTTAAAACACTAAGCCACTGATAAACTAAACATGTAAACACTAATTAACTACAGCTTAATTAATGAAGACATTTTTTTGTAACCAACCTACCCGTATACGGGGATAGTGTGTTACACCATACGGGTAGATTGTTACGAGTGTTAAACATACGGTGGTAAGCTTGTAAACTAGATGTGTAAACTCCTTTATCGCTATACTTTGTTTAACTTTCAGTTTCTTGTATCGTTAACAGTAGATCAGAGGTAGAGCTGCAAAATAGACTAAAATAATCAATAGAAATATCAACATATTAACACAAAATGTTGAAACAAATTACTTGTACATGTGTAATGTAAGTGTGGTAGTTTTACACGACATGGGGTAGGTTGTTGAACAACCTACCCCATTGGTGATTTTACCATAAAATCAAGTGTAGCAAAGCCATAAGCAGAGATTACAGGGCATGGCTCAGGGTATATTAGTGACATACATGTACTATATTCACAATACCAAACTTTATCATGTGCTTTCAGTTGTCAAAACTATTACAAATTTTAATTTTTGTCAAAAATTCACTTGGAACTGTAAAAAATGTTTTTGTTGATTTACTTTTTAATAAAACACACGGAGAAACTCACACGACCGGCAGTTGCATTCACATCACGGATTTAGGCTGTATATAGATGCCAGATTAGGCACGAACTCTCTTGTTCCAACTTAGCACACTGAGAACTGTAACAACTGACCCGTGTAACTTCCATACCCGGTCTCCCCTATGAAGATAAATCAAAACTTGGTATCTTGTGGTATATTAAAAAAACAGGAAAATCAGATTTTTTCTGCAATTTTTTTTCATCACATTTGGTGCTGTAATTTGTGAGGTATGACTAGTTTTCTAAAAAAAAAAAATAAAAAAAAATATCCATTTTCGCACACCATCCCATGCCTTTGTGTATAGGTTTCGCATAATGACCGTGAATTCAGAACAATAGAGGTGCGTAATATCGATTTGTTCCTCGTCGCACAAAACTTAACGTAACTTTTGTTTTGCGAAAGCAAATTATACAGAAAAAGCGCATTAGCAAGAAATATATTTTGGCTTTAATTTGATACCACATACACACATTATATGAAAAGAATTCACACCTAAATTATTTTTCCCCCACTGTTCCATTTTTTGACACAGACTGCATTTTGCATGTTTTGTTCCATCGCGGACCTATAGACTAAATTGGGCCCAACGGGAATTTTGATCTATGATGACCGCCGACATTCTGATTTGTATTTTGTAGAAAAGAAAATTGCCAATGATGACCTGAGAGCTGGTACTTTTGGCTTGTCATATAGCGCTTTTAGCAAATTACTTCACCCCATCCATACAATAATTTTTTATCGATTATAAGAAACTGACTACAAAACTGGAGTCTGTATTGGTCAGTGTCTGTACAGATCTCCTTTATGCAATATTTACTCGTTGGTACCTTCGTCTCTGGGTGGTCAGAGGTGCCAATTCGGACCTTGGTCATGTCCTGTGGGTTGTTGTAGGCCTAGCAATGTACTTATTTGGCAATTTCAGGAGACACCTTGCAATTTTTGTCATGCCCACAGAAGCTTTTTCCAAAGTGTTTTATATATGATGCTTGTTGAAGAAGCTTTTAGGTGTTACATCAGTTATCAGAAAGTGTGGGTAGAGTGTTTATTTTAAGTTAATAACATCGATATGAATGTTCCTAAGTGAAAAAATCAAAGTCCTGATAAGAAGATCACCAAAAAGGGGTCAGATCGCTGGAGACTCACTGGATGGCTCAAAGACCATGCAACCTGACTCAGCCTGTAGGTTTTCCTGAGGAAACGTGGGACAATCCTATACAGAAGCCATAAAGAAAGGCTATGGACTCTTGAAAAACTATAACAGATGGCTATTTGAAGAAAGAAAAAATTATATTAGTGTTTATATGATAAGAAATTTAACTGGGCTCCCCTGGGGTATGAATAGTTACGAACATGTTGTTTTTCGTAAATCTATCCATAAGATAACCCCTAGAATACCAAATTTCTCAAAATTTCATTTTTCCTCATTGTTTACTTGTTGGTAGCATATTGATCACAAAAAATGTTTGAGGAAACGCATTCAGTTAAAAGCACGAATAAAAAAACTAAAAAACGACAGGGGTATGAACAATTTTGCGGACAACTGTATATATAGTTAGTTAGTTTTTTAATTAGTAACATAAAACCGACGCAGAATTCATTTCTATAAATTATATATCTGCATCTACATTTATAATAAAAAGGAACCCCCCCCCCAAAAAAAACACCAAACACTCAGGTAATTGTTATTTAAAAAAATCCTGAACAATTTATGAATCGCAAATTCTTATACATATTCTGAATTGTTCTATTGTGAGATCCGTTTGCGCTTGGAGGAACATTGTTTGCGAGTATATTACTCAATCCTGATAAAAGTGATGTTACGTCTATCGACTAATTTTTATCTTTCAAAAGTCATTCCTCTTCAAGCTATTTTCTGGAATACCTTAATTCTTACCATAAAGGGAAAACATGATGTAGTTAATAAACGATGACTTTCCAGACTTTGCTGATCCAAAAACTCCTAAGTTGAGGTTGCACTGGCCGTCCTTGACATTTGCTGATCGATAGTTCTTGATATAAGTCCGTCGGTTGTTCAGTTCCTTTCCCTGGTCTGTAGAGATTAAATAACAAAGAAAGAATCGAGAATAATAATAATAAAAAAGTAAAATTACATATGTATATGACGTCATAATCTCATAGCGCCCTCCCTCAGGGGCCCATAGGAATATTATACGCGTAAACGAATTTGTGATAGATACGCCTATCGTTATCATAAACGCGTGCAATGCAATGGCCTCAACCCCACCTATACCCAGTGAGTCAAAAAAAATTTACACCTAGAAAAATGTTAATAAATAAAAACAATTTATAAACCCTAAATTATTTTACATATTCTGAAAGAGTAACTCCTCCCGCATCTTCTGGTGCCATTTTTGTGTGGTATGTCTTTACGCTTGGATTAACACGACGCATTGTTTGCGAACATGCAAATTTCGAATTGTGCCAGGGTGGGGATGAAATTGAAACAACAAACGCTGACAAAAAACAACTCCATCATGAATAAAATATCATAACTTTTTAACGAAAATGTCTTCCGCTTAAAAGCTTGGCAGGGGTGTTGTTACATATATTGACTACATTTTGTAGGAAAATTAAATTGACTCATCATGTAATGCACGAATGAGTTCACATCCAAGAGTAAATTGCCACTGACAGACCTAAAAAGGCCTCGTAATACTTTTGAAAAGAGATTATTTTGTCTTTGACGTGTGCTTACTCATGCCTGACTCTACAGATTTATTTCATTTTCATACAAAATGTAGTCAATATGTGTGACAACACCCCTGGTAAGTAATAAGCGGAATACATTTTCATTAAAAAGTTATGCTATTTTATTCATGATGGAGTTGATTTCTTGTCAGCTTTTGTTGTTTCAATTTCATCCCCACCCTGGCACAATTCGAAATTTGCAAGTTCGCAAACAATGTGTCGTGTTCATCCAAGCGTAAAGACAAACCACACAAAAATGGTACCAGAAGATGCGGGGAGGAATTACTCTTTCAGAATATGTAAAATAATTTAGGGTTTATAAATTGGTTTTCGTTTTATTGACATTTTTCTAGGTGTAAAGTTTTTTTGACTCACTCGGTAGAGGGCTTTGACGTCAATACATAAGGTCTATAGGTGTCACAGTGGTAAATATTTCCCCATAGACTAGTTCGTTAAATTTAGCTTTCAAAACTTTTGGAGAGAATAAGGTGAAAATTAGGCCAACTAGTATCTTGTAATGTAGTAATATAAATACAATTTATTCATCTTCTCATTGACTGTCTTAAAACATGGGCATAGCTAGCTATTTTTTTTTAATTAAACAGGAAAATAGAGCGCCTTCTTGTGACATTTTCAATTCAATTCAATTCAAGAATGGTTTATTGTGAATAAAAGCAGTATACATGAATGACAGCCGAAGGGCTGAAATGGGCATGTTTACAATAAAAAATACTTAAAGGCATTAACAAGTTAACAATACCAAAACATTATATGTAAAATTGATTAAAAAATACTTAGATATAAAAATACATACATTTGCAGAAATTGACATAAGATAGAGAATTTTGAAAAGGTTGGATCAAACTGGATTTGTGTGTGTTTTTTTAAATTTTTTTAAAAAATATATATATATACATTTCAGATAATAAACGAATATGAACATTACTTGGAGTTTAACAGGTCAATAAGATATGGTATGGAACTTTTTCTGAAACGGTCGGTTTTACACCTAAATTGTTTAAAATTTGGAACATGTCTTAAAGAGATTGTAACAGTCTTCCTCTTTGGCAGCCAGTCCCTACACCTAGGATTTTCTAAAAGAGATTTTGCAAAATCAATACATATATTTTCTCTTCTTGTTTGTAACCGTTCCAATCCACATCTTATTAACGCATTTTCATAGTCTATATAATTTATGGCCAGCATTATTTTACACATTCTTTTTTGTATACTTTCTAAATTTCCCACTTGTTTTACAGTCAATCCTCCATTAAAAACCGGGACACAATATTCTAAAATTGGACGAATATATCCTGTGTAGATTTGAATAAGGTCAGAAATTGGCAGATTATACTGCTTGACCATTCTAAACATATACATTTTTTGTTGTTGCATCTTTTTATAATATCAGATATGAGTACATCCAATTTCAAATTTGACTGAATATAAACGCCAAGTATTTTAACAGTATCTGTTTATTTCAGGTAAGTATCTCCAATACACAATACTTCAGGTAAAGGTGGATTTTTTGCAAAAGTAACTCTGATAACAGTACATTTATTTGGATTTAGTTTCATATGATTGTCAGAAGACCAGTTAACTAGTGCATTCAGTTGAGTCTGCAATACAGATGGAGTTTGTAATAAACGATTTTCAACTAAGGTAAGGTCATCGACATATTAAAAATATGGTAAAAAATCATTTTGACATGCATCATTAAACATAATCAAAAATAGAATTGGGCCTAGTTTTGTGCCCTGGAGCACCCCAGCATTATTTGTAATATAAGGAGATAATACACCATGATATTTAACAGATTGTGAACGTTTATTTAAAAAGCTAATTATCCACTCAATTATACAAGGTCTGACATTATATTCAATTAATTTTTTAATGAAGATGTTGTGGTCGAGTCTATCAAACGCTTTTGAAAAATCCGTGCAAACAATAGAAGAAACAATTTTCAAATACACAATGCAATAATTTAACCAAAAAATGAGTAGTTGATAGACCTGGTCTGTTTCCATATTGATGGATATCAATAAATTCAGATGTATCATCCAATAACCATTTAGTTACAAACGACTCAGCAATTTGAGAAAATTGACTAGTAAGAGAGATAGGTCGAAGTTCTT
This sequence comes from Paracentrotus lividus, assembly GCA_940671915.1. Taxonomy (NCBI): domain Eukaryota; kingdom Metazoa; phylum Echinodermata; class Echinoidea; order Camarodonta; family Echinidae; genus Paracentrotus; species Paracentrotus lividus. The sequence continues at coordinate 31,475 of CALNVZ010000622.1, read as the reverse complement.
TTATTGTTGGAGGCTGTGATTTTGGGATGGGAACAACCTGGCTTTTCTTTCATTGCCTAGGTACTAATCCCTGCTGAAATGACATATTCAGAATATTGGCAAGAGGATGGCTCAATTCAACTGCAAATTCTCTGATTATACGAGGAGGTAAATCATCCGTTACACCTGCTTTTTTGCATTTTATTTTCTTTAGCATAGTATAAACTTCATAAGGTTGAACTTCAGGGCATACACAAGGAGAAGGTAAGAAAGCTGGTTAACAACTTCTATCCGATGGTGCTAGATCTGATGCTATACTAATAAAATGCTTATTAATTGTATCAGCTGTCTTAAAACAATACTCATTGTCGTTAGGTTCAACACCAGGTACGGCTATTACAGGTGATGTATTATTCCTTTTAGTAATTATTTTAATCTGCTTATACCAGTCTGCCGGATTTGTTGATTTTAGATGAGATACTCGTGTGTTATCATATCGGTGTTTTGCGCTAACTATTAATCTATTTACTTTATTTCTTAGATTACGCCATAAAGGTTCATTATTTTTTACGAAGGCCCTCTCTCTTTCAATAATAACTGCTTTTATTTGTGGTGTCATCCAAGGTTTGTCATTATCCTTTATCTTAATTTGCTTAGTGGGAATAAATTCATCCAACTTTGAGAAAAGAGTTTGAATAAAAAGAGAAACTTTAATCGGAAGGATCTTGAAGTTGTAACATATCATCCCAGGAATATTGAGTGATCAATTGACCGAATAAGCGTAAACCACTATCAGGTAACGGACGGGTCACTTTCACTTTTGTTTTCTTTTTTTGAATGCATAAAATTAACAATTGGTCTCAACAATACACAATTATGGTCACTTTTACCAAGAGATGACATAACAGTGATAGGTAAGAAAAAATTCTTACAGTTTGTGATAATTTTATCGAGTATATTGTTGTCTCTTGTTGGTATATTTACAACTTGGTGAAAATTTACATTATACAAAATTGGTCCAGTATTAAGATCATTCAGATCTCCCATAAAAAAAATTCCAGCATTTGGATGTTTTATAAGTACGTCATCAATTGTAGAGATAATGTGATTAATATATTCTTGTTCATATGGACAACGTGGTGGAAAATACAATACACATACGGCAATACATGATATATCACGAGGTAATAATTGAGGTCGTATAAAAACCCATAACACTTCTAAAGCATCAGGTACAGTAACAGGAATAATATGAGAATTGAAACAATCTTTAATATATAACGCCACTCCTCCTCCTTTCTTTCCAGTTCTTGGTTTTGAATAAAAAGTATAACCACGTAGACTTAAGCAATCTGTAGGAGTCATTTCATCAATCCATGTCTCCGTTAAGGCAAGAATATCAATGTTATTAACATTAGCAACAATATCAATTTCATCAAGTTTGTTATTAATTGATCTGACATTTGATAGAAAAAAGCGTGGTAAGTTAAAATGATGATTTTTTTCGTCTGTAAAAGAATTTTATGTGGATTGTTTCTGTCTATATTTCCCCTTTTCTTGTAATCTTGTGTATATTTTCTTTGTTGAATCAAAACTGGTATAGAGTGTGTAAAAACAATCTGTTCAGACATTGCTTTATTAAGAGTCAGAAGCCAGGGAAAGTTGCTCGTGGGCTTAATTTTTGAAGCCTACGCCAAAAAGACATACGAGCCTGGCGCAAATAATCTTCGAAATTGACAAACGCCATCTATGGTGAACCAACCAACCAAAGAACCAGAAGCAGTAAAATGGCTTCTTCGTTCGCACTCGTCGTATAGTTCCAAAACAGGAGCCTAGATCTTTTCCATTTGTGCAAAGGAGTGTCCAAGTCTTGTTTTCCTGGGAATCATATCAATTCTAGTTGTAAACTTAAGGGAAAGAGGGCGCTATCACTCTACGCAAAGCGAACGCGGCCATAGACATTTTGTATTTTACGCAGTTTTTTCACTGTTTTCTTGATTATGGCGAGCAACATATTTTTCAAATAAATGTTCGCTCTGATTAAGTAAGCTAAGATTCTGAATTTTTTAATAACAGGAATAACAAATTGGAAAGAAAAGAAAAAGTTCTGTCACTTGCGTCAATTCGAAAGCCATGTCAGATCAAATTCCTGTACAATATGGTCAATTTTGCTCTCAAAATAGCTCATACGCTGCATAGTCATCTTCCTGGATAACGCATAATTATATTACAGCTTACTGTTCGAGCAGTTTTTAAAAGCTTGAATTCCCAGCTTTCCAAAGATGGTACATTCATTTCGATTGGTTAAGAAAAAGTCCTGTCACTTTGAACAATATCACAAAAGAATCTTTACTCGATGGGTCAATATTTCCGCATATCACATGCATATCGCATGTGGACGGCGTCTTCGCAAGAAGTGACAAGATCACTATTTATATCAATAATCGTTTGGAACATCAATCTATGTGAAATAAAGATTCTGATTACATCTTCAGCACAATCGTGTTATAGGCTTGCCAGAATGTCCTTTTCCCCAATCTGGTCTGAAGCATCTACCTACGAAAATGTTGATAAAAGTTCAATTATTTCTTTCATGTTCACGAGTAATTTGCTCAGACAGATCGACGGACAATACCATTCTACAACAGGGAAGTTTTCTTAGGCGAGTTTTTGTGCGCTAAGTAATAATAATTGCGAACAGTTGACAACTGCATGCAATTATTGCATGCAGTTGTCAACTGTTCGCTTCCCGTCGTCAGCGCGGGTTTAGTTGACATTTATGTAGAGCCGTATAATTTACTGCGCCGCTCAGCTGTATTTTCACTTAACTCATGAATGCAATGTTGCGTTTCCCCTCCTCAAATAATGGACGCGTCTTTATGTTAAGATTTAATGCCATACGTTAGATTTACATTTCACGTGGAGTAGACTTGATATGTGTGGTTAAATGAACCCATCAAATAATTAAAATTCTCTCATTTTGGTGTTTGAAATTAGTTATTTTGTTATTAGGTTGGCTCGCATAGAGCACCCTCGCGTGACACTGTTTCATCAAGAAGTCAGGTTAAGAAAATGAGGGACAGTAAAATGAACAAACATATCTTTCACAATTTATTTGTAAACGAAAATATTGTTCAAGAATCTGTGGAAAAAGTAAATGCAATGGCAAACTATTTTCCGTGCATGAAAATGAAAACGAAAATAGATTCACAAATGAAAACTTTTACATTAATGATGATAATAGTATTAATAATGACTTTAACATGAGTGAAATTAAAAATGTTTTAAAGTATATTAAAAACTCGTCGGCGGGTAAGGACGATATCTTTTTAATTATGAATCAGAATCAGACAAGGCACTTGGATATGTATTAAACTAACAATAGTTGGAATGATACATCATTCTTCCCACAGCAGTGGTATGAAGTTATTCAAATACCAATACTGAAATCCGGAAAAGATGCGACTCGAGTAAACTTTTTACTGGAGGCCTATATCAATTTTAAATGTTGATTACAAAATTCTTGCTCAGGTTTTATCCAAGCGATTACAAACTGTAATAACCAGTGTTGTGTCTCTGGATCAGTACGGTTTCATAAAAAACAGATTATCTGCAGAGAATGTACGCCTTGTTCAGGATATAATTGATTATTATAAACAGGTCAAGAAACCAGCTATTATTATGTTTTTAGATTTTCAAAAGGCATACGACAATATTTCTCATGCTTTTCTTTTTTATATACTAAAAAAAATTGAACTTTGGAAAATCTTTTATTCAGTGGATCAGAACTATGTATGCGGAAGCAAAGGGTCGTGTTTTAAACTATGGATGGTTTTCAGAGAGTTTTGATATAGAGAGGGGTGTAAGACAGGGGTGCCCATTATCATCATTAATTTTTATTATTATGGCAGAGGTGTTAGCGACTAAAACTAAACAAAATAATCTCATAAATGGGATCAGTCTACCAAATCCCCATAATGAAAGAGAGTTCATAGAAGTAAAAATATCTCAATTTGCTGACGACACAGCAGCTTTTGTTAATAATATTAACTCTTTTATAATTTAATGCAAGAAATAGAAAAGTTTGGCAAATATGCAGGCCCAAAAATAAATTGGGACAAAACAAAAGTCTTTCAACTTTACACTGGTATAGAGATTCGGCAAGTAGAACGTATTGAAACACCTTTAAAATACCTCGGCATTTACGTGGGCATAAATAATAAACAAGTAGAAGATTATAATTTGAAAAATAAAATTGATAAAATACTCAATATTATCCGCTTATGGAAATCACGAAATCTAACCTACTTTGGAAAGGTGGTAATCATTAAATCATTAATAGTGTCACAAATTGTATATAGTGCCAAAATAATTAGAGTACCTGATTATGTAATAAAAATTTTGAATAAAGCCATTTACTCTTTTATATGGAACTCAAGAAAAGAAAAGGTAAAAAGAAATGTTTGTATAAACAACCTGCTAAATGGCGGTATAGACATGGTACACTTGGTATCACAAATTAATTCTTTAAAACTCTCATGGATTTCCAAGGTATTGGAAGAAGACGATTTTAGTTGGAAAATCCTTTTTAGATATTGGCTGAACAAAATCGGCAAGATTCCGGTATATTTAGAATACAACCTCTCTACGAATGATATGAAATACTTATGTAATAAATTTAAAATTCCGATATTCTATCATGATCTTCTTTGTATTTGGTCTACAATACGATATGTTGACTTATCTGAAGTGGATGTTATAGAAAATCAATTGATATGACACAACAGTCATATTAAATTCAATATTCATTTGTTATTTTTTAATAAATGGCAGCAAGCTGGTATAACAAAGTTCAAACATATAATCCAAGCTGGGAATTGGATAGAATCAACAGTATTAAACAATAATTATTCAATACACGTATCTCAATTTATCTTTGATGTAGAATATGCTAGGGTACATGCAGGTAATATGGGCACCCTAAGCTCATTTGCCTAATTTGCATAAAATTACAAAATGACACACAGTATAATATTTGTTTATATGAATCAATAACTACTGCTCTAACTTTTATTGTGAAGAAAAACAATTATCACCAACCCCCCTGTCTGCAATATTCAAATGTTGACGTCATTACCAAAGTGCCCATATTACCTGCATGTGCAGGTAATATGGGCACATGTATTTAATGTATGTTTTAAAAACTACAATGACTCTACCATGTCTGGAATTTGCTTAAAATGTTGAAAGTAATTAACTTTAAGATATAATTTGAAATTACAAGACCCTTCAGTAAATCCTTTGACTCTATATTTCATTGTTATGTATTTTGCATATTATTTCTTTTTTTTTAAAAATATCATTTAAATATTATTTTCATTATACAAGTCAATATAGGCTTACAATAAGTTATTCATATTAATTATATACTGTGAATATACCCCAAAAAAATCGTAGCAAAGAGATTGATGCCTCATCCCAATACTAAGTACCAGAATCATTTCCGCCATTTTGGATGTCCCATATTACCTGCACTAATGTTGCTGTGTCAGGCAAGCATTCAATGCCACGCTGCACCCCTTCACTAAAACAATTGACCTGTACATGCTAAGATGATCAAAATGAAACTATAAGCTTACTAAATTTACAAAACAATTGAGGTTACCCCCTCAAACACTCTTTCACCATCACATTCTATGAAATATCAAATTTTACATCAGGGTAAAAAAATGCCGTAAGTTTTACCTACCTTGTTGGTTTTCAGCAATTTTCTCAGAGAAATTTTGACATCTGATGCTCTCACGATGATATATTTTCGTATATAGTTCATATAAACAACATTATGGAGCTCACATCGGTCACCGGTGACCGGTCGACGGTCACGACATGATTTGCTTCAGGGGGCCCATATTACCTGCTGGCCCATATTACCTGCATGTACCCTATGTTAAAGAAAAGTTCCCCAGTAAATGTACTTATAAGTACTTATTGAGCACTCTACAGAGTGGATACGTGCGCAATACAAATCACATTACTATTATTATTATAAGGATGCGTAGAATAAGAACTAGAAACATAGAAAACCAAGAAAACGAAAATTGTGCAATATTTATCAAATCTGGAAATACCATTAGTTTAGACTGTATAACAACGAAAAAGATGTACTCAATATTCCGTTTAATCTATGCACAAAAGCCATCAAATACATTGCATTGGATGAATATCTTGTCATTACCCGAATCATTTAACTGGGAAAAGGTTTTCTTATTCAAAATGTGTAAACTTAAAGATAATAGAATAAAACAATTTAACTTCAAATTACTTCATAATGTGTTACCTTCAAAAGAACATTTGTTTAAATGGCATATTTTGGATTCAAACTTATGTGCACGATGTAATAAGATCGACACAACTTTTCATTTCATGTTGCATTGTAAACAAGTGAAGTTATTTTGGAAAATCATATGTAGATTCATATTCAATTTTTTAGATTTAGAAATGGATATAAATGAGCAGATGGTCGGACACAAGCTAGAAGAATCTAAATTTGATTTACCAAACCTTATTGTAAATATTGCTGAATATACCATTTATAAAAATTACATCCGAAATAATCTCAAAGGAAAGTTTACAAATGCAAATACACTTTGGGTTGATTTTAGATTTAATACAAAGGCATACTTAAACGTGAAAAACAGATGTAATTTTACCGACAAAACCGATCAATTGTTAGTAATTTTGTGAAAGGACACCTTTTTTCTGTACAGAAGTCTTCTTTCCTTGTGTGAGTGTTCCTTTGATGCCCAAATTAACCCTACAGGTCATTTTGAGTGATTTTTATCCGCTTTCGCAACTTTGAGGAGTGGTCATCATGTTGGATATAAAAGGGAAAAGAGATATATAAGAGGCAAAATGTGCATAAAATTTACCCTATTCAGATCATTACAAAGCAAAATTTCCGACTCGCGCTCAGCCTTCAAAGGTCCACTCACATTGAAAAGGCCCTTTCACTCATCCTCCCTTACAAAAATATCGTGTGGTACCACACAACGGTACCATACAAAATACCACAGGATTTTCCTATTTTTTTTTTGCACAAATACCACACAAAATACCATACAGCAGTATCATACAGCCAAAATACCATAGGATTCCTATGGTTTTTGGCACAAATAACCACACAAATACCATACAGCCAAATTACCATAAGATTCCTATGGTTTTTTGCACAAATACCACACAAAATACCATACAGCCAAATAACATAGGATTTCCTATGGTTTTTTGGCACAAATACCAACAAAATACCATACAGCAGTACTAATACAAGCTAAAATACCATAGGATTTCCTATGGTTTTTTGGCACAAATACCACACAAAATACCATACAGCAGTACATACAGCCAAAATACCATAGGATTTCCTATGGTTTTTTGCACAAATACCCACAAAATACCATTAGCCAAATACCATAGGATTTCCTATGGTTTTTTTGGCACAAATACACACAAAATACCATACAGCCAAAATACCATAGGATTCCTATGGTTTTTTGCACAAATACCACACAAAATGCCATGCAGAAGTACCATACAGCCAAAATACTATAGGATTTCCTATGGTTTTTTGGCACAAATACCACATAATTTCCTATGGTTTTTTGGCACAAATACCACAGATTCCTATGGTATTTTAGCACAGTACCACAAAAAATACCATACAGGTGTACCATACAGCAAAAACACTTAATAGCATTAATCCCCAAACTAGTACCCACACATCAAACCGCACACCACTTACCAGGATTATGACATACCGTTGCGACCGGAAACACCACACGCCGTTAATTCAGGGATGCCACACCGTTACCACAGGACTGCCGCTAGGCACCAAGGATACCATACACTGGTATATATACCACTATTTAGCAAAAAATATTTTGGGTCCAGTTAGTTATTTTCTATATTTCTTGATAAATAATGCAAATGTCAAAACTATCGCTCTTGATGTTACTTTGTGTTTAGGAAATATATTTCCCTAAAAGAAAAAATATTAATATGCAGCAATTACTAATTAATGAGGTAAGCTTCACAAAATACTGATTTGTGCATACAAAACATTGTATGCAAATGAGCTAATTACCATAGTACCCAGCGGCGTAAATCTGTGTCGAGGAGTGGGGGGGGGGATGAGGCGAAAAAAATTTGCCAACTTGTCGCGATTTTGGTTGACATACCCAAGCAATAGTGTATACAAGGAACGTTTTTAATACCCATATTAGCATTACAGAGGATGCAAATAGAATTTGTCTTTGATAAAGTAATGCGAGCGCGAAGCGCGAGCCGAAAATTTTAAGCTAAAAATTTGAAGATATTGTGCATTATAGGCTCAGATCCGATTACTAGTAAATATCAGCGAGCGCGAAGCGCGAGCCGAAAATTTTAAGCTGAAATTGGAAATATTTGATTTGTGCATTATAGATCCTATATAGTATCCACGAGCGCAAAAAAAAAATATATATATAGCGGAGGCGGCAGAACAGATTAGAAAGTGGGGGTCACGATGGAAAATGGCATTTTTTTTCTGAAAAGGGGGACACTTTAGATCAGAGGCATATACCTAAAGAGAAATGTATTCGGGAGAGGGAGGGGGTACGAAGAAAATTTGTCATTGAATGTATTTAAGAATCTTAATGGCTGCCTTGATTATTGTTCATCTTAATAATGATTGAAAAGGTAATGCGAGCGCGAAGCGCGAGTCGAAAATTTTAAGCTTATATAATTGAAGATATTTATATATTTGATTTAGTATCAGCGAGCGCGAAGCGAGAGCCGAAATATTATGAGCTCAAAGTTTGATTTAATTGTGCATGATATTCCCTTTTTAGTATCTATTTTGAAGATACAATTTTTATTTTACGTGCAGATGATACTTTGTTAAAGAACGGCGATAAAAACAAATCACAATCTTTGCTATGAAAATTTTGGGGACTGCAGGTCCCAAGCCCTCCACCAACCTAGTCCGTACACAACTACATTAATGTTTTTGATTGTTGAGAACACACTTTCCAAAGGTTTGTCCCCAGACGAGGGCATTGGATCAAACATTTTATTCAGCCTACTGATTGTTACTTAGTGCGAGGTCGCATAGCGACCGAGCAAGAAAATTTGGGGGGGGGGGGTTTGGAGTTAAAAAGAGGCACTTTGTAGTATTAAAAGCGCTATTTTAACCAATAACACAATTATGTAGTTTTTTTTTTCATTTCTTTCTTGAAAACTGGGGGGGGGGGGGATGTTTGTACAGGGCATCCCCCCCTCCTCAAAATCTGGGGGGGATGTATCCCCCCCCATCCCCCCCGGGATTTACGCCAGTGATAGTACCACACGAAGTACCACAGGAATACCATACGACTACCGAACTTCAGCAGTAAACTGCCATAAATCCACTTTGACTAATGCCCGTTGGTTTCATCCCTGTTGGATGTTTGTCTTCAATCAGTTCGTCAAATTACCATTTGGTCTAATTAATTCCCATTTCGTCTAATCAAGTCGACTAGGTCAAACACCACTTTTTCAATTCCTGTAAGAAACTATCCCTTAGAAAAAAAATATCCTGTGACAATACTACACAACGGTAGGTATTGGCGGCGTCCCGGGTGGACGGGGGACGATCGAGTTCCCCCCCCCAATCGATTTTTGTTTTCTGGGGGATCGTCCACCCTTGATTTTTAAAGCTTAAGAAAAATATATGTACATATAATAGACAAAGAGGCACAGTGTGCGTAAAATGTACCAAGTTCAGGCCATTAAAAAGCAAAATTTTCGGCTCGCGCTTCGCTTGCAAACAAAAACACCAGACAATAATTAAACTAATAATCTTTCTTCAGGTCCATATATTCATTTATTCTTTTATTTGTTACAACGCTTTATTGGCATAATGTGTGGGGTAGGTCATTCTATTGTGAATTTTGAATATTAGCCTATATCATATGTCTCTTTGGGGTGCTTTATTTATTCCGATCTAGTGTATTAATTAATTCCTCTCCAAATTTGGCGGCAATCAGGGGGACATGTCCCCTTAATTTTCAAAGCTTCACATTTTGTTTTTATTTTCTAAATAATTTGGATAAATTTTGTATTTGCCCACTTCTCCAAATGTGATGTAAATAAACTTTTAAATTTCGTTAAATTCTTTGTTTTCAGGTCCGTATCGTTATAAAAAGTGACCATATTCAGAAAGGGATTACAAACATATATATAATTATATACATTGTAAAACGTTGATTTGCCAAAAAAACATACAGCAAAACCATACATATGGTATTTGTGCCAAACAACCATACAGAAATACCATATATATGGTATTTGTGCCAAACAACCATACAGAAATACCATACATATGGTATTTGTGCCAAAAAACCATACAGCAAAACCATACATATGGTATTTGTGCCAAAAACCATACAGAAATACCATACATATGGTATTTGTGCCAAACAACCATACAGAAATACCATACATATGGTATTTGTGCCAAAAAACCATACAGCAAAACCATACATATGGTATTTGTGCCAAAAAAACATACAGAAATACCATACATATGGTATTTGTGCCAAAAAACCATACAGAAATACCATACATATGGTATTTGTGCCAGAAAACCATACAGCAATACCATACATATGGTATTTGTGCCAAAAAACCATACAGCAAAACCATACATATGGTATTTGTGCAAAAAAAACATACAGAAATACCATACATATGGTATTTGTGCCAAAAAACCATACAGAAATACCATACATATGGTATTTGTGCCAAAAACCATACAGCAATACTATACATATGGTATTTGTGCCAAATACCACAGCACTGCTGTATGGTATTCTTATGGTACCTTTTTCCTGTGTGGTATTTCCCTATGGTACTTCTATGGTATTTCATTGTACCATAGAAATACCACAGGACATTCAGAAATACCATATGAATACCACAGGACATTCAGAAATACCATAGGAATACCACAGGACATTTTTGTAAGGGCTTGACGCCCGAATTACGGTGAATTTGTGTAAATTTTTCTGCTTGCGCTTCGCGCTCGCATCTTTGGGGAGTGGGCATCATGTTAAAATATAAAAGGAAAAAGAGAAATGCAAATGGCAAGATGTGGGTAAAATTTACCATATTCTCGTCTATACAAGGCAACATTTTTGGTTCCCTCTTCGCGCTCGCAAAATTTCCTCCTTTAAAAAGGTCCACTTTCCAAATTTCGACCCCCCCCGTTAAAATCCTAGTTAAGGGCCTGAAATGACAATGGGTGAATGAAGATATTGACATGAAGATCCACAATTACTTCATCATGTAGCCCCGAATGATCATAGTATTATCATCATAATTCTAAAATATTTTCCTAGAACCCGGACAAAACTTAGCTGAGGGGTGGAGGGGGGGGGGTACATGCTGAAAATAAAAGGAGTCAATATAGGGGCTGCAAGTACCACTAAAAACCTACTCTAACACATATTTTACATTTGGATCTGGAACTTTATTGTTATTTATTAAGGACAGTTTATTTCTTTCTTTATTTTTCTTTATTTACTCGCAGATTTAAAGGGCAGCATTGTCAGCATTTAATATGTTCAGTTCAGTTCATTTACATAATAACACAAAACTAATTTGAATGCAATAACCGTATTAATATTTTTGTTTAAAGTTGAATTAAGAAGGGGATGAATTTCCATTAAATTGGGTTCTACAGATAATATATAGCATATATAAGTTGTTCAAACAGATAGCATATCACAAAAAACCTCTGGCTTCTCAATATTCTGGTTTGATAGTTCATGAAATTAGCCTCCTGCCTGGGCGCGAAAGACTAGTGTACTCTAGTACACTCTGAGGGTGACGTCACGGCCGGGTATTGTGTATATCGTGCCTGGATGTTGAATACAGAATGATGTGCAGATAGAGATAGATGATTTTACCAATTTTTTTCAAGGAAGTCAATTCAAATAATTAAGGATCATATGTACAAATCTTTACTATCCCTATATAAACAATAGTATGAATAACGATTTCCAAGTCTTAAATTGTGAAGTATTATTGCAAACAATGAGTTATTCATTGATATTTTCACTATTTCATATATTTTTTAACTCCGAGTATACGATCGAGTTCTGTGAGGTGACGTACATTGTAGATCCGGTCGCTCCCACAGTGCACGCGCAGCTTGAGCAGCTTGTTCGGTATTCGTGTGCATTATATAGTTTTATTTGTGTGTGTTGATTCGCTGTATACTATACTGTGCATGTTTGTGGCTTGCTTATGATGATTTCGTTATTCCTTGTTGACAAGTATTCTAGATCAAATGGGTGAAGTTTGGATCAAAATGACTTTTCTATGAATTTCGAAGACATATAGTGAAAGATGATGAAGCATATGCAAACTCACAAAGAAATTGATAAACAATTCTACTTACTTACTTCGAGGCCTATACCGACTGATTTTCGTATAAATTGTAAGGCAAACCCGAATTCATGAGACGGTATTATTTGCAAAGTGAAGCGCAAAAGCGAACACTTAGCACATATACATGAAGCTAGCTATATAGCCAGGCCAACCGCGCCGGCGGCAAGCGCAGACCGATTCCGCTAGCGACTTGGTTTTTCAAGAGCCGGCCGCATCACACGCGGAAGAATATCTTTCAATAACACGAACGATTAGCGTCCGCTACGCGATTGACCGGTGAGCATATCTCGATCAAATTTCATATTATTTCTCTTAAAATTAACCTATAGGTCTATCGTATCATTTAGAGGGCAGTTACATATTTTGGAGAATGAGTATGTTAATAAATCTACTTTTATAAGCATTTACGTTTCGAAAATTGATCAACTGCACACCACAATTAGCTGATTTCCTTACTGTAACACTATATAACAGTCAGTATTTATTGACTTGTTTCGCCACGGTCCTAGTCTTAAAATGCTACAAATAAGAATATTTTAACAATGTAGAGGTATATTATTGACTGTATGACATTGCTTCATTTTTATTTCTGTTTTAAAATCATTCACATAAACTTAATAACGATAAAATAAAAGTTCTGACACACAAGTAGATTCATATAAATGTGTCAGTGTGTACGCACGGCATGCCTTGTGTTTACTTCGCCAAGACCGAATTCCCGTTTGTGACGTCGACGGAGAGAACACTAGTGTTAGTACGCATCCCCGGGGAGCGAACTCGGAAAATATGGGTAGGGGTACATCGTTAAAATTCACTATTCTGAACTTATTTTGGGAGTTGAAACGTTACTCAGTATTTTTGGTGGGTTGTAAGGATGCTATTAATATAAATATCTCAATATTTGGTATCGTCTTCTTAATTCAACTTTAACCCAGCAAAACAAACAAAATCTCTTTCAATCTAAACAATAAAACATTAGAATTGAACAAAAGAAAGGAGGCGAATGTGAAAGAAAATGATATGGCTACGAAAAATAATTATTTCATATTCATACATTATTCTTAAACAAAGAGCACAATACCCTAAAAGCAACATCAAATTATTATTGTTAAACCATGCAGGCATTAAAATGATTGAATGTTCAGATTTTCCAAAAAAAATTAATGTTAAGGCCTTGGAAATTGAACGAAACACTGAAATGTCCATTTTAATAAGGGGAAGGAGGGAAACAAGATGTATAAAGTTCCATCAAAATCGGTTATTATGAAAGTTCGAATAGTCTCAATTTACTTTCTATGGCGATCTTCAAGTTGGCAATGCTAATTAAAATTTCGTTTTAATAGTTTAGTAGTAGAAGGGTTTAGTAGTACAACTCTGTATACAAAATTCATATCTCTCTCCAATTTTCTAAATATGCTGCTCATCTTTTTTTTCTTCTAAATTCAACAAATTATGTTACGATTCCAAACGTTTTGAAACGTTCACCAATCCATCGACTTTCCTTGGTGATCTGCTGTTATGACTAGCGACCCCCCTTTTCCATTTTGACTAGCGACCTTTATGAATATTGACCCCTTACCGCTTTTATGACTAGCGACCCTCTCCTAGTATTATGACTGGCGATCATCTTTATTGATTATGCCTAGCATTATAAATAACGACCCTTAGCTTGCCTTATGAATATCTTTTGACTTATGGTCCTTCTGAGTTTATGATTAGTGACATCTTTTTCATTTTATAACAAGCGAACCTTGGGATATAGGAACTTACATGACTATCGAGCTTACCCCGCAACACACACCTACAGACACATACTTTTAAAATGTCACATAGGCCTGTAAACATAAATTAGTCATTTTGACTAATAAATATTAGTCCTGCCCTATGCCTGAAATGACTAGAATTAATTAGTCAGATGCCTAACGTTTAGTAATTTCAGACACTTTTGGATTAAGTCAGATGACTAGAACTAATTAGTCAGACAAAGCCAAATATTAGCCAAATGACTTATTTTAGCTGGTCATAATTTTAAGGCCATATTTTATGCAAAAACAAAAGAAATGAAGCAACTAAATCTCTTCTTGATTTAAAACAGATCTATTTCAACATAATCGGGCTAAACATAATTATAATAATAATAATAATAATAATAATAATAATAATAATAATAATAACAATAATAATGGTCTTTATTTTTAACTCGAGAAAACATATTTACAAAATTTCATTTTCACATAGTACAACATAAATTATAAAAAATATATAGCATAATAGTTAACATTATCATGACAGCAGATACTCTGAATTGTTGTAATAATGATTACATAGTAAATAGCCTGTCAAGACATCATAGTGTTATGTGTACTAAAAGGCAAATTTGTCAGGCCAATACACTTAAATAGCATAGGAGGAAGAGAGTGAGAGGGTGAGGAAGACACAGAGTAAGAGCAAAAGCGAAAGGAGAACAAGAGGGAAGGACAGAGGGAGAGAGAGACCAGGATGGAGAAGATAATAGAAAAGTCTAATACAAATTTATATAATAAAAAGTAAATTAAAACGCATACATGTAAATTCGAAAATATTGGTTTCAATGAAGAAATTCCCAATCATCACCTTCACTTCAAATAATATCATAATTATGTATACATATTGCTTTCAATATGTACATGTATACATGGCATGTTGCATTTCACTACATGCAGTACATTCAAACAAGGTAAAGTACGTGGTACAGTGTAATATCAAGGTTTGAATACAAGACCATTATGCAGGATAGAACCAAAAAAAAAAAAAAAAAGAAAAAGAAAAAAGAAATGCAGGAAATAGCGTGTATCTGAAGTTCAGCTTGTCTTGGAAAATTCAGCAATAACAAATAACAAATATTCCCCCAGCTCAACAAAGGTACAACTCCGTTCAATACTCTGAGAAAGTCTTAAATCGTCCGATAGCACGTTCGACGTGCATCCTTGCTGATTCAATGCGACGTGTCTTGACTCTGCCGTGTGTGTTGAGTTGCTTCCCAAGTACAAATGGTGGTATGTTTAGTGTTGCTCCCCCTTTCTGCTCGGAGGTCTCTTATGAGAAAACCACGATCAGCCATGACGTCATCTCCATGTTAAATGTGGTTCAAGCAACCAGATTCTTGTGTGATCTTTTAATCTAATACACTACCTGTCCAAAGCTGAGAGAGAAAAAAATCAAGATACCCCTTGGAAATGTTGCAACTAGGAGCTTGGGAGTATTGTGCTGTTTATACGATGACCAAGTTCTTCTTTGAAGGCGTTGATGGGGTTAAATATTTCAGTACACTCTATAATTGTTCTAGTGTTCTTGAAATATCTAAAACTCTTCGGACGACTTGCCCTAACTTGTTCCTTTGTTGGCCATTTGATGAGAAGTGGTCGCAGTTTAAGGCCCAGAAAATTTCAAAATGTTGCAATTCCAAATGTATCTGCCAGTCCATGATTTGTAAAACCACGTCGAAGACGGAAAAGTGTCATAATGATTTTTTCAAACACAGTCAATATTTTTGAACGATGTTCCTAAAAAATAAGACCATTAAAATAAAAAGAATTATTAGACAGGCATTATAAAATCCCTGGAAGGGCATCTATATAATAATTAAATATATATATATATATATATATGCAGCAAAGGAAATACCCACATGACAGACAACCCGGGGTTGGGCACCCCCGGGGTGACCAACCCTGGGTAGACTAGGGAACTTAGTCATTTTTCTCATGTATATACAGGTAGCATTACACATGCAGTAGCATTACAATAGGGCATGCTAGTTTTCCATCGTAATCTCCAAAAGCATTTGGCAGTCATCACCTTCATGATATCAATTTCATCAACTGCATAGATCTATTATTTGATGTGGCTGTACAAGATGACAAGAACTTTACTTGAAATGAATTTTTCAGTTGCTTTAAATGTCTAATTCAATGTTCGATTGCTCTTCGCTTCATGGTCGATATAATACGAAAATAGCATTAGGGGGCAATTTCGGTTATTAGAACAGCCGAAAAAGGTATTCGTAAACGATATAGCCTTATTCAAAGGCGCTATAGGTAGCGATTGGAAATTGCGCGCTTGTTCATACGTACATTGTAGACTAATTCCAGCAAGGAGCTAAATGGGTTGCATGCTCGCGCTAGCAGCGATAGTGCTACGCAGGTTCTTTGCTAGTGGTACGGTACCGTAGTTCTAGCTAGCTAGCTGAGCTTGCGAGCTCGCTGACTGAGTGTGTTGTGCAGAATGTGGCCGTGGTGTACTGCGCTGTGTAGCTGGATCTAACTTTAGTTTTCCAGAACTGGATTTTTTTTTTGAAGCAAGCCATCGACTGAATCTACCGTTACAGCTTGAACAGGGACATATGCAAGTTAGTCTTTAACTTACGTGAAACTAAAAATGGCACACTGCTCTAAGGATGACGATTTTAGTTTGTTGTCAAACCAGAGTGGTCTATGATGCCATTTGGTCAACCCAGGGTAGACACCAATGCCAACTGTCAATATCACAAGCATCTTCTAGATTTTCGTTTGTTCTCAACCCAGGGTTGTCTATAATGCCATTTGGTCAACCCAGGGTTGTCTATGATGCCATTTCGTCAACCCAGGGTAGACAACAATGCCAACTGTCGATATCACATCTAACGTTAGATTTTAGTTTGTTGTCAACCTAGGGTTGTCTATGATACCATTTGGTCAACCCAGGGTAGACACCAATGCCAACTGTCAATATCACAAGCGTCTTCTAGATTTTAGTTTGTTGTCAATCCAGGGTTGTCTATGATGCCATTTGGTCAACCCAGGGTTGTCTATGATGCCATTTGGTCAACCCAGGGTAGACAACAATGCCAAATGTCAATATCACATATGACGTTAGATTTTAGTTTGTTGTCAACCCAGAGTTGTCTATAGGGCCATTTTGTCAACCCAGGGTAGACGTATATTACTTAAAGTTATCGCCTTTGATAAAGGCTATACCAACTTTTCGGCTGTTCCAATAACCAAAATTCCTCCCTTATGTTATTTTCATTATTGTATTGACCAACAAGAGAAGAGCAATCAAACGAAGGAGTTTTGATCAAACATTGAATTCGACATTCAAAGCAAATTTGCTTGACAGCTTGTACAGCTTTTGTAGTTGACGAAATTGATATCATGAAGGCAATGACTACTGTGTAATGATACTGTATACATGCGAAAAATGACTAAGTTTCCTTGTCTACCCGGGGTTGGTCACCCCGGGGGTGCCCAACCCCGGGTTGTTTGTCATGTGGGTATTTCCATTGCTGCATATATATATATATATATATTTATTTGTCTCTCTCATCATGATCTTTATTCCTTACATGAATTCATTTGATTTTCAAATTTACGAAATTATTAAAATAGTCATTCAACCTAGTTCTTCTTCTTCTTCTTCTTCTTCTTCTTATTATGATTATTATGATTATTCTATTCTGCAGAAAGATGACATACAATATAAATAAAATTGATTGCATATAAAAACATATCATTAAAGAACACAAAAATTAAGACACTGTTTTCACCTGGCTGGGCTGCCATGCCTTGGGCAAAGTTAATTAAATAGCTACAGTCTGCGGACCGCTCTAACCTATTATCCAGCCAGGTGAAATCAGTCTTGCAATTTATGTGACATTTATAGCAATTATAACATAACATTCATCACTTAAAATCATAGAAAAAAAAATCAGTTTAAAATGGTACAAATTGTGTTTAAAAAGGCGTTCAAGCAGTTGTTGAGTCTCTTTCAAGTAGACATGACCACACCATATTGGTAAGGTGTCTTAATTCCAAACATAAAAACATGAGACATAATGTACTATAAGCTAATATATAAGTAAATTGCAATTAAATATGTGAAACAATAAAAAAATAAAAATAAAAAAATACCCTTTAATGACAATAATATTGCCAAGCTCTAATTAAGAAATGTTGGCATTCAATTGGCGAAATAAACCATTTAGTCCAATATCTAAAATACACTCCCTCTAAAAGGTGAGATTGTTATTCAAAAATTATTTTCATGTACAGAATTATAGAACATGAAGTAAAAATACCTCAGATCTAGCTGGAGAAGCTTTCCGTGTGCTGAATCTATCCCAGTACCTCATTTTGATGCCTTCTCTTTCAGAAAGTTGAACAAATAGCTCAGCATGATCAGCTTCAATCATGTAAAAGGGGGAAGAAATATCATGTTATAAATTAAGATAATAGGAAATATTGTTATGTACGTGTATACATTGCTCATGATTATACATTATTGCAAAATAGGCGAACAATCATAAATACAAGTCACCGGTATAAAAGAAGCAGGAATCGTGTAACGAAGAAACACATTCTATGATTCTGGAGCGCGTGAAAGCCGATGGATCGGTAAGCTGTCCGTCTTCGTATGCAAAGTTTTTGAGTGATACTTCTGTTTGCGAAGCTTTATCTGTGGTTGACACTTTTGCTGTGCTATGTTGAATTTGATAAAGATGTTGTAGATACGATAGAGGTGTCTGGCATTCTGCATGAAAAATTAATGAAAAATAAATGTTAAATAATTTTTTTTTTTTTACTTATTTCACCACCTCATCTTTTACAAATTAGAATTCGATTTTCAAGAGTTCCTTTTGCGACAGCCACCCAAATTGAAAAATATAAATGTGGAAATGGTTTATAATAATATTTTAAACATAGACTAGGGTTAGGGTTATGGTTATATTAAAAAAAATGATATTTTAATAATAATAATAAAAAAAAATACAACTTGCAGTTTATTTAGTCAAAAAAAGACAAGAGGAATAGCGGGAGTCGGACCCGAGTCACCAGCGTCACTGTCTTTCTCTCACACCATTACACCAACGAGACGACTTGCACACTGCCGAGGATTTTTTAAATTTTTGAATCAATTTTGAATAGCAAAAGCTGGACGTCCGATAACTTATAGACACGCATGCGCACAGGTGTGTTGTTATCGATTTTTTTTGGGAGTGGCTGTCGCAAGAGGAACTCTTTCCTTTGATTCTTTACAAGAATATATTCAATGATACTAATTATCGATCATCATATCATAACTATAATCATTCAGCACACCATCCGAGTATGGAGCGTGTTCTGCAACTACAAATTACTAGTATTCCATGATATAAGCAGAGGCCCTACAACTAACGTGGAATTGAGCATGTGGGGCTGCACTAATAATTTAATGTCACAATTTCTTCACACATTGAGTGATTTCACGTTCGGTGTTGGTGTTGGTGTTAGTGTTAGCAGAGTGAAATTCTGCTAAAATCGAGCTCAAACACCGAGCTCAGATTTTTTTGTTTGTAATAATATTTTTATTTTTCTCTCAAATCAAGAACATATTGTACAGATCATAAATGACAAAAATAAACATTCTTCATAACAACAAACTAAATACAGTGTACATTTTCTCTTAGCTCAGAAATCATTTTGTACAAATTAAAATGACAAAAATTATACATGTTCTTCAGAACAAAAACTGAATATACTGTAAAATGATTTTTTTTTTCATACAACAAACTAAATACAGTGTATATTTTTCTCTTAGCTCAGAAATCATTTTGTACAAATTGAAATGACAAAATATACATGTTCTTCAGAACAAAAACTGAATGTACTGTAAAATGATACTTTGATTTAAACATAAATTACAAAAGTACTAAGGAGAAAAAAACTCATACGTGTTTTTTTTTTTAAAGCATATGATCAAAAAGTGGCCATTGAGAAAGAGAGAAAAAAAGTATAATCCCACTGACCCCCCCCCCTCCTATACATAATACCATAAAAAGAAAAATTAAGTGAAACTGGAGATTACCCAAAACATACGCCCACACACCTCATCCACACACACACTCACACACACACAGCATACAAAAGCAAAAGGTCACGTATAGCGAAAGTATATATAGCGCAGCCGTTCCAGCGTGTGTTTCTTCTTTCTTTTTTTTTTCAATCAAAAATAAAAAATAAAAATGTATTTGTCCCGCCGTCCCTGACCTACGTATGAAAGTTTCCCATTTCTTAGGTGGTTTATTAATGTACCCTCGTTCTTCAGCTAATTTTCTTTCTTCTTTTTCATTTTCCCAGCATTCTTTCTTTAATTCTTGAGGAGTGGGAGGTTTATTTTTAGTTCTGCTATAAACAAATATCATATGTTTAATTAAAGTATGATATGATTAACTAACTGCTCCTTACCATATATCTAACAGTTTTTATGCCAATATAAATTCCCTCCCAATTTATACTTTTAATATTCGATAAATTGAATAAATCCCCACAATCTCTCCAAAGAACTTTTATTTTTTCACAAGTAAAAAATAAATGCTCATAGGTCTCTCATATTTATCACAAAAAGCGCATATATTGCTAATTGAAAATTTATATGTAACAAATGTTTTCTAGTATATATAAGTTCATATAGCAATTTAAATTGAAATTCTCTTAACCTACTATTTAAAGTACATTTCCTGGGTCTTAGAAATATTGTATGAATATCTTTTTCAGAATAATTATATATCCTCTCTAGACGTTTAACTGCATATGACTTTTCTATTTTCATATTTAACAATGCCACAATATTTTTTTCGATGTAACGTCAAGCAATGTATTAACTCTTCCGTTAAATACAAATTCTAAATTTAAATCAGTGTCTCTACATGAATCATTTTTCTTCAAAAGAGCTTTCCATGTCAGTGGAGTATTTCTAAATAATTTAAGTTTAATTATTCCTTGTTCATTTAGTCCCATCCTTAGAAAATCCCTAGTTGATTGGATTTCACCTTCACCATCAACCTATGTGATTAATTTATATATATTAGGAATAAACTTCATCAAAGTACATGATGCCACAACGAATAAACTTGTTGAAAAATAATCATTTCTACGTGTTCCTTTTTAAGCAAAACATCTTTCATAGCGACCCAGACGTCCAGCAACCTATAAAAGCTTGGCAAAGACAGTTAACTAATGTTCAATGAAATATTACTAAAAAAAATCAGTAAACCTCAAACTCACGAGTTTATATTTAAAAAAACGTTTCCATCCCATCTTCGAATCTCCTGATATTAGTCTTTTGATCCACATGATTTTTTGTGTATAATAAATAAATGGAAATCTATCATTTTGAGACCCCCCTTATCATAATTCATATACATAACATTCCTTTTAATTTTATCCTTCCCATTCCATAAAAAATCAAACATTAAATTCTCAATTTCCTCAAAAACCCAAGTGGTACTGGATAAGTGATGACACATAATTTAATTTTGAAAGTACAAACGTTTTAATTAATTGTATTTTACCCATTAACGTTAAGTCCCTCTGTTTCCACATTTCAACATCTTTTTAATTTTACTTAGAATTCTTTATAATTAGTCCTTTCCCGCACGTCCACATCTAAAGAGAAGGTATACCCAATATTTTAATAGCCTCAACTAATTTACCAAAAGTGGCAGCAATATTTTCTTTCGAGAGGGACCTAACAATAATACAAATGTTTTATCTCTATTTATTTTAAACCAGAAATTTGTGCAAAATCTCCAAACAACTTTTCTATTTTATCAATTGATGCAGCATCTCTTACAAAAAGGTCATATCGTCTGCATAAAGTACCTGTTTTACCCTACATCACCAAAACTAATTCCATGAATAGCAGAGTCCTTACGTATTGAAAAAGCAAGGATCTCTATACAAAGTATAAATAGGTATGGAGAGAGAGGATCTCCTGTCTTACCCCTTTTTCAATATTGAAGTACCCTGTAGATATCCCCCCATTAAAGACACAACTCGAAGCGCCCTTATATAGTGTTTGGATCCATTTACAAAAAAGAGGGCCCAAAACCGAAGGAACGCAATGTTTTTTGCAAATATATATGAGACACAGAATCGAAGGCTTTTTCAAAGTCTATTGCCATTAAATATCCAGGAATGTCATTGTGTGTTGTATAGTAAATCATATCATCTATTAACCTATTGCTTCACCATATATTCTGCTTTAATATACCCACACCTGATCTATATAAATTATTTCATTTAAGACTTTTTAATTCTTATAGATAGTGCCTTAGCTAAAATTTTGTAGTCAACATTTAATAATGATATAGGTCTAATTTTTAGTTAACAAAGGGTCTTTCCCATCTTTAGAAAACAAAATGATGACCGCGTTGTTTTTGGAAGATGAAAGTTCCCCTCTCAAAGAGTTTCATTTAAAGCTTCACCAACACTACATCTCCTAATATCGGCCAGAATAATAAATAAAACTCAACACTTAGCCCATCGTTCCCTATGTTTTGTTAAGTTTCATTTGTTTTAAAGCTTCCCAACACTCTCCCTGTGTAACTTTTCCCTCACACAATTCCCGTGAAACTGAATCTAGTTTAGACAATCCTTAAAGAAGACGCTATTATTTAATATATTATCGTCACACACAGGTTGGGAATATAATTTGCTATAAAATCTATGTATCTCTTGTATTATTCGTTTTGATCAAAACTTACTTTTTCTCCTATCATCATTTCCCGTATTGCTGTCTTTTTTTTGTTATACTGCATCAACTGTGTAAAAATATCTAGTGTCCCTTTCCCCATTTTCATAATATGATGCTCTAGATCGAATTTTAACCCCTTCATTTACATAATCATAACACCTTTTTAAATCATTTCGTTTACACTCCAACAAATCAATTTTTTCATGATCTACCTTATCTAATAAGTCTTTTTCTAAGGACAATATCTTTTTCTAAATTATTAATTCTCTCTTTTCCGTTGCCTTGCCTTTTCTTTAGAATATTTCCGAGTAAAATTACCTATTTTCATTTTCAAAAAATCCCATAAAACTCTTTTATCTATTATTTCTTTCTTGAATTCTTCTTTCAGTCTTAAAATTTTCTTCTTTCATATTTTTTTTATAATCTTCATCGCTGCATAAGCTATTATTGAATTTCCAGTAAGACCCTTTAAATTTGAAATCGAACGGTACATTATAAAAATGCAGCTGAACTGCGGAATGGTCCGGTGCTACCGAGGGTATTATATTACATTTTAAAAACCATCTCTTCTAACTTTCAGATATAAACCAATAATCTAATCTACTTTGCAATATAGGGATTAACCTGTCTATAAGTAAATTGCTTTTTTAAACCATTCCTCTTCCTCCATATATCTATCAATCCATGATCATCTAAAATTTTGTCAAAACCAGAATTGAATCTAGAGTGAACATTTTGTTTACAACTTCCCATAAGTCCAAATCTTTATCGCGAATCATATTAAATCATATCAGATCTAGATGAGAGTCGATACCGATATCCCAACACGCGCGGATCGATAGCTAACACCATCTGAAGAAAAATGGCGTCGACGCAATTCGTAGCGAAGTACCGGTTTTCTTGTTTAA
Organism: Paracentrotus lividus; assembly: GCA_940671915.1. Classification (NCBI taxonomy): domain Eukaryota; kingdom Metazoa; phylum Echinodermata; class Echinoidea; order Camarodonta; family Echinidae; genus Paracentrotus; species Paracentrotus lividus. Next base: position 7,587 of record CALNVZ010000622.1, on the reverse strand, counting down.
AACTGTTCGAATATACCTGAAAGAAGGCCCTAAAACGTTAGAATCATACCAGTAAATCGAAAATTAATCCTCTTCAAACCTCTCTTTGATACAAATTTACCTCATGATGGATATTTTTTGACGAAACAGTAAGTTTACAGTTCATAATCTCGAACAGTTTTTTTGCAAGCAGCAGGAAATGAGCGTTACCTAGTTCACTTCAAAGCCAGGCCGGGCCGCGCAGCCGCGTAGCCCCCAGACCCTATAATTTCGTACATCGGTTCAGATTAGCAGTGATTGATCATCGCTTTTGTTCCTACAATATAGATAGAGAAGACATCCATGTTGATGGTATTTATTCCCTATACGATTTACTACGGAATACATTATTTTATATTTTCTAATAATTTTTTCCAATGAATTTAGATGAAATTTCTCGGACCCTTATTAGGCTTCAAGAGTAAGTAGCCAATTTGCGAATCCATCTCGTTCACCCAAAAAGTAAACAAATTTTGTAAGGTCTGAAGTACCCTCTTTGGTCTAATATATTAATTGATTAATTATTCTGTAAAATAAAGTATTGTTTCTCTGCCACTCGAGCCTCCACTGCCCTTTATTATTCACAAGACAAACCAAACGTTGGCCAACACCAACACTAACACCGAGTGTGAAATTAACTTTTTCTTAATCCCTAGGGGTTTAGTGTTAGTCAATGGAAATTTGCACGTGAAATTTAACACCGGCTGCAGAGCTCGGTTCAGCAGACGACATTTGACACAAAATGAAACACCAGCAACCGGAAATACGTCAAAATTTAGAGGTCAACACCTAACACCGACTGATTTTATTTCCATTTCACGTTCGGTGTTAGATCAGACTTCTGCTCCAAAATAAACACTAACACCGATTATAACACCGAACGTGAAATCACTCATTCATGCTCGGAATTCGCGTTAAAAATAGAATTATGACATAAACTTACCTTGGGCTTTAAAAGCATTTTCAACGATATCCTGAGATGGATCTAATTCTTGGGCGTTGCATTCGATGTCGTTTTTTTGTTACCATGACATGTTTCCGTGTGGTTTGACCGCGAATCACTGTTACGTGCCGTAGGCATCTGACCAATATAAATATGTCATTTGTAATTGTAGGCCTACAAGTCATTTGTTAGATATTTGACCAATGTAAACAAGTCATTTGTTAAATGACTTGTTTATATTGGTCAAAATGACTTACCTAAACTAGTCTTGACTGAGGTAATTAAATCACTGAGACTGGACTAATATAAATTAGTCGTTTTGACTAATTTATAAGTACCAATGACTAATTTATGTTTACAGTGTAAGTGCTGCCATAAGTCCCCGCTAGTCCCCGATACCTGTAAGATAATGACACCCCTCCACGCAAAAAAAATAAAAATAAAAAATAAAATAAAAAAAATAATAATAAAAAAAAAATAAAATCCCCTTATCTGGAGGTTATTCACGGGTGACCAACACACAGTCCCCAACATTCTTAAACCATTCGCTCAGAGAGCCATTGCTCAAATAAAATAAAAATCAAGATGCTTAATCCATGTCATTTTTTGATGCAATACATGCTTTGCTCCCACAAAATACACATGTATCACTCTCCGCTGAGACTATTATTGCATAATATCCTATTATTTTTGAATTACAACACCGTTTTTATTACAAAAATAAGTTTATTTCGTTTTCGGAATGACAAACCTTCGGAATTATGAACCCTTTTTTCGTTTTAGGAATGACGAACCTTCGGATTAACGAACCTTATTTCGTTTTCGGAATGAACAACCTTCGGAATGACGAACCCTATTTCGTTTTCGGAATTACGAACCTTCGGAATGACGAACTCAATTTCGTTTTGGGAATGACGAACCCTATTTCGTTTTCGGAATTACGAACCTTCGGAATAACGACCCTTCTGAATGACAAACCTTCGGAATGACGAATCTTCGGAATAAAAAACCTTCAGAATTGACAACCTTCGAAAAACGTTGCTTAACCCAGTCTACAACCGGTAACATTGAAGGCTGCAACGATCATCTGCGTTCGCGGAGCGGGGGTGAGGCGGGGATGGCCGCACCCTTTCGTGAACACCGGGGGGGGGGGGGGCTTTTCTCGAAAGGGTGGGTTGAGGGAGGGGAGTAAAATTAACGCACCCATTCGGGAACACCGGGGGGGGGGGCTTTTCTCGAAAGGCTGTGTTTAGTAATTTCTGAACCAGTCGTTTTTATGAAAATTATTCATTAATAAATATAATAATATTAATAGATAATAATAATAATAATATAATAATAATAATAATAATAATAATAATAATAATAATAATAATAATAATAATAATAATAATAATAATACCCAATATTTATATCGCGCCTTTCCCAAATATAATAGGAGAAATAGAGGAGAGCTTGCATTTTTGTTGATTTTGAAGTTCATATTTCTAGAGAGATAGAGAAATAGCGTGTTTTTTATTCTGAATAAATTTACATTTGCATAGAAGTTCAGAAGCTCCGTCCAAAAATATTTAACCAGCCTTAAATAGAAAAGTAGCATTTTTGTTGAATTTTTAGCCGTGAGGCACGGACACACATACTCGACCCCTTTTTTAATATTTTGATAACCGAGCGGTTATCAAAAATCATGGACGAATGTGACCGGAGTAGACTCGGCGGCGCGCCCCCTCCACTCCAGTCTCATGCAAAGTCTTTCGTGCAATCTGGCAATATATAGAAGGGAACCAAACAAAGTCCAAACAATCGTCGAAGAATGGAGGGGTGGGAGTAGGGAAATACATTGCTTCTCGAACGGAGTCCATGATGAGAATGATTGATTTCAGACACAATTCTTCCTCAGATCAGATGCAAGTTTAAAGTATACGCGTGGGAAAGTGTGTTGCGCTTTGATGTTGAAGAACAAAAGAGACCGCGTTTCTATGATAATTGCCGACATGCGCGCGTATGACATATTTAAGTAGATTACGCGGCGCTTTGATTACTCGGCAAATTTGTAAACAACTCAACAGTTGTTCTCTATTTAAGGACGTTGCACAGTTGAAACCAAAACCATGACAAGTTCACCAAATTTTGCACAGAGTTACTTTGGTATCTATGTATGCCAAAAATGCAAAAAATAATACAGGTTCATGTGCTTGCTTTTTTGCTACGGAACTTTGAAGTTGCCATATTTGGATGGCATGTAAAGTACGCGTAATTTAAGAAATTGGCCTCTGTTAGACCTCGCAAGTGCAACAAACAAGTAAAAATCGTCATTACTTTGTCAAAACCGTATCACACTTTATCAAACCTTCCCGATTTGTTACAAAGTTAATACCAAAGATGGGTACATTGTTTAAACTGGCACATTTGTACTTATTTTTGAGCCAGCAGCGCCCTCATGTGGCAAAAAGTATGCGTAAAATGGCAAAAACCATATCTTAGAGGCTTGGAATCTACAAGAAAATAAAACAATATAGTTTAAGGTGCACTTTTTTTTAAAACCATGACAGTCTCATCAAATTTTGCAAAGTTGTAGAGGGATTCATCATATATATGTAGAAAGTTTTAAAAAGGGGGGTCCACGTGCTCGTTTTCGAACTATCGGCGCCCGAATACTCGCAAATCGGCTTGAAAAGTCACAAAAACGTGCCGAAAACGTCCAAAAAGCGTGAAAATCCATTCTAAATTGCACTTGATTCAAAATTATGCTCCCAAACATTCAAAATCCATGTCATTTTCATAAAAATTTGCAAAGTTGTAGAGGAATACGTACTCAACGGGTAGAAACATTAAAAAAAGGGGGTCCATGTGCTCGGTTTTAAGCTATCGGAGCCCGAAAGTTGCGAATTGGCTTGAAAACCACAAAAACGCGCCGAAAACGTCAAACAAGTCGTGGAATCCAACCTATATTACATTTGATTCAAAATCATGCTCTCGAACATTCAAAAGCCATGTCAAGTTCATCAAAATTTGCCAAGTTGTAGAGGAATATAAACTAAAAGAGTAGGGACATTAAAAAATGGGGGTCCATGTGCTCGTTTTCAAAATATCGGCGCTGTAATAGTGGTGAGTCGACTTGAAAACCACCGAAACGTGCCAAAAATACTCAAACTATGAAAACTCTTATCTAATTTTCGACTTATTCAAAATACTGCTCCCAAACATTTACAATTCATTTCATATCCATCGCAATCTCTAGAATAACACGAACATGCACCAACATAAATGCTTTACATATCTCTGCAAGTAGGTAAATAATGAACAAAAAGAACGAATAAAAAACATATTTATAAAGTTCATTTCTTTAAACTCTCTGAACGCTGGATCGCCCACGAGCGCTGTATATTTTTCCATTGTGACGTATTAAATAATGCGCGCCCAAGATGCGCGGTCAAGATGCGCAGAAACATAACTGTGCAACGTCCTTAAATGCATTCTCCCACGATTGGCTCAGGTATACAATTTGACGCAAGGGTTGCTATCTTTTATTCTCAGTTCGACATAATATATTGCAAAATTTCTAACATGACACCAAGTAATCAAAACATTCATTTAATCCTCTAATTCTTTCTTCTTTCTTTGTCATTTCTTTTTTTTTTCTTCATAATTTCAGATCAAGAGTGGGGCGACTCCGCCCTTTATCGACGATATATTTAAGCCTATAGGAGCGGCCGGTGTTTATGGGCATCACTCCGAATTTGAGCTGGGGTGGGGGCGGGTGGTACAACATGGACCTCGCCTCGGCTTTCCAGCTACTTTAATACTCAAAATGATTTGAATAAGAATAAGAATACTAGAAAGTGCCCCTTTATTTCTTCAATACATCTTTTAAACCCCCAACTTTTCGGTTCGCGCTTCGCACTCGCGGATAATACATCGTAATGCACAATTAACTCTAATTTTGAGCTCAACATTTTATACCAATTCAGTAGGGTATAGAATGCACAATTAACTCAAATATAAAAATCATAATACTAAATCATAATGCACATAAAGCTCCAATATTTACCTCTAAACTTTCAGCTCGCCCTTCGCGCTCGCGGATACTAAATAGGGTCTGTAATACACAATTATCTATAATTTCTTATAGGATGGGGGATCCGTTGTCCGGACACTTAAGCAGATAAAAACATCATGTTTTGCTCTCGATTTTTTCAAAATTTGTACAGTAAATAGCAAAAATATTTGTGAATATTTGTGCTTTGTTATATTGTCTGATATTATTTTCAATTAATTAATGAAATATTGATCACAAAGCTCCTAAAATTGCCGTCTTTCCATTGTTTTTGTCTCGGGACAAACAAACCGTCCGGACATAAAACAACCGGGTTGTTCTCAACTTATTCTGTGATCTTTTAAAACCCCAAATTTTCGGCTGCGGCTTCGCGCTAGCGGATACTAAACCATAATGCACAAATATCTCCAATTTTGAACTAAAAAATTTTGGCTCGCGCTTCGCGCTTGCAGATACCAATAATTCAGTAGGGTAGGCCTACATAATGCGCAATTACTCAAATTTTACCTCAAAGTTTTCATCTCATGCTTCGCGCTCGCGATACTAAATATAGTCTATAGGCCTACTGCACAGTTATTTCAAATATTTTTGGCTCGCGCTTCGCGCTCGCTTTGCTTTTTTGTCATTAATAAAAAACAAAACACATTCTTAAAAGCATCAATTAAAATGCAATTTTTTGGGCGGCTCCCCCTATTCATCCGAATACATTTCTCTGTACACCCCCCACACACACACAAATAACGACCGGATACAATTGCGAAATAAATTATTTAGTTATTGAGTGATAACGGACCAATTTTAGAAATGAAAACTTATTCTTTACCGGAAGAATACGCCGCTGAAAATAATTTTTCATTTAAATAATTTTCAAATTTTCAATAAAGACAGAACAAAAACAATTGCGGAAGAAATTATTTAGTTATGGACTGTTAAACGGCCCGACTTTAGAAGCGAAATTAATTCTTTATCAGTAGAAGTCGCCGTTGATAATTTTGTGAAATAAATTCTCCGAAAATCAAAATTTAACAGCAATGCTGTTGAATAATGACACCTCCCCCCGGCCCCCCAAAAAAATTCCCCTTATCTGGAGGTTATTCATGGGTGACCAAAACACAGTCCCCAACTATCTTAATCCATTCGCTCTGGCAGTAATAACTCAATTTTCGGAATAACGAACCTTTTTCTATTTCGGAATAACGAACCTTATTCTAATATCGGAAAACCAAATCCTATCGGACCAGCGGACTATCGGGCTATAGCCGCTTGGGGGAAGGGGGGTCTAAAATTATGAACTTCAATATCAACAACTAAAAATGCAAGCTCTCCTCTATTTTGCTATTATAATCTATTAATAATATATTGTTATTATTTAATGAATATATTTTCATAAAACGACTGGTGTTCCCCAATGGGTGCGTTAATTTTACTCCCCTCCCTCAACCCACCTTTCGAGAAAGCCCCCCCCCCCGGTGTTCACAAAAGGGTGCGGCCATCCCCGCTCCACCCCCGCTCCGCGAACGCAGACGATCGTTACAAGCCATACAAATATTGGGAATTATTATTATTATTATTATTATTATTATTATTATTATTATTATTATTATTATTATTATTATTATTATTATTATTATTATCATTATTATTATTATTATATTCTATTAATATTATAGTGTTATTATTTATATAATGAATAATTTTCATAAAAACGACTGGTTCAGAAAACTACTAAACACAGCCTTTTGAGAAAAGCCCCCCCCGGTGTTCCCGAATGGGTGCGTTTTTTTGACTCCCCTCCCTCACCCACCCTTTCGAGAAAAGCCCCCCGGTGTTCACGAAAGGGTGCGGCCATTCCCGCTCCACCCCCGCTCCGCGAACGCAGACGATCGTTGCAAGCCGTTATAGAATCCCTACACTGGCTTCCTGTGGAACATCGTCTCACCTACAAAATTCCTTTGATGACATATCGTGCTTTGAAGCTCTCCTCCCCTCAATACATATCTTCTCTACTTGCTTTCCGTCAATCTTCTTGTTATGGTCTTCGTTCTTCCAATGCGTCACTTCTCCACATCCCTAGAGCCAGAGCCAGAGCCATGGGGGGGGGGGGGGGAATAGAGCATTCACTTTAGCAGCTCCCCGATTGTGGAACAATCTTCCTGATACACTTAAGATCTCAAATTCACTAGAACAGTTCAAGGCAAATCTAAAGACCCACCTCACGAGATTCTGTAGTTAAATGCCTCTAACTAAAATTGTTAATGTAATGTTTGCATTTTCATTTATAATATATTAAGCACATTGTTGTATCTTACGTTGTATTAATTTTTATTGTATTAATTTTCTAAGCGCCTATAGCATCCTCTCGATGGATATGATTGCGCAGTACAAATGTCATATTAGTATTATTATTATTATTTATTATTTAGTTATAAACCATTATAATTACAATTATAAATGGGTTCAAGGTTAAAAAAAATTCATTGCTAAAAATGTATATTTACTGTATTTGTATAATGTAATATAATGTATTTCCATCTTTCTGTACAGTATGTTATATGTCACACACGTGACC
>CALNVZ010000616.1:66265-99589 GCA_940671915.1 Paracentrotus lividus | reverse complement strand
TGAATACAGGAGGGCTATTCAAAACTTATAGATTATTTAAAAAAAAAGTAAAGTACATGTACTTGAAATTGCCTGCAAAGTTTCTGAAATAATGATAGAACAATTCCATGCATATGGCTCTTCAAAAGTGCTTAATTAAATGACTTTCAATAAGAATTTGGTAACTTTCTCTTTATATCATGAAAATATATACTTCAGGCTATTCATTACTGGAAAAAAAAATCTTTGCTTTTTAAGAATTGAAAGCAACCCCTTATTAAGATTATACACTGTTAGAAAATTTCTCCTTAAAAAACAAAAAAGTTCCTGCAGCAGAGTCTCGAGAACACCAGTAATCTTACTGCACAAATTTGCAGTGAAATTACAGAAAATTGGTATACGAGGAGTGAAAATTTACCAATTTTCTTTTTTCAAACAGACTTGTCCTGTTAATTTGCAGAAAATTTCCCGTTATAAAAATGTACAGAATGATTCTGTCATACATATACAGAATGATTCTGTATTTTTTTTTCTCCTAAAAAAACAGAAAAAGTTCCTGCAGCAGAGTCTCGAGAACACCAGTAATATTACTGCAGAATTGGTAACACAATTTACAGTAAAATAACAGTACAATTACAGAAAGATGGTAAATGGGGTATGTAAATTTACAAATTTCCTGTAATAAAAAGCCTTTTTCCTTTTTAATAACAGACCTGTTCTGTTAAATTTCAGAAAATTCCCGTAATAAAAGTACACAGAATTATATTATCATACATAATACAGAACGGTTTTGTATTTTTCTCTCTGTAAAATCTTCTGTTTTTTTTAACAGTGTAGGCCGGGGGGGGGGGGGGGGGGGGGGGGGGGGGAATGCTAAAAGACCCATATTTCAATAATTTTTCGGGATTTTCCCAAGATATCGGGAACGAGCATACGTGTATAGATGACCGCCAGAGTGCAGGCGACTATAAAAGCAGCTCCAAATTTTATTGTCCGAAACTGATATTCTTTTTGCCCCTTTTCTCGTGGGCCCGGCAGCCGCTGAGCAGCGCCAGAAGGACGTTGCTCTATCCCCTTCTTGTTGAACACCAAACAGGGAAGCAGCAACTACCATTTTTTAGGCAGACGCTCTATCCACTGAGCCAACACATCGGTAATACGGTAGAGATACCATATAATTAGCATACATATACCATTACGACCGTCATAAATCTATCAGAAAACCATCCTACATCTACCATAGCTGTTAGTATACACAAACAAGTATTTTAGTAATTTACTAAAATAGACATGTAAATTACATTACTATACAACTACCACAGAAAATATTATGCAAATACTACATGTTTCCATGTACCCACCACATCACTATTAAATGAGAATATTCACCGTACATTTATAAGCATTGAGTAGTAACCAATAACTCGAAGATTTTTAGTGTTTGTTTTTTTCACAGTCCCACAGTGGAACTAAGAGGTGAACTTTGCGAGCGCGAAGCTCGAGCCGGAAATTAAATTTTTTTCACACATCTTGCCCAATTTTTATTTTTTTTATTTTTTTTTGTAATTTTCAAGAAGCTAATGGTCCCTTCCTAAAAAAAAAAAAAAAAAAAAAAAAAAAAAAAAAAATGCCCATAATAATTACTTCGTACATCTGGGCATAAAAAAAAGGAGAATAAAAAGGGGGAATGAGTCGTAATCTAGTTAACTTTGAGAGAGTGAAGCGCGAGCCGGAAATTTTCCGTATATTATACATGAAAGTAGTGTTTTTTTTCACACATCAGGCCCAATATTTCTTGTCTTAAATTTTCACAAGCTGATGGTCAGCTCCCTTTAACAAAAAAATACGAGCGCCTAGCGAGAGAAAAAAAAACTGTATTTTCTCCTGAAATTAGCGCCTTTAGAATGTATAAACGTGGGCAGCAAAGCTCAAGTGAAAAATAGTTAAACACATGGACCTGCCTTGTTTTTGTGAACAAATTCGTACATGCATGCTGGCCTTCTTTTCCCCCCTCATATTGATCTGAAATTAAGTAGGGCATATTACAAGCACATTTTGCAACAAAATTTTATAAGACGATATAAAAGAAAGGGCAACATTAAACAGCCATTCAACTGAAAATTCATATTTTTTTTTCAGGTTTTAGGAAAAAGTTCTCACTGTTTTATTTCAGGATGAACTGATCGAGTATAAAAATAAATATCATTACCTTATCAAGTAAAGGTAAGTGACAAAATGAAGTCTGCTATTTGGTTTAAACATGAAGGTTGAAATGATGTCAGTGGAATTTCGTGCTTAGAAAGTTCCCTCCCCCATTTGTGTTTTTTTCTTTTTATATATACAGTGTTTTTTTTTTTTACTCATTAATTACTTGATTAAGTTGATGTAACATAATTTACTTGAGAAAAAAGGTTCCAAAGAAAACAAGTTACAAATACTTATAAAAATGGAGGCAATTTCTTTCCTCAATTCTGTTAAGTAATTTCACAAATTTGTATTTATTTTTGTTCTTACAGTGTATATGTTTAAAGAATGCCCGAACCAAAAATTGACTAATAGGATAATCAATAAAGCTAATTTAGGGCGAAATGGGCTAAATTTCATAGTTTATGCTAATTAGCTATTCCTGTTAAAATATATAAATTTCCTTAATATTATTTAACCTTTAAATCCATCTATGGTTTCATACGGTTATCTTTTTTATATATCCATTTCTTCTAAAATAAGGCAAATAGAAGTGTAGTACCAGCTACCTATTCAGCCCCCCCCCCCAAGTTAATTTCTTCTTTCTTTAATAATAACGCATTGAACATATTAATAACAATTCAAAAGGTCAGTCTCTAAATGGCCGAATTCTGATATGATAATCCATGAAAATTTCACTTCCCCCCCCCCCAACATTTCATAAACCAAATAATTTCTAAATATGACTATAAGTTTCTAGAACCTTCCAACTCCAACACTTCCTAATGGGGTATGTATCCCAAATCCCTTTCCTTTCCCAACGGTAAGGCCGAATCCCAAAACCTTTGCTTTAAACTGGCCACCTATAACTCCAATTCCAGTATTGATATTGGGTTCAAGCCTCGCACCAACACCCTTTACTTGAGCCTCAACCCTGGCCAGAGAAGCCTCAACACCGATATAGCCTTCAGACGCCTCGGCTGCAGCGGATGGTCCTTCTATCTCCGCAGCAACATATTCCATCTGTATTCCAGCCCTTACAGTTGTACCTCTTGCCTGGTTATATCCATCCATGGAGACTGCATGACCGCCAGGGCCATACAAAAATTTGTTTGATGAAAAGAAAGGTATGTCCATCTTGAAGGATGCACCCACCAAGTACTTGATAAAGTCAGAAGCGTACTTCTGGCAGTATTTATACAATATTCTGTAATCTGGGGTATTTTCCATCCATTCTCGATTGAAGTTTCCGATCTCCTCGTCATCCTTGAAAGTGCTTCCAACCAAATTTAAAGCAGGTTTTAGCCGTTTCCCTCTTTCTGCCTCGCCACCGAGAAAACTAGTGATGGTGTATTTTTTCGACCCGATATTACGAAAATCTTCTTCTTCTTCGATTTCGTACCAGTCATTACCAACCTGTTACGATCCAAATAAAGCATATAAACACAATAATTTATATATTTTAATTAACTTTAGTGACTATGACAATTAAGAATCTTGACTCACAGTTTATCCAAAAATGGTATCAATATATATCCACGGGTCATTTTCCAATGTAGTTATATCCACAGAGTACGTAGACTATACAGACCCGTGTTCGAGGAGTTCAAATGTGTACACTGTTAGAAAATATCTCCTTAAAAAAACAAACAGAAAAGTTCTTGCAGCAAGAACACTTGTAATCTTACTGCACAATTTGCAGTAAAATTACAAAAAAAATGGTATATGGGGCATGAAACTTTACTGTCATAAAAGACTTTTTGGTCGTTAAAGGTAGTGTCATTCTTTTGCAGGCAAAAATATTAAATTTCTAGTTTTTGAGAGGATATAGTAGTATATCAATGACTATATCTTCCCACAACATGATTAAGCTCAAATGTGTATGTTTGTCATTATATTGCGATTATCAAAATTCATTCCTGTTTTTTCGAACCTCGAAAAATATACCGTACGGTGCGAACCGTTGACCGTTAGCGCAGAGAATAATGCACGCTGATGCGCCATGTGAGTATTGCTGTGTGTGGTCCGTGCTGCAATATCAACGATGGTCATGGAAAGCTGGTCTAGATTGGTAGTTAGATTTTCGTTTCATATTACTGATCTAGGCAAGCTATGACAGTAAGATTAAAAAGACAGTATAGGTTGAATCATATTCTAAAGTTATGCCAAGCTGCATTAGTTTTCGCAATTTGTGAAAAAGGATGACACTACCTTTAAGTAGAGAAGAAACATTTATTTATTAATTTGTTCTATATAGTGGTAATACGTATATTCATGGATATAACGTATTACCACTATAATAAACAAATTAATAAATAAATGTTTCTTCTCTACTTAAAGGTAGTGATCCTTTTTCACACAATTGCGAAAACTAATGCAACTTGGCACAACTTTAGAATATGATCAACCTATACTGTCTTTTTAATCTTACTGTCATAGCTTGCCTAGATCAGTATTTATGAAACGAAAATCTAACTACCAATCTAGACCAACGTTCACAGTCTGAATTTTTCAGAAATAGGGATAACTTATTGCAAAGGGAAAAAAAAGTCCTGTCACTTGAATCAATTCGAAAGCCTAGATCAGAACATATTCCTGTACAAATGGCCAATTTTGAGCCTAGAACAGCTCATGCGCGTTCAAAGTCTTGCTCCTCAATGACACATAATTATATTACACTTTAATGATCACACGGTTTTTAAAAAGGTTGAATTCTCAGTTTTCCATTAATGTATATTTATTTCAATTGGTTAAAAAAAGTCCTGTCACTTTGAACTATTATAAGAGATTTTTTTCTCGATTGGTCAATGTTTACGCCAAATCACATGCATATCGCATAGAAAATAATGCGAACGGCGTCTTGGCGAGATCTCTTGGTTTGGAGCATCAATCTATGTAAATACAGGTTCTGATTACAACTTCAGCACAATCATGTTATAGGCTTTCCAAAATGTCTTTTTCCTCTATCTGGTCTGAAGCATCTACTAATTAAAACCATGAGAAAAGTTCATAAATTTCTTTCACCTCCACGCAGTATTTGCCTCTCACCGGACGGGCGATCCCATTCGACTGCGGGGGAAGTCTTCTTACGCGAATTTTTTTTTTATGCCGCTAATTAATAGCAGCACGAACCTACGTTACGTGCGTTTCTTTACAAGTCAATCTAGATGTAACTTTGCACGTCGTCGTTAAACCATATTCCTCTCCGCGCCCGCTCTCCCTCCTTAAATAATGGACGCGCCTTACTCATCTGGCGCAAGCGCACTGTGTACCGATTTAATGCTACGAAATGGTACACGTTAGCTTTACATTTAACATGGAGTAGAATTGATACGAAAAACGTGCAAAATTCGCCTATTTCACAATGGTAATATTCAATTTCACATTTATGTGAAACAAGAGCTAATTTGTACGTATTTGTTATTTTTCTTATTTCATTTTAAAGCTATCTATTTAATGCAAAACGTAGTCTTTTTCACTATGTATGTAATATGGTGTGCTAACGCATGATTTCATAATTATTGCTAAAGAAATGATGTATCAATGTCAATCTTTGAAAGGAATGTTCGTAGCTTTTGAGCTTATTACTGAATATTCATATTCATCACCATATCCCACATATAGTATTCTGATAAACAATCAACCTCTCCATTTACTTCAAGGAGAATGACGTATGGCAATGTTATTTGTATTATACACTGAAAACCTAACCTCGTCCGTCAATGGACGACTAGCTTTAATGCTAGTCGGTCAAGACGGACTAGTTTTAAAGCTAGCCTGTCATGTTAGTCCGTCGAGACGGACTAGCATAAAACTGAATCTACATCTCTCAACTTGACGGACGAGCTTTAAAGACCGTTGACGGAGTAAATACAACCTTACATCGATTGAAAGCTAAGTAAGCGTATAACATAAATACCCCCAAAATAAATTAAATTTTCATAACAGTATTCATAAAAAGATGATCGAACCTCAACCAGGCCATCCCTCCCAAGTACTCGTAAAAGTACCCCTATTATATAATGCGGCTGATGACGTCAAGAAGAATTTAAGGAATGCTACTGCCAGGCATGATTGGGTTTCGCCTTTAGAAAAACACGTTTGTATTGCTATGTCAGAACAATAGAATTCTAGCACACATTGGGTCTTATTGTTCTGACATAGCAATAACAAACGTGTTTTCTAAAGCCGAAACCCTATCATGCCTAGCAGCAGCTCCCTTAAACTTCTTTGACGTCATCAGCCGCATTATATAATAGGGTACTTTACGAGTACTTGGGAGGGATGCCTGGCTTGAGTCTCGATTCACCTTTTTAATGAAATACTTTCTAAATGGAAGATAAAAATGCTTAAATTGGGAATTGTTGTATTAGGAAGAAATTTTAGCTTTCGTTTTATATGTAATTTTGGTTTTCATTTCTCGGTCCGGTCTGGGACTTTAAAGCTCGTCTGTCAAGCTTGATGCTAGTCTGTCGACGTGACCGACTAGGCCAATAAAAGCAGCTGCGTCGACCCAGTTTACCCATTAAAATGACTGACTAGCTTTTGATACAAATAGTTGCAATGTCGTTTCAATGTACCTTCTCTATTTATTCTGTTTCCGAGCATAATCAAGTTGATACATTCTAAAACAAAGGTTGTTTGGCTTGACAATCTGAAAGCTTACGAGACATAACATCTATCATGACAAGTACGCAATTCACGAGTACCGGTAGATTCCAGATATTGTTCTCCACTCTTCAATTACAGGCTAATTGAATACCTTGTTACTATAGAACTCAAGAACCCGGTATTTTCTTACAGATTGCTGGTGAATGCCCGGCTTAGGAACAACAGTGAATAGAAGTTGGATACAATCAACATTATCAAACAAAGGTTTCTTTGGCTTGACAATCTGAGAGCAATACAGTAGGGGAGACCTGGGGCAATTGTAACAGTTTTTTCCAAATTTGACCTATCAGCTTTATTGAAGCTAAATACTTGCTTAAAACTAAATAAATGAATAGATATAATTAGCTTGACATAATGAATATAGGTTTGGGTTAAGTAAAAAGCAAGTCATTTTGAAGCCATACCACATTTCGAAAACAAGAGGTCGAGTGTTACATTGCCCCGTGACGAGGGCCAAATTGGTAACAGACGGTGCGGGGCAATTGTAACACATTGAACTTGTAACATTTTTTTTTTCTTTATCAAAGCTATGCACATGACAAATTAAACATCTTTAACCACGACATAAACTAATTATAATGAAACATGACAATGCTTGACCATTTATATTACATTTCCACTTGTTATATGCATGAAATGGGACAAAGTTATGATAGTTTTTTTTTTTTTTTTTTTTTTTTTTTTTTTTTTTTTAGGTTGTTGTGGCTTCAACCTTTAAACTGTAGAATTATAGACCTTCATTAAATTCATATTTTGGTTCTTTATCTAACTTTGTACCTACACAATATATCTTTTAACTGAAAACTGTTGTTAATAACACTTTATGTTAGGCTTACGCCTTTTGACTATAACGCATTCTTGCAAAATAAAGTGATACATTTCTGAGAAGAAGTAAAAATTACAAGCTTTTTTTTTCTGTTCTTCTTTTTTTTTTGTAAAATCAATTCTTCAAATTTACGCCATTTTTTTTTTCTTCTGGCAAAAGTCAATATGCTCTTTGCCCTTAATTAACAAAACCGTATTGGGACATATATTTTCAGGTATCAATATTGAAAATATATTTTTATTTTTTTATGGGGGCTGGCATCCCTCCCTCCTCTCTCTCTCTGTCTTCTTTCTAATATCTTTTTCTTTTTTCTTCATTCACTTCCATCTTTACTTTTTTACTTTCCTATCTGCCCTCCACCCCCCCTCTCTCTACTCTCTCTCCGCCTCTCCTTTTTTCCCCTTCCTCTTTCTTCTTTCTCTCTTTTAATATGTGGCGTTTTTAATAAGAAAAAAAAGTCGGGGGGGGGGGGTCCCTATTCTCTTTCCCATTTATATGACCCATTGTAAATAGGTCTTTTTTTGTTTTCATGGGCTATCCTGTCAGTGTTTCTTTTATGTGTTAATACCATGACACTCGACGAATAAAATGAAATAAATCATAATGTTCACAGTTAATATTTATTCCTCATGTTTGAGCTCATTAGATAAGTGTTACCTTTGGTCTTGTAAAAAAAAGAAACTATAATTGATTATAACATTCAAAGTTATGAAGTTCTGAAGTTCTCTAGTAAGTGATATAAATTATAAAAAAACAAGAATAACAAACTTGAGGCTCTGATTACAGTGAAACAAATGATAAACAAACTAAGGGCACCTTTTTCGGAAATATCAATTAATTTCATTGCATTTCTAACAAAAACGTATTAAACAGATATGTTCAAAAGTTAATTGAATTTTCATGATCTGAGATTATAGGTATGGTTACCTTTTGTTTTGTAAAGCATAATAATCGACAATACATTCAAAGTATAGTTAAAGTTCTGAATACTTGACGTTATCAACGAGGGCTTCTTCTTTGCTATTTTTCTATTATATCCAAGTCTACTCCTATTTACAATCTTGGCATTAAAAAGAACGTTAATGGTCACTCTCTTCATATTTTTTACTTTTTTCTTTTCCCAGTAAAGTAATATAAATTATTATAAAAAAAAACAACAACAACAACAAGAAAAAAAAACTTGAGGCTCTGGTATCTCACTTTGCGGAGAGTCTCCGCGATAGAATAGAAAATTTTGTTTTCGCG
Organism: Paracentrotus lividus; assembly: GCA_940671915.1. Taxonomy (NCBI): domain Eukaryota; kingdom Metazoa; phylum Echinodermata; class Echinoidea; order Camarodonta; family Echinidae; genus Paracentrotus; species Paracentrotus lividus. Next base: position 90,684 of record CALNVZ010000616.1, on the reverse strand, counting down.
ACGGGGACAGAATGTATTAAAAACGTCTCCAATATCGCGGAGACGTTCCGAGACGTCTCCGCCACAATTTATGAAAAAAAAATCCGTCTCCGAGATTTAGGAGACGTCTCCGAGACGTCTCGAGTACGTTTCTAATATTATTTATCCAATCGCGGACGACGAAATTTCTATTCTGTCGTGGATACGTCTCCGCGAAGTGAAGATACCACCCTAATTTTCATGTCGGAGGTTATAGATGTTGTTACCTTTTGTTTTTGTAAAGCATTATAATTGAAATACAATTCAGTTATGATGCTTGAGCTAAGGGTGCATATATCACTTCGCGGGAGACGTCTCCGCGACAGAATAGGAATCTTGTCTCCCGACGGATAAAATAGTATTAGAGACGTCTCCGAGACGTTCCCTGAAATTTCGGAGACGAATGATTTTTTTAATAAATTGTCGCGGAGACGTCTTGGAGACGTCTCGCGAGACGTCTCTAATACTAGCTCCAATGGTTCAGAAGGTTTTCTGATTATGGTTTTAATTATGTTTACAGGAAGCAACAATTCCGGACAATTGTAATGTTTTTATGTAATTTGCAGGGGCCAGGAAGCCTGGAGGGCTTCGTCAGCGAACGTTACAAAAACGGAAAAATGACCATAACATTTGTGATTTTTAGTCTGTTCAGACCCCTGTTGAGCCCCTCAAATGAAAAATCGCCCACTAATGTAAAAATGCCTAAATGTCACAAGCACGTCAACCACAAATGTAAAAATTGGCCTCAAATTGTCAACAACACGTCAAACCAGAAATGTAAAAAAATGCCTCAGATGTCACAACACACGTCAACCACAAATGTAAAATGCCCTCAAAATGTCAACAACACGATTCAAAACCACACAACTGTAAAAATGACCACTAATGTCATAAAACATGTCGACCACAAATGTAAAAAGTAGTTTCTATTTAACCAACTAATGTCTGAACATGCTGCAACGCGCAAGATGTAAAAATTATTCCATGTATCATAATAATCGGAATTGTGAAAAAACATTTTCATAATATTACACACATGCATACTTCCATAAGATAATATGCACACACATGCAACACACTCACACACAGGCACATACACTCACACCCACACGCATAACGTTAAAACGGGAGGAGTGATCCAGTAACAAGATTATGTTTATCACTATCTGGCTAGCTTTGTGTGTAAAAATCGGCATGATCACAATATGGTATGCGTGATTGAACACACATAAAAAAGGCACATTTTGAAAGTCACATGAGTCCTTTTTTAAGGATATAAACTGAACAAAAATGGGTAAATTCTTATTTGGAGGCATGTTATTAAGTGTCTTTTTTGTGTATGTTATTATATGAGCAGCCTCTTATTCCATCAATCTGACAATGTTTACGGAAAATTTATGGAAAATGCCATTCCCAATCTTTCACCAAATTCAAGAGGCTGAGCCAAAAATTATGGCGTTAAAAAAGCAATTTTTCTTGAAAACTATGCCCATCTATGCACATAACTGTCATGAACTATGTGAGTAGGAAGTCTGAAAATTCGTGCATGAAAAATCCCTATGAGGGGGGGGGGGGGCAGGGTGCATGTCCCCCGCTCGATTCTACACCCTTTCTTCAAGAGCCTATGGGGGAGGTCGTTTCGCAATGAAATGGAACGCTTATGGCCACACAGGTTGGTAAGGCTATACGGCGATCAAACCAAGACTCCATAATAACGCAGTGTTTGCTTGAGACTAACGAAAGTTACAATTTTGCACCCAAAAAGGAAAAACAGAATGCCCAAAAATGGTGCACTAATTTTTAGATAATTCCATACACCGTCTTTTTATCTAATCTCTTGTTTTATAAAAACATAATGAATGAAATGAAAAAACATAATGAATGAATGAAACATAATACATAATAATAGAAAGATTTTAAATCTTTCTATACCATGTATTATGCTTATAATCGTAATTGAAAACATTTTTGTTCCATTTAGCAACATTCCTCATTGTTATAGATACATGTGATGAGTTTAATACATTTGTGGGTGACATGGTTAAGACATAGTGGTTAAAATGAAAACTTTTTACATTTGTGGTCAACATGTTATGACATTTAGTGGTCATTTTCACATTTATGGTTGACATGTTGTGACATTTGAGGGCATTTTTACATTTGTGGTTGATGTGTTGCTTACATTTGAGGGCAGTTTTTTACATTCGTGGTTGACGTGTTGTGACATTTGAGGGAAATTTTTAACATTTGTGCGATTGAGTGTTTTGAGAACATTTGAGGGCATTTTTACTTAGTTGGGCGATTTTTAAAATTATGAGGGCTCAACACGCCCCTCCCCACCTCCACTCCCCCCACTTGCCGCTCAGCCCTCCACTTCCAAAAACGCTCCGCGGCGCCTGATTGGTTATTTAATAGCATTGGTGTTGATTCAGCGGAAATCTGCTTTAACCGAGTTCCTACGGGAGTTACTTTAACAGAAAACAGGGGCAATTGTACAGCTTTTACAATTGCCCCTGGAGAGGTGACCATATTTGGAGAGATTTTTTTCTATCTTAGCTTCGGTATTCGTCGTTGAAACTTTAGCAAAATATGGCCTAAGAACATAATTTCTAAATATACAAAAATGAGCAGCCGTAGCTCAATCCACATATTTGTCCAGAAGGAAAACAATGGTAATGTGAAATATTACTTTTATGCTCAAAAACGATTTTTCCGCTGTAGAAAGTCCACGAACCGTTAAATCTGCTAACACTCATACAGCATGTGGAGCGATTAATTCGCAATGTTCTCTACAAATTTTGAAGTTTATAGCGTGTTGTTCTGCTAGGAATGGAGCCTCTTGTTACAATTGCCCGTGTTACATTTGTCGCCCGTCTCCCCTAGCCGAAAATAACATCAATCGTGACAAGTATGCCATTCACATTGATAGTATGTAGAAAATATTGTTCCATTCTTTAATTACAGCTAATTGATACTTCGTTTTACGCGTTAGAACCCCATGAACACGTCTATTCTTATAGATTGCTGGTGAAGGTGCCGCTCCAGCTTAGCAACAGCAGAGTGAATGGATTGTGATGTGAATTTATTGAATAGCATGCGCATGGTGCGAAAAGGACAGTATAATGGTTGCATGATCTCTATGTGAATTCCATTTAAATGAGCAACTGTAGCAGTGTAGACGCAACATTTGATATACCCCGTAAAAGCTTAAGATTTTGATTATAATGGCGATCTCCTTCCTGTGACATGACTGCCCTCTGATAGCAGAGTGACGTCTTAAAGACGTCGTTCTTAAGAGCGTCACGTCAGAGGTCTTAAAGACGTCAGAAAGAGCATCTTTTATGACGTAAATTTCGCACCCACGTTTGACGTCTTATAAGACATCGTATTTTGTTACGTCATTATTGACGTCTAAAACTGACATCTTTATGACGTAAAAATACGACGTCTTTAAGACGTCCAAACGCGGGTGCAAATTACGTCATAAAATTTGTTTCTGACGTATTTAAGACGTCACTGTGCTATCGGGGATGTTGACATTAATACTGAGGTCCTATCCTAATCCTATGCCTAACCTATCCTAATCCTAACCTATCCTAATATTATAACCTATGCTGTCCTAATCAACAAAGGCCCTATTATACTGGCGAGTGTGGTCCGGTCCTGCTATATAAAGTGCTTACAGACAAATGTTTGAAAGAAAGCAGTTACTTTTATTATTAAATTACACTTTTGTTAAATGAAATATGAAGAATTGTCATTATGAAGCACCTTGAAATTGTGTTATACATAATATGATAATAATTTAAAAGCATTATTGATTATGTCAATAAGCCAAATGCCGGTTACATGGCTAAAATTGCATATTTCTATTCATTTTCCCCGTTTCTTTTCAAATCTCAGAATACTGCTTATAGAATATTCCATGCCAACAGAAACATTGTATTTTTGTGTCAAAATGAAAGCAAAAAGTTGTTTCTTATAAACGTCGTAAAGACGTCTTAAAGATTTCATATTTGGGTAAAAATAGAACAAAAAAGTTGTCTTATATAGACGTTTTAAAGACGTCTTAAAGATGTCGTATTTTTGGTCTAAAAAACTGCAAGAAAAGTGGTCTTAATAGACGTCGTAAAGACATCAAAAAGTTGTCTTATAGACGTTTAAAGACGTCTTAAAGATGTCATATTTTGGTCAAAAAATGACAAGGAAAGTGATATCTTATAAACGTTGTAAGACGTCGTTAAGATATCATATTTGGGTAAAAAAAGATAGACAAAAAGTTCGTCTTATAGACGTTTTAAAAAGACGTCGTATAAAGATGTCGTATTTTGGTCAAAATTGACAGAACAAGGTGGTCTTTATAGAACGTCGTAAAAGACATAAAAAAAGTTGTCTTATAGACGTTTTAAGAAGGACTCCTTGAACAGATGTCGTATTTTTGGTCAAAAATTGACAAGAAAAGTGGTCTTATAGAGCTCGTAAAGACATCAAAAAAGTTGTCTTAATAGACGTTTTAAAGACCGTCTTAAAGATAGTCGTATTTTGGTCAAAAACTGACAAGAAAGTGGTCTTATAGACGTCGTAAAGACATCATAAAGACGTCATATTACTGTCATAATTTTTTGCTCCAAAATAGAAAATTAACGTCTTTGAAAGTCATTACCAAGAAGACATAATCACATCGCATAGAAACATGTAAAGATATTTAAATATCAGATGTCTATTAATTGTTTGGAAGACGTCATAAGACATCATAAAGATGTCGTGTTTACGACGGTATGACGAGTTGACCAGTTTTGACCAGTTTAAGACGTCTTTAAGACGTCAGTCTGCTATCAGGGTGTGTGAGTACTCTATTTTAATTCCTTATGTTTCAGTTTACAGATAGCGTTACTTTTTTTTTCACATAGATTAATGCGTTAATCACCAACGCGAAAAATTATGTCTTGCCAAATCAATTTATAAATTTTGTGTATTTACTACGATAGTAACAATCACATTAAATTATGAAAATTGAAATTTAACTCTAATAATAAATATAGGCGCCTCTTTTCTTTTAGATTACTTGTATCTGAAAGAAAAGAATATTAGATTAGAGGCACGGACTTTGGGATTCTGAAGTGGCTCTCAAGGACAAGTGTATACGCCGAAAATGCAAAAGCAGGTAGGCCTACAACAAAAAGTCATGATGCAAGCCATGGCGGCGACCCCTGGGCCCCGTGCCCCCATTATTTGATAATTGCCATAATGTTAACTAATTGTGCCTCCTGTATTAATTCCTGTCTTCTGATTTATATCATCATAATAAGATTTTGTTGTTTGTTTTTTTTTTGTTTTTTGCTCAAATTCTTGTGACAAAATGCATGTTTTTATTCGTATCTTTATAATGTCTTCCAATATTTCAGATTTGACGTCTCTGACAAGCTGGTGAAACCATATTAACCTCGTCCGTCATGCATAGTACTGTAGACAGCAGCAAGAAACATTGCGGCAAAAAAGCTCGGACGGACTAGCTTTTTACCACCATGACCGACTAGCTGTAAAGCTAGTCCTGCTCAAAAGCTCGTCAGTCTGGGCATCACTACGACTAGCTTTTATGAAACATATTAACGCTTCAGTACCATCAGGTGCTAGTCTGATCAGGACAGCAGCAAAACATAATAAATCGCGTGCAAAAAGCTCGACGGGACTAGCTTTTACACCATGACCGACTAGCTGTAAAGCTAGTCCTGCTCAAAAGCTCGTCAGTCTGGGCATCACTACGACTACCTTTTATGAAACCATATTAACCTCGTCCGTCATGCTAGTCTGTCAGGACAGCAGCAAGAACATCGCGGCAAAAAAGCTCGACGGACTAGCTTTTACACCATGACCGACTAGCTGTAAAGCTAGTCCTCCTCAAAAGCTCGTCAGTCTGGGCATCACTACGACTAGCTTTTATGCTAGTCCGTCAAACTAGCCGGTCACGACGGACGAGCTTTAAAATTAGTCTGTCTTGACCGACGAGCATTAAAACTAGTCCGTCTTGACGGACTAACTTGACGGACTAGCTTTCAAGCTAGTCCGTAGAGACGGACGAGTTTTAAAGCTAGTCCGTAATAACCGGGTTGTGTTGAAGGAAAGCTCGTCCGTCGTGACCGACTAGTTTTAAAGCTAGTCAGTCTGGGCATCACTACGACTAGCTTTAAAGCTAGTCGGTCTACCCGTTTAGGTTTTCAGTGTACATTAATTATTTCATTTTCATTTTCATGATCCTCCTTCATTTAATCATCTTCTCAAATGTATAGACATGTGCCAGCAAAGGCTCCATGCGTCATTATTATTCTTTCATATATTCTTCTATAAATTTTCTTTATTCTCTCTATTTTGTTTTTATTGAATATTCGTCAAACCGACTGCATGGGGGATGAAAATGGCCCGGGAAAACCTATAATACTAAAACAACAACCTCTACGGAGATCCCTCTTTGCTATAGGTTTTCCCGGCCATTTTTATCCCCCATGCAGTCGGTTTCACGAACATTGATTCAATTTCAAGGGAAATTGAATGTTCTAGTAACCCCTTACTTCAATTAGATAAAGAAAAAGTTCAATTTCATTTCTTTTACTTCGATTTCATAAAATACTCGATCAAACAAAAATGTCAGTAGGCGCAATCAATTTCACACCAGCGAGATTCACCAGTGAAATTCACCAGTGGATATTTCAAATTAACACGTGTTCATTCAAATTCATGTTATATGCTCTTTCCCGTATGCTCGTTCCCGATTTTCCGGGAAAGGGGTATATTTTAGGGGCTCAGGTAGGGGGAAACCCGAGAAATGATTGAAATATGGGTCTTTTAGTATTCTCTCCCCCATCCGACCTATTTTAATAGAGGTATTTAATTTAATTATTTTTTTAAAGACAAAACCTGAAATAGGGTCCCGAACATGTGAAAGGGGGGGGGAGGGGTAATTTTGCTGAGACAGTGTATGATTGACCCCCTGAGCGGGGGGGGGGGGGGGGCTTGTACCTTCTCTATACATTTCTATACATGTCTATACATTTCAGAAGATGTTTAAATGAAGGAGGATTATGAAATGAAAATTGAATAATGAATAAATAATACAAATAACATTGTCATAACGTCATTTCCCTGAAGAGGAATGGAGAGTGTGGTGCGTATGGAGGGTCGTCCACGCCATATTATATCATTCTATGCCCTTCCCGAAGTTTAAAGGCCACCGCACACCTTACGATTGGTCTGCGACCCGATTTTGGAATAAAACGTCATAAACATTGATGTGAATATTTAGACATAGAACATCCTATTGTACAGAGTTCTTAATCATCGCAGGAATAATTATATGTTCAAATCAGTGTCTATATTACCATCCTTCTTGAATAAAAGCAAATTCAAATCTAATCGTAATGACGTCATAGTAATCGCACGATTGGCTACGATTTCAAATCAATTCGGCCTTCACTCCTAAATAAAGGATGATAATTTTCCGAAATTCGATATCAGTATTCTTACAGTTAATTTGAACCTCTAACAATCCGATCCTATTCATTTATACTTTCGGAAAATAAGCAAAGTGCGATTTGTTACAAAATCGGATCGTAGACCCGTCGTAAGGTGTGCGGTGGCCTTAAGAGAGAGAGAAAGAGAGAGAGAGAGAGAGAAAACGCGAGAGAGAGAAAGAGAAAGAGAGAGAGAGAGAGAGAGAAAGAGAGAGGGGGGGGGGAGAAAGAAAGAAAGAGAACATTAATTAAAACATTAAATGTGAAATTGAATATAACCATTGTGAAATAGGCGGGTTTTGTACGTATGTGATTGACTAAAGTACCTTTTCGGTCGCTGTTCATATTAGGTTGAATTCCTAAAGTGTGATATTGAAATGTCAGTTTAAGCACAGGCTTGTTTATTTTTTTCTAACAGTGTACTACTATTACTACTACTACAACTACTACTACTACTACTACTACTACTACTACTACTACTACTACTACTACTACCACTGCTACTACTTCTATTACCAGGGTCCGCGGAGCTGCGGGGCTGGGGGCTCCCTGGTTACTTTTTCATGTCAACAAGGTCAGGCTCAGAGACACTGCCCTATAACACTTATATTTTTTTAAGGAACAAAATAATTCCAACGAAATTCATGACTTTCATAACAAACCTTAACAGCATACAGAAAAGGGCCGCCAACGTCTTCGTCTCCAAGTTGGACTAAGCTTCTTTCAAGAAAAACTGCTCTGCCTTCCATGGTTCGATCTTTGTGGTATATCACGGGACAATTTAGTGGCCTTCTTATGTCTGTAGATGCGCTATGTTATTCTGGAGGTCGTCCTTCGTTCATGTTAGAAAAACAAACAAACAAGAACAACAGGTGTGGTCATCAGATTGTATTCCTCCTGCACATAATGTAGCATATTTAGAATCCAACCCCGAGTAGGCCTACAAAAATGCTTATTCGGATAATTTTACTAAACACAACACAAAAAGAAAGTTCCCCCTATTTCAGATATCAATAATTTTTTAACCAGGAGGAATTACAAAAATCTAATTATATGTCCATGTTTGGAATTTAATTAACTACAATAGGAACGAATTTTAGGAAAAATCATCAAGTCATGCTTCAGTGAGCAATGGTTGAATGCAAAAAATGTCATTTTTTGAAGTTCGCAAGCCTAAAATGGCAACTTTGATTCAACGATAACGGACCCATTTTCAGATTTTAAACATTTTACACGTCAGAATGTATGCAAAATGTGCTTCCCATTATACGGAAAAGAAATTTGCGTCAAATTTCACGGTTGAGTGAGCATGCAGCAAAAATTGCACGAACTGCCATTTTTACTTCTTTGCCATGGTATATTCGATCAAATATGGTGGAATTCCTGTTGGGGAAGTGTATACAGCCGATATCCATTCAGTCACGGTTGAATGAACCCACTAAACAACCAAAAATAGACCATTTTAGAATTGCGAAGAGTCATTATAGTAATTTTATGCACTAGAAAGCATCTCAATAACATTTTTGGCTTGTATTTATATTCTTTGGGCATGTGTCAATGATCCTATGGCATCATTTATTTACAAATTCATGCTTCAGTGAGCACGTGAGACTGGAAAAGCCTTTTTCTCACGTATGGACCAAAATTCAAATTCTTAATTTGATTGAATGTAACAATTCTTTTTGGAGAGTACTTTTGATTTTATTTTCACAAAAATCCCGATGTTTCACGCCTCAGTGGGCACAAGATACAAGAAAATCATGCAAATGAGAAAAAAGTACACATTTGATTGCTGCAAACAGGAATCTGAACTCCGGAAATTCGATTGACAGCAAAATCGTCCTAATTTGAATGAACCGACTATCAAATGGAGTGGCGAACTTCCGAAACGGACTGGGAAATCCTATATTACTATTATTATTATTATTATTGTTATTATTACATATCAATTCTAGTTGTAAACTTAAGAGATAGAGGGCGCTACCATTCTACTCAAAGCGAACGCTCCCATTTACTTTTTCTGTTTTTGACAGTTTTTCACTTTATTTTCTTTATTGTGGCGAGCAACTACCCTTTCAAAGAAATGATCAATTTGATTGAGTACGTTCACAGTCTGAATTTTTCAGAAATAGGGAATAACTTATTGCAAAGGGAAAAAAAAGTCCTGTCACTTGAAATCAATTCGAAAGCCTGGTCAGAACATATTTCCTGTACAAAATGGCCAATTTTGAGCCTAGAACAGCTCATGCGCTTTCAAAGTCTTGCTCCTCAATGACACATAATTATATTACACTTTAATGATCACACGGTTTTAAAAAGGTTGAATTCTCAGTTTTCCATTAATGGTATATTTATTTCAATTGGTTAAAAAAAAGTCCTGTCACTTTGAAACTATTATAAGAGATTTTTTTCTCGATTGGTCATGTTTACGCAAATCACATGCATATCGATAGAAAATAATGCGAACGGCGTCTTGGCGAGATCTCTTGTTTGGAGCATCATTCTATGTAAAATACAGGTTCTGATTACAACTTCAGCACAATCATGTTATAGGCTTTCCAAAATGTCTTTTTCCTCTATCTGGTCTGAAGCATCTACTAATTAAAACCATGAGAAAAGTTCATAAATTTCTTTCACCTCCACCGCAGTATTTGCTCCTCACCGGACGGGCGATCCCATTCGACTGCAGGGGGAAGTCTTCTTACGCGATATTTTTTTTATGCGCTAATTAATAGCAGCCACGAAGCCTACGTTACGTGCGTTTTCTTTACAAGTCAATCTAGATGTAACTTTGCACGTCGTCGTTAAACCATATTCTCTCCGCGGCCCGCTCTCCCCTCCTTAAATAATGGACGCGCCTTACTCATCTGGCGCAAGCGCACTGTGTACCGATTTAATGCTACGAATGGTACACGTTAGCTTTACATTTTACATGGAGTAGAATTGATATGAAAAACGTGCAAAATTCGCCTATTCACAATGGTAATATTCAATTCACATTTAATGTAAACAAGAGCTAATTTGTACGTATTTGTATTTTCTATTTCATTTTAAAGCTATCTATTTAATGCAAAACGTAGTCTTTTTCACTATGTATGGTATATGTGTGCTAACGGCATGATTTCATAATTATTGCTAAAGAAATGAATGTATCAATGTCAATCTTTGAAAGGAATGTTCGTAGCTTTTGAGCTTATAACTGAATATTCATATTCATCACCATATCCCACATATAGATTCTGATAAACAATCAACACTCTCCATTTACTCAAGGAAATGACGTTATGGCAATGTTATTTGTATTATACACTGAAACCTAACCTCGTCCGTCAATGGACCGACTAGCTTTAATGCTAGTCGGTCAAGACGGACTAGTTTAAAAGCTAGCCTGTCATGTTAGTCCGTCGAGACGGACTAGCATAAAACTGAATCTACATCTTCAACTTGACGGACGAGCTTTAAAGACCGTTGACGGAGTAAATACAACCTTACATCGATTGAAAGCTAAGTAGGCGTATAACATAAATACCCCCAAAATAAATTAAATTTTCATAACAGTATTCATAAAAAGATGATCGAACCGCGAGCCGAAAAATCATGGCTATAATTATCAACCTGAAAACAGACTGGTGCATTTTAAGCGCTTTTTGTGCTACTCATATAGAAGATACTTATTCATTGAATAATGCGAGCGCGAAGCGCGAGCCGAAATGTTTTGATAAATCAACCCGAAAACATTGCATTTTGAGGTTTTATTATTATTTTTTTTTTGTTGCTACTTTTAAAAAGAAGATACTTATCGCGTTGAACAATGCGAGCGTGAAGCGCGAGCCAAATTATTTGGCTATATCAACCTGAAAACAGACTGGTGCATTTTAAGCGCTTTTTGTGCTACTCATATAGAAGATACTTATTCATTGAATAATGCGAGCGCGAAGCGCGAGCCGAAATGTTTTGATAAATCAACCCGAAAACATTGCATTTTGAGGTTTTATTATTATTTTTTTTTGTTGCTACTTTTAAAAAGAAGATACTTATCGCGTTGAACAATGCGAGCGTGAAGCGCGAGCCAAATTATTTGGCTATATCCACCTGAAAACAGTGCATTTTAAGCGCTTTTTGTGCTGCTCATAATACTAGAAGATACATATTCATTGAATAATGCGAGCGCGAAGCGCGAGCCGAAAACATTACATTTTGAGGTTTTTTGTGCTACGTTTATAAAAACGATAGAGACTTGTATATATGTCTCAAGTGTTCCAACAACCTTGCCTTTAACAGCAAAGTTTATATCAAATTTAACAATTATGTAAACATGAATGATCCATTACTCCATGTAACATAGGATGTCTATTATGTTTGATATTTGTATTTGCATTTATGTATATCAATATGCCTTTCGTGTCATTACTTTGTACATGACTTGTACACCTTTTACTTTTACTTCTACTGGAAACTTAACTGATCATTGTTTGTTAATTATTCTGCTATTTCATGTTTCTATGACAAATCACTTATTGTTTGTTTGTTTGGGGTTTTTTGGGGTTTCTTTTTTGTCTTGCTTATCTAATTAATTTTGTCTTATTCTATGGCTAATGTTCTCAATGAACCAAATCTACCACACAGTTATCTTGACGTACCTGCTTTTAATTCAAAATATATAGGTGACGAATTTTCAAACTCTATTTCATTGATTCATTTTAACTGTAGAAGTATATTACATAATTTTGGAAATCTTAATTATTTTGTATCTCAGTAGCATCAACCATAGTTTTAAAATAATAGGTTTAACTGAAACATAGCTTAATAGTTCTTCACCATCAAATCTTTTTTAACAGAAATGGCTACAGTTTATTTTTAAAAACAGAGAAACTAAGCAGGGTGGTGGTATAGGTATGTAAATTCACAAGTCATTGAATTACTCAATAAGAAATGACTTGACATATTTATCGAATTGTGCAATAATACTAAATGCAAAAAAAAAAAAAACAACACAACTATTATTACTGTTATGTATATCGTCCTCCTGGTCAAAATATAAATTTATTTTTTGATAATTTTACAAACTTGTTAAATAACATTAACGTGAATCGAATTAACTGCTTTATTATGGGTGATATTAATTTAGACTTGACTAAGATTGGCATAAATCCAAAGATTGATTTGTTTATGAATTTATTGTTAAGTTTTTATTTGCATCCAATCATTGATTGTCCAACTCGAATAACTTCTACTACCGCCTCTTTGCTTGACAACATTTTCACAAATGTAAATTCCTCCATTCATTCATGTATATTATTGAGTGATGTTCATGGATGTTAGCGATCATTTTCCAGTTTTTTCTTTACTTTCATCTTTTGCACATGTCAAGAACCTCCCTCCTCTTTTTTATGAAAAACATTGTATTACTGAATCAAAATTGCTTTCCTTTTCTGCTAAACTTTACGATGTTGAATGGGAATCTCATATATCAAAAGACAGTGCTAATATGATTCATTCTTGAAAATTTTTAATGATTATTTTGAATGTTTTCCTTTAAAATCTTATAGTATTAAACCAAAAAATAAACATCCATGGCTAACTAGGACTTATTAAAGCTTTGCCTGAAAAAAAAAAAAAAAAAAAAAAAAAAAACAGTTTTGTATGAAAGAGCTTTCAAAAAGTTTCGTAATTTTGTAACTATGAAGTTAAGGCAGGTCAAGAGGGATTATTATAACAAACAATTAACGAAGTACGAAATGATATTAAATCTAATCTACATGAAAATTAATCCATAATATTTTCAAATAGGAAGAATAATAAAAAAAAAGGTAATGAAATTGAGTCCCTAGAAATGAGCGACGTACATATAACTAAGAAAGTAGATATCGCTAGTTATTTCAACGACTTTTTTTTGTAAATATTGGTTCCAAATTAAATGAATCTAATACTAGTTCTCTTGAAAATTCATGTAACGATTATCTGAAACAGCCAAGTATTAATTTTTTATTTTTAATCCCATAAGCATGAAATAGTTACTATAGCCGGTAATATGAAAAGTAATACGAGCGCAGGAATTGATAATATAGACATAAAAGTACACTGAAAACCTAAACGGGTAGACCGACTAGCTTTAAAGCTAGTCGTAGTGATGCCCAGACTGACTAGCTTTAAAACTAGTCGGTCACGAAGGACTAGCTTTCTTTCAACACAACCCGGTTATTACGGACTAGTTTTAAAACTCGTCCGTCTCTACGGACTAGCTTGAAAGCTAGTCCGTCAAGTTAGTCCGTCAAGACGGACTAGTTTTTATGCTCACACAGTCATGTCACAGGAAGGAGATCGCCATTATAATCAAAATCTTAAGCTTTACGGGGTATATCAAGTGTGCGTCTGTACAGTTTGCTCATTAAATGGAATTCACATACAGATAATGGAACTAATGGTGATGTCCTTTTCGCAATGCGCATGTTATTGTACCACCTTCTATTCACTGCTGTTGCTAAGCCGGGCATTCACCAGCAATCTATAAGAATAGACGGTTCATGGGTTCTATAGTAACGAAGTATTCAATTAGCCTGTAATTAAAGAATGGAATAATATTTCTAACCTACTCGTGAATGGCATACTTGTCACGATTGATGTTATTTCGGTTATCGTATTGCTCACAGATTTTCAAGCCAAAACAACCTTTGTTTGAGAATGTTGATTGTATCCAACTTCTATTCACTGTTGCTGCTAAGCCGGGCATTCACCAGTAATCTGTAAGAAAATACTGGGTTCTTGAGTTCTATAGTAACAAGGTATTCAATTAGCCTGTAATTGAAGGATGGAGAACAATATTTGGAATCTACCGGTACCCGTGAATTGCATACTTGTCATGATAGATGTTATGTCTCGTAAGCTTTCAGATTGTCAAGCCAAAACAACATTTGTTTCAGAATGTATTGAACTTGATTATGCTCGGAAACAGAATAAATAGAGAAGTTACATTGAAACGACATTGCAACTATTTGTATCAAAAGCTAGTCAGTCATTTTAATGGGTAAACTGGGTCCACCCAGCTGCTTTTACCTGCCTAGTCGGTCGCGTCGACGGACTAGCATCAAGCTTGACGGACGAGCTTTAAAGCCCGTCCGTCAAGTTCAGAGATGTAGATTCAGTTGTATGCTAGTACGTCTCGACGGACTAACATGACAGACTAGCTTTAAAACTATTCCGTCTTGACCGACTAGCTTTAAAGCTAGTCGGTCCATTGACGGACGAGGTTAGGTTTTCAGTGTAGTGAAACACATTATTCATTTGATTAGTGAACCGTTAAGCATTTTATTTAACCAATGTATACTGAATGGTCCCAACACAGATGAAAATTGCTAGAGTATAACTCCTATCCATAGAAAGGGCAAAAGAAATGATGTAAACAACTACCGGCCAATCTCAATCTTAACCATATTTCCCAAAATTCTAGAAAAATGTATTTACAATAGACTTATAGCATTCATAAATAAAAAATAATATTCTCATTAACAACCAATTCGGATTTAGACAGGGTCACTCCACAGCCACTGCAATATTAGACTTGATAAACAGTATTAACCAAGCGATCAACAAGAACGAATACGCATTAACAGTTTTATTGACTTATCAAAAGCTTTTGATGTTGAAATTGGTTGATTTCAATTTGTGCCAAAAGTATTTTAAAAATACTGACCAGTGAAATGGTGGCACTTTTTAAACCATTTCCCTTGTAAGGCCCTGTATAGAATTAATGACACAACCTGTACAGGCAATAAAATATGGTAATCATCTTCCTTACAATATAAGCTTTCAATATATTTGATCGTATCAGGACATCTCCCACGGAGGACAACTCCCCCGGAGGACAACACTCCCGCAGGACAACTCCCCCGCAGGAACATCCCCCGGAGGACAGGTCCCCAAGGACAACTCCCCCGGAGGACATCTCCCCGATGAAAATCCCCGGAGGACAAGTCCACGGAGGACATATCCCCCGAGTACAACTCCCCGGAGGACAACTCCCCTGGAGGACAACTCCCCTGGAGACCACTCCCGGAGGACAACTCCCTTAAGGATAACTCCCGGAGGACGACTCCCCCGGAGGACGACTCCCCGCGAGGACAACTCCCTGCAGCACAACTACCCCGCAGGACAAGTCCCCCGGAGGACAACTCAACCATTCCGGATAACAGATCCACATGCACTCGTTAATTTGTGCTCCATTTGCGATTATTATATATTATTATTTTTTTAATTAAAAAAAAAAAAATTTAACCGAAATAGCCATTCATGGAAATACAAAATCTTTGGCAATTTTTTTTTTCCGGCGAAGGGTGTTAAAGTTTGGCAGCTGTAGAGCGTACTGCTATTGGAACCGAATTTTATCGTCAAAAGAGAGATAGAGATATCAACTTCAATCTTAAATCACCATAGGAGATGATCTGATTAGATTTTAGAGTATGTAGGTCAATAGTCAGGCCCGTAACTAGGATTTTTGCGGGTTTTCGAAATCTGAAAAAAAATGAACCTTTTGAAGGAATGATTCTTGAGCGCAAAGCGCGAGCCGAAATTTTTGACTAAAAATGACCCGAAGCGGTACAGTCTGTGTCAAATAAAATGGTACAAGTGGGAAACATTTTTTATAGGATAAGATTAATCACAGCCTGCTATTGTTTGGTATTTCATAAAGCAGGGAGATCAGACTTTCACCTGCAATTTTTTTCGTCACATTTGGTGTTGTAATTTTTAAATATGACTAGTTTTCTACAATCAAGAAAAATCCATATTTCGCACGCCGTCCCATGCCTTTGTGTATAGGTTTCGCATAATGGCCATGAAGCGCTCAATTTCGATTTGTTCCTAGTCGCACAAAATTTAGCATAACTTTGTTTTACGAAAGCAAATATACAGAACAAAGCGCATCAGCAGGAAAACCTTTGGCTTTATTTTTGTACCACATACATACATTATTTGAAAATATTTCACACCTAAATAATATTTTCTGACTGTACCATTTTATTTTTTTTTTGACACAGACTGTATATTTTTACTTTTATGGTTCTATTTTTTTTTTTTTTTTCTTTACAAACGGTGACAATTCATCTTTCTTTTAGCAAAAAAAAAAAAAAAAAAGAATTTTCAAGCGCGAATCGTCAAGTGGAAAATTTTATTCACACCTCTTCAATTATACAAAAATACATTACATAATTTGATACAAGGGTTTTGTTTCGTTTGTTTTGGCTTGTTCCAGCAAATGTTTTAGAATATAAATGTTTTCATCGGATATGTTGACGGAAATGTTGAAAATTGGTTAATATGCCGAGATGTTTTAATTTTCATCTACTTCTGGAGATATTTTCATACCAACACTAGTTGCAATAACACCCTCTTTATATAGCGATGACACGGCATGAATGCAAAGCTGTGCAAGTGCATCCTTATGAACACACACCATTCAGATATAACAATTGTCTGTAAAATCTTAAACCCAATGACAATGATTGTATTTACATTATTCCTTGAAAAAAGACAAAACAAGTGATGATGTTGGAATTGAGTTTTGTGAATTTCTTGTTTAATAAATAAAAATTGTGTTCTCGTTTAAACTTTTGCGCCCATTCTAATTTGTTTAGGGTGTGATTAATTATTAATTAAAGCTTAATTATCGTGGCTGAAGACGACTAGAGATATGTAGGCCAACTCGCCCTTCGTGCTCTTTTCTACATCTGTAGCTTCATATTTAAGTTCCAAATTTAGCATCCTTCCTTTTTTTCAACATTTCTTTTATTTCTTGCATTTTCATTAATTTTCCTTTTCTGAGGGTCACATTTCGTTGGGGTTATTCGCTATTTCATGTTTTATGACAAATCACTATATTGTTTGTTGTTGGGTTTTTTGGGGTTTTTTTTGTCTTGCTTATCTAATTAATTTGTCTTATTCTATGGCTAATGTTCATCATGAACCAATCTACACACAGTTATCTTGACGTACCTGCTTTAATTCAAAATATATAGGTGACGAATTTTCAAACTCTATTTCATTGATTCATTTTAACTGTAGAAGTATATTACATATTTTGGAAATCTTAATTATTTGTATCTCAGTAGCATCACCATAGTTTAAATAATAGGTTAACTGAAACATAGCTTAATAGTTTTCACCATCATCTTTTTAACAGAAATGCTACAGTTTATTTTTAAAAACAGAGAAACTAAGCAGGTTGGTGGATGGTATGTAAATTCACAAGTATATGAATATACTTCAAAAGACTTGACATATTCGAATTGTGCAATAATACTCAAAAAAAAAACAACTATAATTACTGTTATATCGCCCCTGTCAATATAAATTATTTGTATTTTTACAAACTTGTTAAATAACATTAGTGAATCGAATTAACTGCTTTATGGTGATATTAATTAGACGTTGACTGATTGGCATAATCCAAAGATTGATTGTTTATGAATTTATTGTTAATTTTTTTTGCACCAATCATGTTGTCCAACTCGAATAACTTCTACTACCGCCTCTTGCTTGACAACATTTTCACAAATCGTACCATTCTATCATAAATATGAGTATGTTCATGGATGTTAGCGATCATTTTCCAGTTTTTACTTTCATCTTTGCACATGCCAACCTCCTCCCTTTTTTAATGAAACATTGTATTACTGAATCAAATGCTTTCTGCTAAACTTTACGATGTTTGGGAATCCATATATCAAAAGACAGTGCATATGATCATTCTTGAAAATTTTTAAGATATTTGGATTTCTTTAATCTTATAGTATTAAACCAAAAAATAAACACCATGCGGACTAGGACTTTTCCATGAAAAAAAAAAAAAAAAAAAAAAAACATTTTGTATGAAAGAGCTTTCAAAAAAGTTTCGTAATTTTGTAACTATGAAGAAGGCAGTCAAGAGGGATTAATTATACACAACATAACGAAGTACGAAATGATATTATCAATCTACATGAAAATTATCCATAATATTTCAAATAGGAAGAATAATAAAAAAAAGGTAATAAATTGAGTCCCTAGAAATGAGCGCGTACATATACTAAGAAAGTAGATATCGCTATTATTCAACGACTTTTTTTTTGTAAATATGGTTCCAATTAATGAATCTAATACTAGTTCTCTTGAAAATTCATGTAACGATTATCTGAAACAGCCAATATAATTTTTATTTTTTAATCCCATAAGATGAAATAGTTACATAGCCGGTAATATGAAAAGTAATACGAGCGCAGGAATTGATAATATAGACATAAAAGTACACTGAAAACCTAAACGTGAACCGACTACTTTAAAGCTAGTCGTAGTGATGCCCAGACTGACTAGCTTTAAAACTAGTCGGTCACGAAGGACTAGCTTTCTTCAACACACCCGGTTATTACGGACTAGTTTTAAAACTCGTCCGTCTCTACGGACTAGCTGAAGCTAGTCCGTCAAGTTAGTCCGTCAAGACGGACTAGTTTTTATGCTCACACAGTCATGTCACAGGAAGGAGATCGCCATTATAATCAAAATCTTAAGCTTTACGGGGTATATCAAGTGTGCTCTGTACAGTTTGCTCATTAAATGGAATTCACATACAGATAATGGAACTAATGGTGATGTCCTTTTCGCAATGCGCATGTTATTGTACACCTTCTATTCACTGCTGTTGCTAAGCCGGGCATTCACAGCAATCATAAAGAATAGACGGTTCATGGGTTCTATAGTAACGAAGTATTCAATTAGCCTGTAATTAAAGAATGGAATAATATTTCTAACCTACTCGTGAATGGCATACTTGTCACGATTGATGTTATTTCGGTTATCGTATTGCTCACAGATTTTCAAGCCAAAACAGACCTTTGTTTGAGAATGTTGATTGTATCCAACTTCTATTCACTGTTGCTGCTAAGCGGGCATGTCACCAGTAATCTGTAAGAAAATACTGGGTTCTTGAGTTCCTATAGTAACAAGGTATTCAATTAGCCTGTAATTGAAGGATGGAGAACAATATTTGGAATCTACCGGTACCGTGATTGCATACTTGTCATGATAGATGTTATGTCTCGTAAGCTTTCTCAGATTGTCAGCCAAAACAACATTTGTTTCAGAATGTATGAACTTGATTATGCTCGGAAACGAATAAATAGAGAAGTTACATTGAACAACATTGCAACTATTTGTACAAAAGCTAGTCAGCATTAATGGGTAAACTGGGTCCACCCACTGCTTTTACCTGCCTAGTCGGGTCGCGTCGACGGACTAGCATCAAAGCTTGACGGACGAGCTTTAACCCGTCCGTCAGTTCAGAGATGTAGATTCAGTTGTATGCTAGTACGTCTCGACGGACTAACATGACAGACTAGCTTAAAACTATCCGTCTTGACCGACTACTTTAAAGCTAGTCGGTCCATTGACGGACGAGGTTAGGTTTCAGTGTAGTGAAACACAATTCATTTGATTATGAACCGGTTAAGCATTTATTTAACCAATGTATACTGAATGTCCCAACACAGATGAAAATTGCTAGAGTATAACTCCTATCCATAGAAGGGCAAAAAAATGATGTAAACAACTACCGGCCAATCTCAATCTAAACCATATTTCCAAAATTCTAGAAAAAGTATTTACAATAGACTTATAGCATTCATAAATAAAAAATAATATTCATTAACAACCAATTCGGATTTAGACAGGGCACTCCACAGCCACTGCAATATAGACTTGATAAACAGTATTAACCAAGCGATCACAAGCGAATACGCATTAACAGTTTATTGACTTATCAAAAGCTTTTGATGTTGAAAGTTGGTTGATTTCAATTTGTCCAAAAGTATTTTAAAAATACTGACCAGTTGAAATGGTGGCACTTTTTAAACCATTTCCCTTGTAAGGCCCTGTATAGAATTAATGACACAACCTGTACAGGCAATAAAATATGGTAATCATCTTCCTTACAATATAAGCTTCAATATATTTGATCGTATCAGGACATCTCCCACGGAGGACAACTCCCCCGGAGGACAACACTCCCGCAGGACAACTCCCCCGCAGGACATCTCCCCCGGAGGACAGGTCCCAGACAACTCCCCCGGAGGACATCTCCCCCGATGAAAACTCCCCGGACAAGTTCCCACGAGGACATATCCCGAGTACACACTCCCCCGGAGGACAACTCCCCTGGAGGACAACTCCCCTGAGGACCACCCGAGGACAACTCCCCTTAAGGATAACTCCCCCGGAGGACGACTCCCCGGGGACGACTCTCCCCGGAGGACAACTCCCTGCAGACAACTACCCGCAGGACAAGTCCCCCGGAGGACAACTCAACCATTCCGGATAACAGATCCACATGCACTCGTTAATTTGTGCTCCATTTGCGATTATTATATTATATTATTTTTTTTTTAATTAAAAAAAAAAAAATTTAACCGAAATAGCCATTCATGGAAATACAAAAACTTTGGCAATTTTTTTTTCCCGCGAAGGGTGTTAAAGTTTGGCAGCTGTAGAGCGTACTGCTATTGAACCGAATTTTATCGTCAAAAGAGAGATAGAGATATCAACTTCAATCTTAAATCACCATAGGAGATGATCTGATTAGATTTTAGAGTATGTAGGTCAATAGTGGCCCGTAACTAGGATTTTTGCGGGTTTTCGAAATCTGAAAAAAAATGAACCTTTTGAAGGAAGTGATTCTTGAGCGCAAAGCCGCGAGCCGAAATTTTGACTAAAAATGACCCGAAGCGGGTACAGTCTGTGTCAAATAAATGGTACAAGTGGAAACATTTTTTTTAGGATGAAGATTAATCACAGCCTCTATGTTTGGTATTTCATAAAGCAGGGAGATCAGACTTCACCTGCAATTTTTTTCGTCACATTTGGTGTTGTAATTTTTTAAAATATGACTAGTTTTCTACAATCAGAAAAATCCATATTTCGCACGCCGTCCAATGCCTTTGTGTATAGGTTTCGCATAATGCCATGAAGCGCTCAATTTCGATTTGTTCCTAGTCGCACAAAATTTAGCATAACTTTTTTTTACGAAAGCAAATTAACAGAACAAAGCGCATCAGCAGGGAAAACCTTTGGCTTATTTTTGTACCACATACATACATTATTTGAAAATATTTCACACCTAAATAATTATTTTCTGACTGTACCATTTTATTTTTTTTTTTTGACACAGACTGTATATTTTTACTTTTATGGTTCTAATTTTTTTTTTTTTTTTTAATTCTTTACAAACGGTGACAATTCATCTTCTTTTAGCAAAAAAAAAAAAAAAAAAAGAATTTTCAAGCGCGAATCGTCAAGTGGAAAATTTTATATCACACCTCAATTATACAAAATCATTACATAATTTATACAAGGGTTTTGTTTCGTTTGTTTTGGCTTGTCCAGCAAATGTTTTAGAATATAAATGTTTTCATCGGATATGTTGACGGAAATGTTGAAAATTGGTTAATATGCCGAGATGTTTTAATTTTCATCTACTTCTGGAGATATTTTCATACCAACACTAGTTGCAATAACACCCTCTTATGATAGCGATGACACGGCATGAATGCAAAGCTGTGCAAGTGCATCCTTATGAACACACACCATTCAGATATAAACAATTGTCTGTAAAATCTTAAACCCAATGACAATGATTGTATTACATTATTCCTTGAAAAAGACAAAACAAGTGATGATGTTGGAATTGAGTTTTGTGAATTTCTTGTTTAATAAATAAAAATTGTGTTCTCGTTTAAACTTTTGCGCCCATTCTAATTTGTTTAGGGTGTGATTAATTATAATTAAGCTTAATTATCGTGGCTGAAGACGACTAGAGATATGTAGGCCAACTCGCCCTTCGTGCCTTTTCTACATCTGTAGCTTCATATTTAAGTTCCAAATTTAGCATCCTTCCTTTTTTTCAACATTTCTTTATTTCTTGCATTTTCATTAATTTTCCTTTTCTGAGGGTCACATTTCGTTGGGGTAACCTCTGAATCTGCCAAACTTAACAACCTTTTGAGGGAAGGAGTAGCCATTCATAGATTGGAAGGGGGTTCCAATCGATGATTAGCAATTAAAACAACCATTCCCTCCTCGCTTGTCATTACAGAAGGGTTACTTCATGCGAAAAGTAATGTAGTAATTGTAACAGAAAGAAAAACAAGGGCTTGGCATAAAATCAATAGTTATAAAGCATTTAAAGTGAGGGGAGATGTCATCCGGGAGTTGTAATTGGGGGACCTATCCTCCGGGGGAGATGTCCTCCGGGGGAGTTGTCCTCCAGGAGAGTTGTCCTGCGGGGGAGTTTGTCCTCCGGGGGACTGTCCTCAGGGGTGTTGTCCTCCGGGGGAGTTGTCCTCTCAGGGGAGTTGTCCACGGGGAAGTTGTCCTCCGTGGGAGTTGCCCTGGGGAGATGTCCTCGGGGGACCTGTCCTCGGGGAGCTGTCCTCCGGGGGAGTTGTCTCCGGGGGAGTTGTCCTCCGGGGGAGCTGTCCTCCGGGAGTTGTCCCCGGGAGTTGTCTCCAGGGAGATGTCCCTAGAACCATATTTGATACATGTGACAATGCGATTTTCTACAAATTTGTGAACATGTCATGCATTTTGCACCCAATACCTTGTTTGCCTGACAGGGGTAGGGCGCCATGGAAAGATTGCCAACTACCTTTGTTTCCTGAAGCACAGATCTAACGAAGCCTCTCTGAATGTATACCAGATCGATATCACAGTATTGATAATGCTTGTTTATAGATTTTCGAAATAATTTCTATATATCAGGAATAGGCGTCTCAGCGGGAGTACCATCAATTTCCCATGGATTACCCACGTGATATTTTTATGGGAGAACCGTCCAACTCGTGCCCGAAACGATGCAGCAGCTGCGAAGGAGTCTTTTTCTTCGTCACATCTTGGGGCTTGGTGGTGCGTGTTGCACCCATGGGAGGGTTAGGGTTAGGATTAGGGTAATATTGAATATATACGCCTACTGCCCGGAACGGGTTTTGACACAGAAACTTTTAGGAATGAGATACATGTCTTCAGTAATTGAAGCCCCTTAATAACACAACAAAAAACGAACAAACAAACAATGTGTGTGCTGCTTAGAAAAAAGGAGAGAATAAAGTTTCCAAACGGCAACACCAATAAAAAAGATCGAGTCTGCCGTTGCCATGATCTGATGAGTGTGCTATGGTTGCATGTTTATCTTTTCACATGTAGTGTATCTCCTCTCTCCCTCTTGTAAGGAGGGAAAGTTTTGTTGGTTCAATATATGTATACAAAAATGCAATAGAAACGATATACATTATATAAAATTTAGTATGGTATTCTATGCATGCAAAAGAGATTGTAGCTATGTAAGAATATTGGAACACGATATCTGCAATAGCAATGCAATAAGCTGATAATAGACACATGTATTACTATTCATTTTCGCATTGAATGTCATGTTTCCTTTTGAGACATTCTTGTCCCCCTTTTTCTTCACTATTTGTTCTTAATCCTCTTTTTTAACCTTTCTCTCTTCTGTTCCTTGTCTTTCTTTCTTGCATCCCCTTCTCTCCACCTACTCTCTCCCTCTCCTCTCTCCCCCGCCCCTTCTCTCTCTCTCTCTCTCTTAGCTTTCACCTTTTCCTATATCTTTTCTTCTCCCCTGACATTTCTGTATAGTATATGGTCGCTCTTCTTTGATACAGGTGTAGCCACAATAACTCTAATGTGAAATTAAAGTTGTTAACCCGAATTTTTTACTCACTCAGTCTTTCCCACAAAGTTATTTCAATTACCTGATTTATTATATGCAATAATGCATATGAATGCTGTCATGCACCTTTCTAAATGTATTTTTAAAGTCCTTAACTTACTTTTACTGTGGGGAGGGGGGGGGTGGGGACGTTC
>CALNVZ010000616.1:38385-56099 GCA_940671915.1 Paracentrotus lividus | reverse complement strand
AGTGATGTTCTGTTCTGTTTCTAGATTTGCGTTGAGTTATATCTTCAATATCCTTAATCGTCAATCCTTTCAAAGTAGGTATTTTAATTTCCTTCGTCAGCGTATATTTTCCAATCTTTTGCGCTTTTTTCCTTGTATTGTAGAACAACATCTGTTCCTGAACGAATAGTTCGTTGATAGATGCTTTTCCTTACGCAGACGATACGCGAGTTAGCTAATTTTCCGCGACGAAATTTCATTGTAGGCGGTAATCAGTCCTAACGGAGATCCTGGTACGCGGTCGTGTGGGTGCGCCGTGCCTAGCCGCTGGGTCGTTGTCGTCGTCGGTTGCGGTCATCTTACGTCCTTGGTAGGCGTCAAGGATGAGTTGGCGTTCCGTCATGATCGCGAATTTGGCTATGATGGGGTCCGGTCCTCGGTCGCCATCCGTGGGTCCTGTTTTCGTGGAAGTCGGTGGGCGTTCACAATCATTATCTTGGCTGCCACTTCAGGTGATAGGCCGAGCTCAATGAAGACATTTCTCAGTTTAGCAAACACATTTCTCATCTTTGTTTTGACTAATTCCATAAAACAAAAGATTAGCTTTGCGCTGATATATTCCATCATAAGAAGTTTTTTCTCGATGGCTGCTATGTCAGCTTTGTGCTCATTGCGAAGCTTTGGTATTTCATTTTGCTCAATGTTAAGGGCACGATCACTTGTATCTTTTAACGATGCTTCAATATCTGAAATTTGATGTGCATGGCGTCTATTTTCTTGCAGAGAAGGTCCGATAGTTTAGCTATGTCCGCTTTCAGTTCACTAAGCATGCTAACGGAGGGCTGGTCGGGCGTGGCTGCTGGGCGTTTTGCCTGTTGCGGTTAGCTCGGTCTCATATGCATAGTTGGCACGTGACGTTCAAATTCGTTGCACAAATGCAGACAAATATCAATGAAAGTTCAAGTATAAAAAATCCGTTCAAAATCCGTTCAAAATGATATGAAACACTTGATGAAATGTATATAGTCAAAAAAAAAAAAAAAAAAAATAATGGTTGCCTTGATTCAAGTTTATTTTAGTAATTGAAGAGTAATGCGAGCGCGAAGCGCAAGCCGAAAATTTTAAGATAAAGGCACCATGGGTAGAGGTTTGAGATATTTGTGCATTGCAGTTCCTATTTACTATCAGCGAGCGCGAAGCGCGAGCCGAAAATTTTAAGCTGAGATTGAATATATCTGTGCATTAAAGGTCCTAGTATCCCCGAGCGCGAAAAAAACAAAACAGAACAAAAAACACACAGTAGAGGCGGCGTAACGGATTTGAAAGTGGGGTCTCGATGGAAAAAAGGGCACTTTTTCTATAAAAAAAGGGGGATACTTTAGATCAGAGGCATACATAGATCTAAAGAGAAATGTATTCGAAGAGGGAGGGGGTACGAAGAAAATTTGTCTTTGAATGTATGCTTTTAAAAAACCAAAATGGCTGCCTTGATTCCTGTTCATTTTAGTAATGGAAAAAGTCATGCGAGCGCGAAGCGCCAGCCCAAATGTTTAAGCTAAAAATTGGAGATTATAAATCATATTTAGTATCAGCGATCGAGCGAAGCGCGAGCAGAAGATAATTTAGTATCCATTTAGAAGATACATTTTACATGCATTGTTTAAAAAAAAAAAAAAAACAGCGATAGAAAACGTATCCACAATCTTTGCTATGAAAATTTTGTGGGCTGCAGGCCCCAATTAAGCCCTCCACCAAATTAATCTAGCCCGCACACAACTACATTAAAGTTTTTGATTGTCAACAACACCCTTTCTCAAGGTTTGTCCCCAGACGAGGAGAGGGGGTGTATTGTGTTTTGACAGACATGTATCACTCAGATACAGGATCCAACCTTTTTATACTTAGGTCGCATAGCGACCGAGCAGAAAATTTTGGATTTTTGGAGTAAAAAAGATGCATTGTTTTAGTATTGAGAGCGCTTTTTTAATCAATAACACAGTTTCAATATGTATCATTGATTTTTTTTTCCAGGATATCTTTGGTTACATTTTATTTTTTAAAAAAATGATGCAACCATGGAATATTTCCCTCTCCAGACATGTGGGTTAATGTTCGATCTTGAAATAAATTAGTTTAATTTTTTTTCCCTTCTTTTCAACACAAATTTGATATTCTGGGAACCTTAATAACAAGCTTTGCTTCATTGGTTTCCATCGCAATACAGCCTCTACTTAATAATTCATTTTGATAAGTTACATATTGGATATTGTTACAAATGTATTTTGTACTTTGACTATATCTATGTAAGCTTAATTCATCTTATTCACTGATTGTTTTGTTCTGTAAATTATTTTTGCTGTATTGTGGAAATAAATAAAATGAAATGAAATGAGTTTAGAATATAATTGAAATTAGACTCTCTCGTATGCCTATATTTAGTAGTATGGAAATAAATATAACTCCTCTTTCTCACATCAAAAGTCTTAATGATAGAATTCAGAGTCATCAATAAACAGAGTTTGGCCAACTCGTTTAGCGTTGGGTAACAACATGGTGCATTTTCTTTTGTAGGGGAGACCGGGGTAAGTTGAGCCCACCCGGCGACGATCTTGTAGGTGTAGTGATGGATAGGTTATTGGGTTTTGTCTGAGATATGATACAGTGACATGGTATGCGCGGTGGGTGTTATATGATTAATACTAACATCCAGATAATTTTTCGGTGTATATAAATTTTTTCTGCTATAAGAGTTTTGCCGATATGTGCCTCACCAGCCTCATATCTCCGCTAATCCCGTGACTTATGACTCGTGTCGCCTACTGCCGACTTTTTCGCTCATTTAATATAGTTGTGCACCTCATGAAATACTAAGATCATCGATTCCGTAGAATTTTAGTACATGATGAATCGTCTATAATGATCCTGCCGCTCCTACCATCTGGTGCTCACTATGCTCTTAGGCGACTATCTAACGCTGCAGATGATAGTGAGTCAGTGTCCTGTGAGACACCACATTAGCTTCGCGTATAATACCAGAATCGACACCAATAATCTCATTCCCAACTCTTTTGAAAAACCACGACAAAAGCTCACTATTGACTATTCGTTGCAATACTTGTATGTATCTCAATCAAATATCTGACATAATAACCCACATACGTGCCCTCACCAATTTGCATTGGCAGTTCATTCATCTCATTCTTCTAGTTTGCATGCACACTAACTGCTACAGTAGCCAGCCCTCTCCACCTACGAAAAACACCATTCCACCGATCTGTTTGTTTCAACATTTTATTACACCGATAATCTTTGGCCATGGCCCGACCCTATGAGTCTACGACTTATTGATTTGTAGAAATATTGAAATAGCTTCATCGGCCTAGGGAAAATATAAGACAGAAAAGCGCCTGATGGAGCTAACACTAAGATAAAGTAGTAGTAAGTGTATAAATTGTTGTCTGGTTTGACAACTGCAGGCAAAAATTAGCCATAGAGATAACAACGCTAACCTAGAAGAAAACCCAAACAGACCAATAAACTTAGTTTGTAATAGAACCGCCAACGCTGCTAATTCAGGAGTGTAATTGCCCACACACCACCCCAAATCACAGCCAACTCTAACGATGCATAAAATCCATTGTTAACAACTCAACTACTGGGTGATCGGAGAGAAGCATATTGCACAACGCGAAATTCGCGGAAAAAATGGGCGGAATGGGAATCAAAAACAAACAAAGTGAGGGAGGGAACAGGACGAGAACACAATGTAAACACCCACAACTACCCAATCCACCACAACACCAAACAACCGAGAAAGCAAATTCGCACTCCCCGTGTAAATTACGGAACGTACGAGAAACAAAAAATAAAAAAAGCGGGAAAAAAAGCCTACACAAACCCTAAAAGCATTGCGAGGGAACATAGCATTTTCAGAACACCTTATAGTTTAAAACTCCGAAGGATGAGGCAAGGACCAACTGTGAATTCGGGATAAATCTTTGCGAATGTATCATAATCGAACTTCTATATGCATCACGTCTTCGCCAACGTCGAGAATCCAGCGATTCCCATTAACCCATAACACGAATAGCACGACCACATCAAACTTTCCAGTGTAGTGTTAACCAATATAATTGCTTATAACTACACACCAGTCCACGTAGTTTACTAAAATCAACTTCCACAAGAGATCTGGATCATGCTCCATCCATGAGTGATCCCCCACCACATCTCCGAACTAGAACTATCACTCCCTGGGAAGATTCACGAACAGCGCATCACGCTCACCTCAAGAATAGCGCCACACCCCAATCGAAACATCAGACCTCCACTCCGAACCCGACTCTCCGCTTTTCATCCTATCCATTTATATTCTTCATAAATCCTTTCCAATGCAATGCACATCCCATACTTAACGAGAAGGAAATATATACAAATTTCAACCTGCCTAGAGTCCACCCAATATACTATTATTACTACGCGAAGGTACCATTCCCATCAACCACTAAGTATAAGTCTAATCTACATCAAAGATAACTCAACAATCTTCCAACTCGTATCAGATTATTTTTCTTTATAAAACAACACTTTTTTATATTATAATAAAATAAACAAATGCTATACTACTTCACACAGCCTTCCCTTGTACTTAAGTTCAATGTTCATGGATCCCGACCTTTAATAATACTCACCACCCATTAGATGACACCGCATCATATTTATGTTATCCCAATGTAAACTTCCTGCGGTTTATGATGAGACCAGAGATTTGCCCAGCGACTGCTGGTAAGAAAGTGCTATGCATTATGCACTGGACGAGCCGAGACCTCAAATCATGTTTATCTACAGTCCTACATGAATCTCCATAAGTTATGGACCCTAACGCCACATACCGCTCCAACAGAAACGCAAACAAAACTCGCGCGGTATTAGTCTACCACAATATGGATACGGTAAGTCTGACAGCCACCTCAACCCGCGAACACCACAGACTAATTGATTCCTGTAAGCCCAGCCAAAGCAGGTTTCTAATTGATACAGCAGGTCAGTCCATCAACCAAACCTGTGGTTTCTGCCGTAATCCCTAACGCCACGCAATAGTTGTTTTTGGTAACTTCTCTGCAATCCATCTACCACTACGCAGCCTCCAACGCCTCTTCCCCTCTTTGATCAACCCCTCGCATCAAATTGCCATATGACCACAACGCCCAAAACAAGAACACCCCCGCACAAAATTACATAAAATAATCAAACTACAATAATAAACTAACACGCCAACCACACCCACGCAAGCCCCCTGACCCTAAAAACCACCACCGCCCGCACCACAGCACCAGCCCACATACACTAACTCTCGATACACAATAGTAACCACACCCCCTCAAACCACCCCAATTACCCCCACACACCCCACGCCACCACCCCTCCCCACACACCAAATCCACACCCCCCAAACCACACACAACCCACCACATCCACCCACCCTACACCACAAACCCAATCACAGACCACACTCGACCATCCTACCAACGCACACGAAAATTACACGAAACCATAATCAAACCCACAAACCAATAGAACCAATAGATTTAATGTTCTTGTTACCCCACACCATAAACACAAGTAAGTATCAGAAAGTATTCTACCAAATAATTAATTTCTATAAAACCACATGTACAACTTCTTACAAATACCCCTCAATACCTTAATACGCACAGTTCCGTTTACATCTGACCTGCCACAGACCAATAGTTGGAGGCAATATAGCCTAACAACAGCAAAACTGATGCAAATATTCCATGTATCCTTGATTTTTCACCATACCCGTCTATGTTTGAGACACCCGGTACCCTCTAATATCTCAATGATGACAAATGAATAAAAGATTTGTGTATTGGCAATATCAATCACGTCTATTACTTCCCGCCGACATCATCATTTTCCTTAACAAATTGCTCAATATCGCAACATCAGCCTCCAGTACTGGGAACCTGATGGTGATCAAACTACCTACCATCACCCCCCAGACATGGTGTCATCCTGCACACTTCAACACCTACCCCCACGCCTCATCGGGGGTATTTCGGTGTAAATACGTCTATGTGTGTTGTAACTTGTACAGGCAAATTTGGAGGCCTACGCCAACCCACACACTAACGACCCAGCGACGTATTCTTACAAGTGAACGAGACCAATGCATATTATAAGGATCCTTAAGCCCAACTTATTGACATTAAACTCTATTATTTCAAAAACCAGGTTCAACATGAAATGAAAAATTTCTTTTTTTTTTGTTTCTTAGACGAATGGGACCACATTGAACAAGTGATGAACGGCGAAATAGGGTTCAAAAATATTGGTCCAATAACCAAATAACATGCACGTAACTCATTATTTTATTTAGAAACAAGATGTGGATTAGTAAATTACGCGATGCTAATATATGTCCCCCCGCCATAATGTAAAATTCCCATATATATCACGATCAGTGCTATCACATAAGGCAAACAGAATTGAAATCGGGTAAAAAATGGCGAAAGAAGTAGCATTTTGTAGCCAATGTACATATAGGTCAAAGTAAAGGTCAAAGGTCAAAGGGTCAAAAGTCAAAATTCTGTAAGAAGTTTCTGTAGTCCCTACTATCTATCACATAAAGCAAACGGAATCAACAATCGGATGAAAAATGGCGAAGGAGTAGCATTTTGTAGCCCAATTAACAATATAGGTCAAAAATCAAGGTCAAAGGTCTAAAGGTCAAAAATTCTGTGAAGAAGATAGTGTAGTCCTCCAACTAGTGCTATCACATAAAGCACGGAATCGGAAATCGCAAATCGTGAAAATGGCGAGGCCAAAGGTAGCATTTGTGTACGCCAATTAACAATATAGGTCAAAAAATCAAGGTCAAAAGGTCAAAGGATCAAAATCTGTGAAGAGAGTATGTAGCCATAACCAAGTGCTATACACTAAGCAAGCGGGCGATTGAAATCAGATGAAAAATGGTCAAGGATTAGCATTTGGAGCCAATTAACAATAAGGTCGAAAATCAAGGTCAAAGGTCAAAGGGGGTCAAAGTCAAAATTCTGGAAGAAGTTTTGTAGTCCTCACCAGTGCTATCACATAAAGCAAACAGAATCGAAATCGGAATGAAAACATGGCGAAGGAGTAGCATTTTGTAGCCAATTTACAATATCAGGTCAAAAGGTCAAAGGTCAAAATTCTGTGAAGAAGTTTTTGAGAGCTATTACCTAGTGCTATCACATAAAGCAAGCCGTAATTGAAATCGGAAGAAATGGTGAAGAGTAGCATTTTGTAGCCAATGTACAATTATAGTAAAATTGAAGTCAAAGGCTCAAAGGGGTCAAATTTCAAAATTCCGTGATGAAGTTTGTAGTTCCTCACCCTAGTGCTATCACGTAAAGCAAACGGAATCGAAATCGGATGAAAAAATGGCGAAGGAGTAGCATTTTGTAGCCAATTAACAATATAAGTAAAAAAAAAGGTCAAAGGTCAAAGGTCAAATTATCGGTGAAGAAATTTTGTAGCCATCACCTACGTGCTATCACATAAAGCAAACGAATCAAAATCGGACAAGAAAATGGTGAAGAGTAGCATTTTGTAGCCAATGTACCAATATAAGTATAAATCAACAGGTCAAGGTCAAAGGGGTCAACAAGTAAATTCCATGAAGAAGTTTTTAGCCCTCACCTGTGTTCATATTAAAGCAACGGATTCGAAATCGGATGAAAAATGGCGAAGGAGTAGCATTTTGTAGCCAATTAACATATAAGGTCAAAAATGAAGGTCAAAGGTCAAAGGGGTCAAAGTCAAAATTTCGTGAAGAGTTTTGTAGCCTCACCTAGTGCTATCAATAAAGCAACACAGAATCGAAATCGGATGAAAAATGGCGAGGACAGTAGCATTTTGTAGCCAATTAACAATATTAGGTTCACATAAATACAGGGTCCAAATGGTCAAAAAAAATGCAAAACAAAAATGAAAAAAATAAATCTCCCAAAAAAAAATCAACAACAAAAAACAAAAAACCACTCCGGTCAAAAATTTCTGTGAAGAAGTTGGTAGGCCTTCCTATAGTGCTACATAACATATAGCAAACGGGATCGAAATCGGATGAAAATGCGAAGGAAGTAGCAAATTGAGATTTTGACTCACATTACGACGCACGGACGGACGGACGGTAACACATGCAACGGACGGACGGACACACACACACACATACACACGTACGGAGCCCGTTTCATAGTCCCCTGCTCGAACTCGTTCGGCGGGGACAATAATCATTCATTTCAGTCTCAGCATGCGAACACCAAAATTTGGCTCAACTTACCCCGCCTTCCCCTACTGTTCTTGCCTTAGAAAGCAATACGCGCCATAGGCCAAACTCTGTATATTGATGGTTCTGTTTGAATTACCCCTATAGCGCCATCTTGTGCACTATTGCGCTTAGCCTCAACATTTAGACTCGTCATCTAATTTAGATCAAAAAATAAAATATAGGTCTATCTATTTCTCCCCAATTTGTACAAAGGAGTGTTAAAGCATTTCCTTTTCGGAAATGGTATGAAATAGGATCCTAATTAATGCAATTATACATTTCATCAGACTTTTAAACTTAAATATCTTTGCCTTAGCTTTTAGCAGGACGCAGGCCTGTAATTGACATTTTAATTGGTTTTGTAATTTACTGATTTGGTGATTGATTGACTTTTTGCTTGATTGATCTCGTGATTTATTGACATTTAGATTTATTGATTACTGTGATTGATGACCTTTTGATTGATTGATCCTGCGATTGATTGACCTTTTGATTGATTGACTACAGTACTTGGAAAGACCCAACCACCTGACGAATTTGAAAATAGCTATTTTAATTAATATGATTGATTAATGCGTAATTTCCTGTAAAAGTATATTTCATTTTAAAATTGTAAATCATAATTGTAAATCATAAAGAATTATACTTTGTTTAAGGGTGTCCTTTATCAGAATATAATTGTATTTTTAACATTGATTCTGGCTGTTACTAATTTTACGAGAAAATCAATGGGAAATTAAA
Organism: Paracentrotus lividus; assembly: GCA_940671915.1. Lineage (NCBI taxonomy): Eukaryota > Metazoa > Echinodermata > Echinoidea > Camarodonta > Echinidae > Paracentrotus > Paracentrotus lividus. The sequence goes on along the minus strand of CALNVZ010000616.1, from coordinate 47,047 downwards.
AAAATATGTATCAAAATTTGACATGAGGCAGCTCCCTTCAAATTATAGTGAGTTATTCATTCATTATGTTGTATTAACAAAGTCGTGTAGTCCCTGAAGTATGGGAAAAAACTACTCGATAACATAAAATACTGTTTACTCTTGATCAATTTTAATTTGAAAAGAGAAATGTTAACAGATACAACATGAACATGGTGAACTTATCAACAAAACACGTACTTGTATTAATAGCACTACAATGCATCTTACATGTATGACCTGGTTATGGGTAGGGCTGAAAAATCCAAACTTTGCAATAAAAAACAAAAATCAAAATCAAGTCATTGTCACTTTCAAAGTAAATTATACAGTTTGTTCAAGGCTCAAGCTTATTAAAAATTAACATTATAAAGTCTGAAGACAAAAAAATGAGCAAAAAAAAAAAAAAGGGTTTAATTGGGATTCGAACTGAGATCTACTGATTGCTAGACAGCCGACTGGGCAAGCTTTCAAATGTCTGCATCAGTTAAAGGACTCATCCGGGCTGGAGTTTGCATTTATAAGAAAAATAAAGTAAAATCGAAAAAGCACAACACTGAAAATTTCATCAAAATCGGATAAGAAATAGAAAAGTTATGAATTTTCTTAGGTTTTAAATTTTTTAAACAGTTCTTCAAATTGGCAAACTGATGATGTCTCATTCCCCCTACTTTCTTTGTATTTTATTGTATGAAATACCAATTATCAAGATTTTCTGCCCCAAGGACATAAAAACACGGATTAATCCTTGTGGAATGTTCAAGGTCACAAGTGTTTTTACTTATTTCAGTATGAGGGACAGATTTCCTGTACACGCAATATATGAAAAAATGAGATAAATAGGATTTCATATAATAAAATACACAAGAAGAAGGGGGACTGTGACATCATCAGTTTGCTCATTTGAATATTCAAATATTCAAATGAGACAATGAGACAACTGCCAAGAACTGTTTTACAAAAAAAATCAAGACCTTAAAAAATGCATAACTTTGTTATTTTTTATCCAATTTTGATGAACTTTTCTGTGTTGTGATTATTGAAATTTACTTATTTTTATAAAACTTTTTCATTTCAGCCCGGACTCCTCCTTTAACCGTGATTTATGCCAAGCAGGTTTTATAGCATCTAATCACGGACATCGATATAATGGCTTGTCATGGCTCAGTCGGCAGAGCACCTGTCTAGCAATCAGAAGACCGTGGGTTTCGAATCACGATGGAATCCTCATAAACATAATGTAAAATCTGGTTTTAAAAAAAAAAAAAAAAAAAAAAGATAAAAAATAGGGGAAGCCCAAAGCCCGAGTAAAATTTTTTCAATTCGAGCTATCAAAAAACTGGTCATTTCATATGTTTTCAGGGGGATAATAACGACCCACAAGTCTCGCTACTCATTTTGTTTTTTGCTTCGGTTTTGTTAAATTCATTTCAAAGAAAGTAAAACATTGCCCCCAAAGTACTTTTGGAGAAGGGAAAAAAAAGATAGAGAAAGAAAGAAAGAGAAATGAAAAAAAAAAAAAACGGAGAAAGACTTTTAAAAAATAATAATAAAATAAAGGAAAATTAGAATAAACAAGGATAATAAAAAAAAAATTAAACAAAAATAAAAAAATAAAAAAAGAAGAAGAAAAGTATGGGGGAAAAGGGAAAACAAAGATAAAAAGAAAGAAAGGAAATAAGATATCAAAATATTAAATAGTATTTTAAAAAAGATAAAACAATAATAATAATAATAATAATAATAATAATAATAACAAAAGAAGAGGAAAAAAGGTAGTGGCAAAAATATATAGTCGTATTCGACTGCTTGCCATAATTTCAAAAGAGGAGTTCATTTAAGTTATTAATATAATATTGTAAACTCTACATGCAAGTCTTCGGACTTTTTTGGAGAGATTTTTTAAGAAAACCAAATTGAATTGAACTGATGTGAATTGACCCCATGGATATTAATTTGATTCTTGTTGGTGATAATTTAACGCCAATCGGCGTGGATGCATAAAAATGCTGGACCGGTGTTAAATAAGACTAGATTTCGGTGCCAAAATATATTTATAATCTGCAAAAATTTCAAAAAAAGGTCAGACTTTGTATTGATACCAGGTGGTATTCCCATATAACTACCATAACAACAAAATGCCGTACTTCTACCATAGAGTCACTCTAAATCTACGACATAACCACCATACATATACCATTAATTTACTATTTTAAATTTAATTTACTAAAATAGAACTGCAAGTTAGATTACCATACAACTACCACAACAGCAAACTCGTTCATCTACTTCAGGTACCCCCCCCCCCCCCCCCCCCCCCGCCAATCAAGCGGTCAACCCTATGCTCGATTCGTATTCTTGGAGATAAAAACTTTTGGAGGGGAAACCATGTTATTACCCCCTTTTTAAAGGTTTTTTGACCATATTCGGAACCCTATTTCAGGTTGATGTCTGGTAATTACCATAATTTTTAAATTTTAAATTTTAAATATTTTATGATGAAATTAGCATATGGGTGTTTGGCGTTTTGAATACTGCTGGTTCAATGTACAATTAATTAATTTATGAGCATAATTAATTAGTCATCAATGAATAAATGACGCATAAATTAGCGTTTTTGGCGCGAACCTCTCGTGAAAAATATTAAAGCTACCAGGTTGAGTGAGATGACATTTAAATGCTATTTACATTATGCAATGGGACTGCAGTCTTCAAAACTCAAATAAGAATAGTTTTGCTCGTTAAAAATAAGAAAACCACGATTTTATGGAAAACTAAACCTAATTATGTATGCAAGGTGATTAATTAGAACACTTCCTTAGCCATTTTTACCAAACCAAAAATGTTATCCCATGCTCTAATGTAAATACTAAATTCATGTGCAATTTCATTAATAAATGTGATGAACTTAATACAGGAGGACTGTTCAAAACTTATAGATTATTTAAAAAAGTAAAGTACTTGAAATTATGATAATAATGATAGAACAATTCCATGGCTCATCAAAAGTGCTGAATTAAGTGACTTTCAATAAGAATTTGGTCATTTTCTCTTTAGGGTACATGCAGGTAGTATGGGCCAGCAGGTAATACGGGCCACCTGAAGCAAATCATGTCGTGACCGTCGACTGGTGACCGGTGACCGGTGTGAGCACCATAATGTTGTTCATATGAACTGTATACGAAAATATATCGTCTTGAGAGCATCTGTTGCCGAAATTTCTTTGAGAAAATTGCTGAAAACCAACAAGGTAGGTAAAGGTAGGTGTGACCGATGTGTTGGCTCAGTGGATAGAGCGTCCGCCTCATAATCGGGAGGTCATGGGTTCGAGCCCCGGCCGCGTCATACCAGAAGACGTTAAAAATTGGTAGTTGCTGCTTCCCTGTTTGGCGTTCAACAAGAGGGGGATAGAGCAATATCCTTCTGGCGCTGCTCAGCGGCTGCCGGGCCCACGAGAAAAGGGGCAAAATAAATATCCGTTTCGGACAATAAAATTTGGAGCATTTTCATTTTCATATGGTTTTTTCATTTTCAAAACTTACGGCATTTTTTACCCTGATGTAAAATTTGATATTTCACAGAATGTGATGGTGAAAGAGTGTTTGAGGGGGTAACCTCGATTGTTTTGTATATTTAGTAAGCTTATAGTTTCATTTTTATCATACTAGCGTGTACAGGTCAATTTGTTTTAGCGTAGGGATGCAATGTGGCATTGAATGCTTGCCTGACACAGCAACATTAGTGCAGGTAATATGGGACATCCAAAATGGCGGAAATGATTCTGGTACTTACTATTGGGATGAGGCATCAATCTCTTTGCTACGATTTTTGGGGTATATTCACAGTATATAATTAAAATAAATAACTTATTGGAGGCCTATATTGACTTGTATAATGAAAATAATATTTAAATAATATTAAAAAAAAGAAATGATATACATAATGCATAACAATGAAATATATAGTCAAAGGATTTACTGAAGGGTCTTATAATTTCGAATTATATCTTAAAGTTAATGATTTTCAACATTTTAAGCAAATTCCAGATATAGTAGAGTCATTTTAGTTTTTTAAACATACACTAAATACATGTGCCCATATTACCTGCACATGCAGGTAATATGGGCATTTTTGACGTCAACATTTGAATATTGCAGACAGGGGGGTTGGTGATAATTGTTTTTCTTCACAATAAAAGTTAGAGCAGTAGTTATTGATTCATATAAACAAAGATTAGACTGTGTGTCATTTCGTAATTTTATGCAAATTAGGCAAATGAGCTTAGGGGGTCCATATTACCTGCATGTACCCTATATCATGAAAATATATACTTTAGGTTATTCATTAATGGAAAAAAAACCCCTCGCTTTTTAGGTATATAATTTCTAGATATCCACCTTAACTATTTTTCTTCAAAGAATTGAAAACTACCCCTTGTTAAGAATAGGTCGGGGGAAAATGCTAAAAGACCCATATTTCAATAATTTTTCGGGATTTTCCCAAGATATCGGGAACTAGCATACGTATGGATGACCGCCTGAGTGCAGGCGAGTCACACTGTATCAGAAAAAAGGGAACCCAAGTTTGATCAGCAATCATTTCAAAAATATTACAGGGATGATTATAACATTTATATCACTGGAAAGTGCAACTCATTACAATTTTAATGATATCTTTTTTAGCTCACCAATATCACGCATCATTGAATGCCATTGTTTTGAAAATGTCTCGAAAATTGTGAGTGGTTCACTTTCACGCTCTTTCAGCTCGCCAATCACTAAACCCTATTGTTCTGAAAATATCTCGCAAAATTGTGATTGACGCATTATCATGATTTTTACATTATCCACGGTGAACTGAAGGTTCTCTGGGCTCTCGTGAGCTGTAACATGATAAAATTACCTGGATGGTGAGCTTAATGAACTAAATAAGTACGCATTTCCAACCCATTTATCAAATTAAACCATTTATTGAAAGTCATTGGAATGCAACGTAGAATTGCTAGGCACATTTAAGCAACTCATCTCAAGGAGCATGAAAGTGAACCAATCACAATTTTGCGAGACAATTTTCAGAATGGAGTACAGTGATGCATGACATTGGTGAGCTGAGAGAGGTATCATTAGAAAGGTAATGAGTTGCACTTTTGAGTGATATAAACTTCATAATCACTACTATAATATTTTTTAAATTGTTGATGATCAAAGTTGTGTTTTCTTTCCAGGCACATTCAAACAAACCATCTCATTGTGCATGAAAATGAACCACTCACAAGTCTTTTTCGGAACAATGGGGTTCAGCGATGCGTGATATTGGTGAGCTAAGAGAGGTTTCATTAGAATGGTCATAAGTTGCACTTTACATTGATATAAACTCATACTCATCACTGAAATATTATTGAAATTATTGATGATCAAACTTGGGTTTCCTTTTTTGGGATACATCAGGCACAGCTACCATTATAACTACCATACATACGACCGACATAAATCTATCAGAAAACCATCCTACATCTACCATAGCTGTTAGTATTATTATACACATACAAGTATTTTAGTAACTTACTAAAATAGACATGTAAATTATATTACCATACAACTACCATAAAAAATGCAAATACCCCATGTTTCCATGTACCCACAACACACTCTTAAATTAAGAATAATCACCATTTAGTTCAGTTCAGTTCAGTTTTTATTTACATACAAGTTGAGAGTAATTATTTTACATTCATGTCTATTTCTGATCCTCTTCAAATAATCCTCTACGCATTCAAATTAAACCTCGACTGAAAAAAAAACTTCATCAAGCGGGTGGGTTGCTACTTAATTTTCTTTTCATCGGGGAGCTCAATATTTGTTAATTTAATGTAATATTTTAGAGTCCGACTTGTCTCGCTTCAATCTCGCCTGAACGAAGTGATGATATTAGCGAGCACAAACTTTCAAACTGTCTACAAAATAAATTACGCTTTTTAATTTCACACCTTGTATATAGTTATGAACCACAATTAAACAGTAGCCTAATACTTACAAATGCAGAAGAAAAAAATATTTAAAAAATAATTTCCTCAAAAAATTCATGTCTACTATGCTCTTATATCTAAAATTTTAAATTTGTGCTTACCTTCCTCGTTTTACCAGCCTCGACGCTTGCTTGCGTTGATAGCTGCTTAATAACGATAATGGTTATGAAGATGATGATGATGGTGTATGATGGGAAATGAATGTTAATAACAATGAATGATTGATATCGATGAATACAAAATATTGTCAGAAGATGAAATTGGGAAGCTCAAACCTGTGCTTTAACATTTGGTATTGGAAGAAAGATATTCTTTTAAAATATAATTATAACGAGGTTTATGTAACTTTTGACATCAAATAAGTGTGATATTTGAACCAAAGTAAATCGGCGTGTGATGATGGTTTCCTCCTATATAATATATATTATACACCCGATAAATGTTAGTTCGTTTTTTTTTTCTCGTAGGTTTACCCCCCTCCGCCCCCCCCCCACCCCAATGCTCATGACTGTGATGATAACGATACAAAGATGCAGTGATGTGAAATAAAAACCAGTGAATATTCCAATGAATTGATGAGTAAATGATGAATGGACATGATGAAAGTACCTGTTGCGTGTTCCTTTCCCTTGTTGTACGATGGTGGCAGGAAATGATGCTTGCTGTAGACAATAATACTTTGCAATGTTTTTTTTTTTTTTCTCTCCAATACTCTTTTTACATGTTTTGGGCAAACTTTGTATTATTTAATTCATTCATATCGGATTATTATCATTAGGTCCATTGTGTCATTCATTAATTATTCATCATCCTCATCATCATCATTACAATCACCCTGGTAGTACTCAAGCATGCATGCGCTCAAAAGTTTACGTCCATAGCTCAACGCAACCCTTCGAGAAAGCCCCCCCCCCGTTTTCTCGAAGGGTTGTATTGGGCCGTGTTGTGTTGTGTAAGTACCTTTCGAGGCAACCGGGGGGGGGGCCTTCTCGAAATGTTGCGTTACACAACAAACAAAACCTTCAAGACAAACGTGGGGGCTTTACTCCAAGGATTGCATTGAACACATGACAAGACAACGCATCAAACGCACTTCGAGATAAGCCATCTTCAAGTCCACTCGTGAATCAAGTTATTTTTTCATCACTACACTTATCATCACCAACATCATCCATCATTAATTTCAAATGAAAAATAAAAATAGAAAATCTATTACAGAGGGAGGAGGTTGTAAAGGTAAGTTGTCATCAATGGACAAGTCCGCCCTGGCAAGATCATTACCTCCTCCCATCTCCCAGAGCATGAACCACATCTGACTCAATACCAAGACGAGGTAGGTCGTTTTGGATTTTAGGCCTTAGGCCTATTCATTCTTTGTGGTGATACACTAATCGTATTGGGGTGTATTAAAGAGCAAGATATCTTTTGGGGAACAGCGCCATTATTAACAATCACGAGCAAACATTCTTTTAACGCCGCGAAAATGAAATGATTTTTCAGGTAATTACTAGAAGACCTGAATTTTAGTATGAATCCATTAATATGGCGCATTTCACTTTTGAAAAAAAAAAAAAAAAGATTTGGGGTAGGCCTATACAAACGGGGGGGGGGGAGGAGGGTTCAGATTTTGACCAAAAATTAGTCAATAAATAAGGGTTTTCAAATTAGGGGGGCGTCCTCTGCGCCCCACCTGAACACCCACTGCTATTTTAGGCGTAACCATATAGTAATTTCGGGGCTACCCTCGGACCTCAACACTCCCCCCCCCCCCCCCACTCTTTGAAGATTCCGCCGGTGTGACTGGTGTGCTTGCGCCGCATGTTGCTGGAACCTGTAAAGAAAGAAAAGGGACATTTAAGTTTACAGGACGTGTGATATGGAACGAGCGGAAGGTTACACCATCATCAATCCAGGAGTTTGCAGTTTGCAATAATTTATAGGAATACTTAAAATTGTCTGAAAAACTCCATTATATCCGGCGTATGGATTTATGGACTTTTGCAGTCTCCCAAACATTATTATTATCAAAATAGCTATAGTCGGCTATGAAGGCCAATATTATACTTGTAGCTTTGGCTATGTCGTAGGCTTTGGCTATGTAATAGGCTTACCCCATTTCTAGGCCAGTTTGGTTTATCTAATCCTTCAAATCCCATCGAGCTCATATGAATATCAACCTTAATTAAATGCTTTCATAAAACGTAGATCCTAAAGGGCCTGTCCCACAGGCGGCGATCGTTGTGGCGACAACCTGATAATTTCATAATTATAAGGAGTTCATCTTTAAAAAGGCGATTATAAACCTACATACGACTCTATCTAAGCTAGGCTACAACAACAACTTTCTACCACACTCACAACAGCAAGATCGCCAGTTGTCGCAACAACGATCGCCTCCAGTGGGACAGCCCCTTTAGTATCCAAACATGAATCGAGGTGATGTTTTGACCTTTTCCCCCATTATAGTCTGCACTAGCAGCAGTGCCCGTAGCAGCACAGGGGGGAGGCACATTATTCTATTTTATATGGTTTGTTACATTATATAAATTTGATTCTGACGTTAAAAAAAAAACAAAACAAAACAAAAAAAACACGATTTTCGCCCCATGCACCCACGCC
>CALNVZ010000616.1:13777-30469 GCA_940671915.1 Paracentrotus lividus | reverse complement strand
CACAACACGCGAGAACGGGCACTACCCGTTTTCGGGCAGTGGCAGCTCTCCGTTTTGTTGTCCTTCGGCTTCGGCTTTTATTATATAGATTCCAATCAAACAATAATAAAAACAACAATTACATGTCATTTCAATACTATACATTATTTGATAAATCATAAAACGAGTTACATCAGTAGCATAAGAAAGAAAGAAATATGAAGGAGCCTAAGTTAAAAGCTAAGCTTGTTACACTATAGGCTCCTTTGTGAAAATGATGTATAAAAATACATAAAGTAATAAATAAATACAGAGATATATAAATAGGAGTAACTGAAGAATGTGCAGTAACATATCTTTTTTTTACATTGAACTACCTATCTGTACGCAATGGCAATAGTGAGGCGTACTGGGACGATGTCATCATTATTTTGATGTGTAGTGACGACATCGTCTCGGCACTGAATTATAATCATACATTAATAATGATATACGCAATGGAAAAAATGAGGGGTACCGAGATGATGTGGTAATTTGTTGTAGAATGACGACAACATCTCGGCAGTGCATTGTACTTATCTTTTTTTCTTTTTTCTTTTTTTTTTTTTTTTTTACATTGAACTACTTATCTGTACGCAATGGTAATAGTGAGGCGTTCCGGGATGATGTCATCATATTATTTTGATGTGTAATGACAACATCATCTCGGCACTACATTATAATCATATATTAATAATGATATACGCAATGGAAAAAGAGAGGGGTACCGAGATGATGTCGTAATTTGTTGTAGAATGACGACAGCATCTCGGCACTGCATTATAAACATACATTAATATTGAGATGACCATACATGTTTATGGGACTATAAAAACAATTGCTCATGTGTCATTTTCCGCCTGTGTTTTGTAACCATTTAATAAAGGGCATTTTAGTTTACATTTAAAAGTATGCAAAGAGGTTGATTCAATTATTGTTTTGGGGAGGTCAGACCATACCTTTGGACCAGTATATATAATTTTTTTTTTTTTTTTTTTTTTTTTTTTTTTTTTTTTTTTTTTTGGGGGGGGGGGCAAAAAGAGTTCGTGTACGTGGTAGATGAAATAAATTACGTTGACGTGTGGGGTATGAATGAACTGAGCTATTCTTTTCAAAAAGTTTGGCTATTTCCGCAGGTATTTCATTAGCAGACAGTTGGTGCATGAATATTCCTAAGTTGTAAGTAGAAATATCGTCGATACGAAGCAATTTATTTTTAAGAAACAATGGTCTTGTATGAGAAAGGAATCCAGCATGGTTAATGTTTCTAAGTGCTCGTTTTTGAATCATAAGAATGTTCTCCTGTTGAGTTTTAGTCCCATTACCCCAGGCAAGGATGCCGTAATTGAGATATGGCAAAATTAAAGTCGTGTATAATGAAATAAGGATTCGAGTTGGAAAATCATGCTTTAATTTATATAAAATGCCAGTATTTCTAGAGAGTAGTTTACACAAATAGTCAAAATGTATCTTCCATGACAGGTCGGAGTCAATATAAATACCAAGGAATTTGGTGGATTCAACCTGACTTAGTGTAGTATTATTTATCAGAACATTTCCAGGTAGCGATTTTAATTTATTACTAAATAACATATAATGGGTTTTACCAACATTTAAAGATAATTTGTTAGCATTGATTCAGTTTTGAACCCGTTTCATTTCATTATTTACAATGTTGAGAAGAGATTGCGGATTTTGATGAGAATAAAAAATATTAGAATCGTCAGCAAAAAGAATAAAAGACATGATTTCAGAAGAATATTGGAAGTCATTTATATATATGATGAATAACAGCAGACCTAATAGTGAACCCTGGGGTACACCATATGATATTGCTTTTCATAAGAGTCTTGGCTGTTTATACTAACATATTGCTTTCTATCTGTAAGATAATTGTCGAACCACTCCAAGGCCTTTCCTCGAATCCCATAATGAGATAATTTTTGCAGTAGTATTTTAACCATTAGCGTGCCACGGACACGTTTTCATGCAATTGTACTTATTATCTATACAATCGTAATAATTCATTTTCTCTTGATTGATTGCAGTATAGGCTTTGCAAATCGCACAGTTCATTGTATTGTGTCTGTGAATCGATTTCCAGTCATTTGCACCAAGCAAGAATATTTCATACCATTTTAAAAGATTTTTAAAAAAAGTCTACTTTTTTGGCTGTAAATTATTATGGCACGTTAAGAGTTAATAGTAGGGGAGACCGGGAATGGACGTTACAAAATTCACATTTTGGGCCAGATAATTCTAATGAAAGAACTCACGCACTCCATCTTGGGTTTGTAGTTAGCCTATTATGTTGGCTAATTCTGAGGCATATAAAACTTGAAAACATGTAAACACTAATTAACTACAGCTTAATTAGTGAAGCCATTTTTTTGTAACAACCTACCCCGTATACGGGGTAGGTTGTTACATCATACGGGGTAAATTGTTACAATATGTAAACATACGGGGTAAGTTGACAATGTGTAAATCTCTTATACCATACTTTTGTTTCAACTTTCCAGTTTCTTGACATCGTTGACAGTAGATCAAGTAGAGCTCTAGAATATACAAAAGTAATAATAGAAACATATAAATATTAACACCTGAAAATTGAGACAAAATGTAATTTTACACATGTAATGTAATTGGGGTAAGTTGTTACATCGACATGGGGTAGGTTGTTGTAACAACCTACCCCATGGTTGATTTTACACACAAAAATCAACTGTAGCACAGCCATTAGGCAGAATTACAGGGCATGGCTAGGGGGTATATTAGTGACATACATGTACTATATTTAGAATACCAGACTATCATCATGTGCCTTCAGTTGTAAGAGCTATTTCAAATTTCAGTTTTTGTCAAAAATTTACTTTGAACTGTAAAATATGGTTTTTGTAGATTTACTTTTTAATAAAACAACGGAGAAACCTCACGACCGGCAGTTCATCACAGCTATGTGTAGGCTGTATATAAATGCCAGTTAGCACATCCTCTCTTGTTCCAGCTTAGCACACTGAGAACTGTAACAACTGACCCGTGTAACTTCCATACCCGGTCTCCCCTATCAAAGGCCTTGGAGAAGTCGAGAAATATTCCTATAGTGTGGAGTTTATGGTCAATTGAATGAGCTACTTTATCTAAAAATTTGAGAAATGCGTGAGTTGTGGAATGTTTTTATCGAAATCCAAATTGTGTTCCTGACAAGATATTAAATTCAATAAGAAAAGTCATAGTTCGCTTGTAAATAAGTTTTTCAAGAATTTTAGAAAAGGACGTTAAAAGCGATATGGGACGATAATTTCCAACTTCTTCAGCATTTCCCTTTTTAAAAACAGGTATTACTTTGGCAATTTTCATCTTGGTGGGAACGATACCATTTGTAATTGATAAGTTAAATATATGTGTGAGGGGAGATATTATTTGTTATAATTTTTTTAATAGAAAGTTCGTGATGCAGTCGTATCCAGGGCTTTTATTTATTTTCAAATTGTTTCCTATATCTATTTTTATTTCTTGGCAGTTTTATTTCAATAAAGATACTTTCTAATTCATTCGATACTGTGCTTAGATCTGATTTCACATCGTAACTTAGATCATTAGAAACATACATCCCTATTCCACCGACCCGTTTTTCAGTTCTGTTTTGACTTACAAAGGTGAATTCGTTCATGGAGAAAATTGAAGAGGGGGTGTCTTTAAGCCAAGTTTCGGAAAGTCCAACGACTGATTTATTGGGTCTTAAATTATTTAATAAAGCATTTAATTGATCAAAGTTCTTATTTAGGCTTCTGATATTGTAGTGTAATAAAACAATGTCATTAATCTGACTAGAATTTATGTCTGTGGTGAATTTCTTTTCTGTTATATAACCTGAGGTTATGTAATCTGTTGGAACGTCTTCCAAATCAAAATCAAACTGTAGTTCAGGTGTTGTAAAGTTAACCTCTTCCTCTTGAAAAGAATTATCTGCAGCTTCCCTGTTGAACAAAGGGTTTGCAGCCAAGCTGTTGTCAAGGGACCGAATATCGGGCACATTCCTGTGCATGGATTGATCAGAATGAACTGCACTCATCATTGAACATTATACGTTAATATGTCCTTTACATCAAAGGAGTTAAATCCACATTCCACAAGATTGTGGTCAAACACAGGATTTATCGGACCCTGTAAATACATGAGCAAGTACAATAAAAGAAACAGAGGATTTGTATCAAGGATATTTATGCCATTGCGAACAGATAGTACATTTATACATGGTAATAAGTATGCAAGGTAAACTAAAGTCAAGAGCAGAGAGTAATTGATATGTGAAATAAGTATGCATGTGGTAATACACGGAGCCCGTGGCTCGGATAAACATGTCATTAATTGATAGATATAAAATGATCATAATACACGGATTGATTGGAATATCTAGTACGAAGAAAGAGATAGGATGTTGTTTATAAAGAAACAACACTTTTGCAATATGAAAATTGAAAAAAAATGAGACAAAGTCGGTAGTGTCCGACTCTCCAGAACCAGTAAAAATAAACTTTACGGTATCATATAAGTGCGAAATGCAAATATATATATATATATATATATATATATATATATATATATATATATATATATATATATCAAATGAATATAGGATATGAGATAAAAAGAAAACACAGGGCATCTCGGTATCAAAGCCAAAAACCAGTGCAGATTGCTGGGGAGTGCCAGGTAACAAAAGACCCAATTTACGCATTCAAGAAGACAGAACGCGAACCGCTTGCATTAAAACCTGTCAGGTTGGATAACGAAAAGCCTAGCAAAAAAGAAAGCGCGCGACTGATGACCGACATCACGATCCCGAACCCAAACAAGCGACAAAGTTGCTATGAGACACCCACATAGAATCCGCACTAGTCCGGCTAGACACGAAAAAGCCCTGTTCAGTAAACACCTGAGATCAATTAACATTTGAATGGTCAAGTTTAGATGATAGAGCTATTATGTAACAATAGAAATGTGTAACCAAGCATGTAAGAAAAAGATACAATGCTGATGTTGTTACTCTGGTGTCAGAATATTTAAAGGTAAATAAAAACAACTCAGCATTATACCTCTGGGATTTAAGTTGTGGCATATGACTGAATATATTGTAGAATATAAACATACAAAAACAGTGTATCGTGGAATAAGGAATTTCCTTAAAATATAAAGACTATATACCAACGACGTCAGTTCAATAGTAAAGAGTACAGTGATCAGTACACGGTAAAGGCCGTTTAAGATATTACACAGAGTGGTACCAATATCAAAAAAGAAGAAGAGTGAAAAACGGTGTGTGTGTGTGTGTGTGTGTGTGTGTGTGTGTGCGAGCGCGTATGTGGGCGAGCGTGTGCGTGTGTGGCATGGACACATACATATATATAATATATATATATATATATATATATATATCAACACACACACAAACACACACACACACAAACACATACACGCATATATATATATATATATATATATATATATATATATATATATATATATATATATATATACTAGAAACATATATACACATATATATAAACATAAACAGTACCGTAAAGGGCAAAATTTACGTTGAGTAGCCATATATAATAGGCTTACCATGTGAAGTATATAAATCATATAGGCATGATAGGATTGTGTTTTAATCATAATGAAAATGAAGACTCCTTTTAATGTACAAAAACCAGAGTGAAAAAGTAGCACGTTTACAAATTCGAAATTCAAAATGGGCAGACGTTAATATGTAATAAAGTATACATATGTGAGAATGGCAATAATGTATTCATCGAACTAAAGAACTGCTTATATCTTAAACCATTTGCTGGAATAATGATAACGATAAATATGGTAAAACAAAAATTAAATTCAGGAATTCAGAGAATAAACACACCGAATGAAGGGTATTGGAAACTAACATTTGGCCACGAATTTCGTGAGATTGACAAAAGTGAAAATACCACAGCCAGTTGTATTTCTTTTTATTTTACATTATCCGAATGAATCAAAGCAGTAAACTTTAATTCTCCAGGCAAACTTACATGATTATTAAATCGCATAATTTCATAGCTGACAATGCATTCAGAGTGTATTTTAGGGAAACTAAAATATATATATATATGTATATATATATCATCACTTTGATAAACTGACCTGTATGTGCACTAAAACAAGAAGAGAGTAGAAGGAATATCATGCATCATTGGAGACCGTGAGAGAGGCATCATTCACAGAGGTTTCGAAGTTGTAGACGTTGCCACCACGGAGCCGCCACTTCCCAGCGTAGAAACGCATCCTGATACCTTGATTGTATAACGCCTGAACATTCTTCGACCACTTGCGCTTTTCACTTAAATCAGCAACCGTCAGGTCGTCGACGACGAAAAACTTTTCCTTCTTCAGGGCATCGCGAGCGTTTTGCATGACTTCCACTTTATCGCGATAGGATAAGAACTTAACTAGAATGTGGCGAGGTTTCCCAGGCACTACTCTACCGTCGCGGTGTGCTCTTTCAACCTTCGAAGAGATCCCGAAGTGACGTTGCAGAATATCTTCCACGATTGGGATGCACTTTTCACTCTGCTGGGGTTGATCAGGGGTACCGCCCGCATCATCTTCTTTTACCATCGCTACATCGTCAGGACGAGTCGTTGCTTCATCAATTCCGACGAAACGAACGTTGTTTCGTCGCGAAAAACGTTCGCTTTTATTGGCTGCTACGTCGTTTCTTACAGCGTCGTCTCGAAGCTTGGACACCTCCTCCTCTAAAAACTTCACTTTGGATTCTAGACGTTTTTTATTTGCCAGTAGATCATTAACTCTCTCTCTCTCTCAAATTCCAAGGGAGCTCCAAATAGGGATTCGATGTCAGCAATCTTGCTAACAAATCTATCGACAACCTGTTGCAGCATATCCTCGAAGCGCTTCGACGATCTTTTGAAGAACGAATCCAAGTTGGACTTATCGCTATCGTTATCACTATTAAAAAGATTCGTTGGTTAGGTTTAGGGTTAGATAGATGCCGTTGCTGTGGCGCCTTTGTTAGGGTTTACGCTCCTTACATTTTCTGAATTCCCGACGTGGCCGGAGGTAGAAGATTTGATTTCTGTCGATTTCCCTGCCGGAGCCAGCGGCGAAAACGGATTCACCTGCTTGGAGGTACTCTTCTGTTGGTTTGAAGCAGGTCCACCACCGTTAGGTTTAGTAGATTTTCCTTTTTGAGGATTCATTTTTCGTGAACTGGTGAACTGATGTAGCGTACAATTCTCGAGTGTACCCTTTTTAGATCGATTTTCACAGCATAAACTATTTCGCAGTAAAAAAATGTAAAAAAAAAATGTTTAAAAAAATAAAAATTCCGGAGAGTCGGATACGTGTACGTGTTGTTAGTCTTAGACCGCAATTAATACAAGCATAACTCGAAGATTTTTTTTTTTTTTTTTTTTCACAATCCCACGGTGGAACTAGGGGGTGAACTTTGCGAGCGCGAAGCGCGAGCCGGAAATTTTCCTTATAATGACATCAAAGTCGAGTTTTTTCACACATCTTGCCCAATTTTTCCTCTTTTTTATTTTCAAAAGGCTGATAGCCTACTTCGTGAAAAAAAAAAAAAAAAAAGCGGGAGTGGAAAAAAAAAATGCCCATAATAATTACTTCGTATATCTGGGCATAAAAAGGGGGAACGAGTCGTAATCTAGTTAACTTTGAGAGCGTGAAGCGCGAGCCGGAAATTTTCCGTATATTATACATGAAAGTAGTGTTTTTTCACACATCAGGCCCAATATTTCTTGTCTTAAATTTTCACAAGCTGATGATCAGCTCCCTTTAACAAAAAATACAAGCGCGTAGCGAGAGAAAAAAACTGTATTTTCTCCTGAAATTAGCGCCTTTAGAATATATAAACATGGGCAGCAAAGCTCAAGTGAAAAATAGTTCAACACATGGACCTGCCTTGTTTTTGTGAACAAATTCGTACATGCATGCTGGCCTTCTGTCCCCCTCATATTGACCTGAAATTAAGTAGGGCATATTACAAGCACATTTGGCAACAAAATTTTATAAGACGATATAAAAGAAAGGGCAACATTAAACAGCCATTCAACTTAAAATTCATCTTTTTTCAGGTTTTAGAAAAAAGTTCTCACTGTTTTATTTCAGGATGAACTGATCCAGTATAAAAATACATATCATTACCTTATCAAGTAAAGGTAAGTGACAAAATGAAGTCTGATATTTGGTTTAAACATGAAGGTTGAAATGATGTCAGTGGAATTTCGTGCTTAGAAAGTTCCCTCCACCATTTTTTTTATATATATATACAGTGGGGGTTTTTTGTACTCATTAATTACTTGATTAAGTTGATGTAACATAATTTACTTGAGAAAAAAGGTTTCAAAGAAAACAAGTAAATTTTACTTAAAACTGACAAAGTTACAAATACTTATAAAAATGGAGGCAATTTCTTTTAAGTAATTTAAAATTTTTTTTTTTTTTTATTTATTTTTATTTATTATTTTTACAGTGTATACGTTTTAAGAATGTCCGAGCCAAAAATGGACTAATAGGTATTCAATAAAGCTTATTTAGGGGAAAATGGGCTAAATTTCATAGCTTATGCTAATTAACCATTCCTGTTTACAAAATATTAATTTTCCTTAATATTATTTAACCTTTAAATCCGTGTATGGTTTTATACAGTTATGTCTTTTTATCCATTTCTTCTAAAATAAAGCAAATGGAATTGTAGTACCAGCTGCCTATACAGCCCCCCCCCCCCCCCCCGAAAAAAAAAATTGTTAATTTCTTCTTTCTTTAAGAATAAGGCATTGAACATAATAACAATTCAAAAGGTCAGTCTCTAAATGGCCGAATTCTGATATGATAATCCATGAAAATGTTCACATCCCCCAATATTACATAAACTAAACTATTTCTAAATTATAAGTTTCTAGAACCTTCAACACCAACACTTCCAAATGGGGTATTATCCCAAATCCCTTTCCTTTCCCAACGGTAAGGCCGAATCCCAAAACCTTTGCTTTAACCTGACCACCTATAACTCCAATTCCTGTATTGACATTGGGTTCAAGCCTCGCACCAACACCCATTACTTGAGCCTCAACCCTACCCAGAGAAGCCTCAGCACCGACATAGCGTTCACACGCCTCGGCTGTAGCAGATGGTCCTTCTACCTCCGCAGCAACATATGCCAACTGTACTCCAGCCCTTCCGGTCGTAGATCTTGTCTGGTAATATCCATCCATGACGACCTCATGACTGCCACCGCCATAAGAAAATGCATTTAATGAAGTGAAAGGTATGTCCATCTTGACGGATGCACCCACCAAGAACTGGATCAATTCCGATGCGTACTTCTGGCAATTTTTATATAATTCATGGTAACGTGGGGTTTTTTTTCCAGCCATTCTAGATTGAATTTTACGATCTCCGTGTCATCCATGTAAGTGCATCCAACCAGAATTGACGCAGGTTTTTCCCTATGTTCCCGTTCCTCTCTATTTGCTGTGCTCTTCGGGTGGCCATCGAGATGCCCATTTATGGCATTTTTTTTTTTATTTTTTTTTGATCGCCTAGAAGAACCAGAACCTACATCTTCTTCGAGTTCGTACCAGTTATCATCACCAACCTGTTTCAATCTAAATAAAGCATAGATAACGAAATAATTCATATATTTTAATCAACTTTAGTAATTTAGTAATCAATCAAGAATCTTGACTCACAATTTATCCAAAAATGATATTTATATTTCCACGGGTCAGTTTCCAAGGTAATTATATCCAAAGAGTACGAAGACTATACAGATTCTTGTTCGATGAGTTCAAATACGTAGGCCCTATCGACAGAAACAATGGGGTATCCAACAATAGGTTTCCAACGATCCACTCCTGGATAGATATCTAGGACCAAGGGCGTAGGCTGTGGTGCACGTTGTATCCCCCCCCCCCCACCCCGCGCGGAGGCATATATGTGGGGCCCTGCCAAACAAACAAAAAAGAAATAAATAAATGATACCCCAAAACCTACCCAGTATCTAACCCAGGGGCCGGGCGTCTTTTATGTACTGCAACGAGGCATAAAACCAACGGGCTCATAAATATTCATGTTATAGCAATCTTTGCACATGCGCACAACCTTTACCCAACAAAATTTCCGGCTGCTCATTAATATACATGAGGAATTACAGGTGGCACATGGGTAAATATTTCCCGTTGACTCGTGTGTTATTAGGGTGTTTTCGCTGAACTACGCAGGACCTTATCTAGAACGTTAGCAGAAAAGGGCATTATTTTTCAAAATACCTGCAAATCCTCGTTTCTATCTTCTCCATTAACTCTGAAGAAAAGTTTCCAATGGTAACCGCACATGTACTCTTTGGCTTGTGAGACATTGTAAAACGTTCATTGTTATAGGCTTTTATGCGGCGGTCACAACTCGCCGTACCTTCGACGTGCAACTCCCTACGATGGATTTCGTAGAAAATTCATGCAGCGGAGGTACTTGCAGGTACATTGAAGGTACAATGCATGTACGACGTGCAGGAAGTTTGTACAATACCCTTACTACAGAACGCACTAATCGCTGAAGTTGACCAGGACTGTGCGTGCGTGTACATGCAACGCAGGCTATGTTGATTGCACGTGCCCGTAGCCTACGACGAGTTGTGACCACCGCATAATATACAGTGCGACCCAGAAAAAATTGAAAGCCTCTGTCAAATTGAAAATGTTAGAGTTTTATGACTTTTATATTTATTCATAATAAAGAGTCACTCTATATTCGATTACACCAAACGTATAACTGTTTTGTACCGGATGACTCAGCACTTAGGCTTTAAAAATAGGAAATTTTGTCTTATAGTATATTACCAAGTTTGAGCAAAGCAACCCTTTGCCCAATTTTTAATTTAGTTCTTTTTTTTTTCTTTCTTTTTTTTTTGTTCCTTATGAATAGACCCATGCAGAAGGAATGAAACAATGAATGAATGCTCAGAAGCCAGGGTTGCATGTGACAAAACTTGGAAGAAAGTATTTTTACCATAGTTATCAAAAATCCAAGTACTCAGCCATCCTTGATAGATCAGGTAGGCCTACAAATTTGGTATTACTGTGCATGGTATCTCACTTCGCGGAGACGTCTCCGCGACGGATAAAAAGTATGACAAACGTCTCCGATACTTTATTCCGTCGTCAAGACGTCTCCGCGACAATATTCATAAACTGTCTCAAAGTAAAATCCATCTCAAAGTAGTTTCAAAGTATTTTCCGCGAAGTGAGATACCACCCTTACTCTTCATCATTGTAATAGAATGAATAAATACATATCCCTAATCCTTAAACACATAAGACATACAATCTTAGTATGAGGCTCTCAAAGTTGGGTTTACTCTTTCTTGGGACGCACTGTATAAGAGACAAGAGGAAGTATGTGGAATGTGAGCACATGCTCAAGCCCCGCTTTTGTCATCTTGCATAAAGGATATGAATGGCGACAATGGCTGCATTTTCAACGAATATTGTTGAAATACGAATTCTTTCCGTAGGCTAAATACCGGGGTACACAGTTCTTTCATACCAATGCTTTATTGTTTCAAATGCGTCTATTTAACTGACTTCAAACATTGCTGCTGTTGATATGAAAAGAACGTAAAATAACTAACCGCCTAGCCTTTATGATTAGTCAAATCAAAATATACTTCTTTCTGTTTTTAACAATGGGGGAAATGGGGGAGGGCCCGTCGGCCCGGGAAGCCGCGCTTGTATACATTCCTATTAAAGCCCTCTCTGATTGGCTGGTCAAGGAGAACGTAATGCCACCCCAAATTAACGTTCTAGATTCAAGGAAAACGTAATTCCACCCCAAGTTACCGTCCTAGATTTGAGAACGGGAGACCTGACACCGGTAACTGAGGGAATTGAAACGCTCGATTTTGCACACGATATCTCTAAATTTAAAAGCTTTTCCAGCTGTTTCTAGCAAATACCAGGTTTATACCTTCTTTCCGCTGTACTATTAGTATGGAGGGTTTGGGGTTTTGAGCTATTTTGAAAATAAAGCCTTTCATAATGCTAACGTTCTAGATTAGCTCCTCCGTAGTCCTGCGAAAACACCCTATTAGGTGTTTTTGTAGTCCAGCGAAAACACGCTATTTTTACATTTAGAAACGTTTTGAGCGAATAGGGTGTGAAAATTGGGCTAACTATTGTCTAGTAGTAATTTAAAGTGAAGTCAAAAGGAGCCTAAGCTTTCGATCTTAGCAGAATCTTAGTCAGAGACAAAATGACACAGAAAGGTAGGGAACAAACATGGATATAGAGAAAGGCATAAAAAAAAGCTACCCCTAGATAGCAAGCCAGGAGGTAGAAAGAAGAAAGGTCTTGGCTAAGTGCTATCTGGTCCGCTGTGGGTGGGGTGGGACAAAACTTGAGACCTTTAGAGTGGAGAGAAGTTTCTGCTTGGGAGAGAGGAGAGGAAGAGAGGTTAATGACCGAATGAGGAGAAACAACAGTGTTGTTGGTGCGTCGTATGAATCTGTTGGACTGTTGTTGCTACTTCGTCAGGTTACCTATTTTCTTGTTCCTTCGTACAGAGAGTTCAGATCTGTGTTTAGAGAGACAAAATTCAATTTCATCATTATACTTGTAAGAGGACCGTCTCAGAGTAAGGTCTCCGAGACTAGTCTCCAAGTAGGTGGCGAAATAATAGTTCAACTTATAGGACTCAGGAAACAAAATGGCGACTGACACATTGAAGTAAAGTTCGGTTTGGTATTTATTAATGTAGAACGAAGAAATAAAATGACGAAATCCACGTACAGTCCAGGCCCGTAACTAGGATTTTTACGGGGGGGTTCGAAAACTGAAAAAGTGGACCTTTTTTTAAGGAATGAATTATTCGAGCGCGAAGCGCGAGCCAAAATTTTGCTTTATAATGATCTAAGGCTGTACGTTTTATGCACATTTTCCTCTTATTTTGTTTTTTTTTAAGAATTATTTTTTTGAAAAGGTGACGATTACCTCCTTTATAGCAAAAATGAATTGCGAGCGCGAAGCGCGAGCCGAAAATTTTGGCTTATTATGACCTAAATGTAGTGTATTTTAGACATTTTTTCCCTCTTAGTTATATATTTTTTGTTTTAATTCCTTTAGAAGCTGATGACCACCTCCCTTAAAAAAATGCGAGCATGGACAGAGAGCGGAAAAACAATAAACTAGTAATCACTTTGTATTATGGGCATCAAGAATCATTGAATGGGTCGTAATCAAGGGGTAAACTTTGGGAGCGCGAAGCGCGAACCGGAAATTTTCCTTATAATAACATGAGAATAAATTTTTCCACACATATTGTCCATTATTTATTTGTTTTAATTTTTCACAAGCGATCACCTTCTTTAAAAAAAAACTGCTAACGCGAAGCGAAACACAAAAAAGGCCCAGGATCACTTCGTATATCTGGGCATCAAGAATCAGTGATTGGGTCGTGATCTAGGGGTTAACGTTGCGAGCGCGAAGCGCGAGCCGGAAATTTTCCGTATATTGAAATGAAAGTATGGGTTTTTCACACATCTTGCCCTATATTTCTTTGTTTTAATTTCTCACGAGCTGAGGATCAGCTCCCTTTAAAAAGAAATAAGAGCGCCTATATAACAAAAATGAATATTATATTTTCTCTTTAAAATGAAGATAGCGCCTTTAGAATATTTAAACATGGGCAGCAATTCTCTAGTGAACACGGTTCATTGGATCAGATGCATAAAAAGTAGCAATTGCTTTTGCTAGGCTTTAGCTTGATTCCGTATGCATAAAAATGAGCAATTACTTGCCAGCAAAAGCTTTTGCTAGTAAGCTCAAGCAATTGCTAACTGCCTGCTAGCACTTGCTTGACGATTTAGCAATTGCTAAAAAGTGTATGCATAAAGCAAGCATTTTGCTTGCGCGCTTGAGCTTTTGCTCGTGTTTTTTCAAGCTCCTCCATAGCAGCTTGAGCGTTTGCTTGATCAAGACGTTCACGGTTAATCACCATGCTCATGCAATTGAGAGAGAAACCTAAGGTGTACAGGGACATAATTAATCGAGAAGAAATTACTTCAGAGATCTATCGGCGGACCCAGGGTTCCAAACATCAGTGGGGATCAGCCAGGCTACTGTTTATCGACATATTAAAGGAATATAGTTATGTAATTAGTCAATAAAACACAGAGGAAACCATAGTTCTGTGAGATGATACACCGAAATTAGAAGCAAAGTTTTCCTGAATTCAGAAATTTCCTGAAAAGCAGTGTCTCTGTGTATTTCACAATCTTTTTGAACGGTTAATTAAACCTATATTTGGTAACTTTATTATCTTTATGAAGAAAATGCAACAAAATGTAGTTGTCTAATTTTTCAGTATCTTCTCCCAAATCATCTCAACTTCCCCTGCGTATACGAGTCTCGCCTTTGTTCTGTGAGTCGTGTTCGCATCAGCGTGACGTCGCTATTGTTGAATCCGCTAGCAACTGCTTGCTTATGCCAAGCAAAGGGTTTAAGCACTAGCAAAAGGTTATGCATACGAAATTAAGCAATTGCTTTGGCTTGATCTTTTGCTTGGCTTGCAATTGCTTTTGCTTGAAGCAATTGCTTTCAAGCAATTGCTACTTTTTATGCATCTGACCCTATAAACGGACCTATATACCTTGTTGTTGTTGTTGTTTTTTATTATTTCAAATTCTAGGTCGTAAACGAATTCGTACACAAGCACGGATCCGGGGGCCGAGCGGGCCCGCCCCCCAAACAAAAAACAAAAAAGAAGAAAAAAAAAGAGAGTAAAAACAGGGGGAAAAAAGAGGAAAAAATGGACGATGGTCCCGATCGACCAACCGAACCTTAACTTTATGATCGGTACTTTAAAAAAATTAATACAACATTTTTTTAAAGCTTGCGTTTGCGTTTCGTTTCGTATCTTGCAGATTTCTGAAAAAGTGGGTTTTTTTCCTTTTGGGGGGTCAAGCGGACCCCTGCTTGCCAGGGGCGGGGGTACCCCTTGTTACGGGCCTGGATGCGAACCTGAGAATAGGGGAATTTGTTTAAGCACATTATACGCCTGTGAGCATTTGTAATCATTCATGAGCCCCTTATGAAAGAAGCGCATTTTACAACTAATTACTTCAGAATAACCATGGAGGAGAAACCGTTTTAATTAGCACAGACGGGCGCGGAGCGCGAGCGAAAGAAAACTGAACCATGGTATTTCAAGCTGCTTTAATTTCTTATGTTATTCAATGCAGAGCATTTTTGCAAAATGAAGGGGGGGGGTTCGCCCTTCTCCCTAAGTTTCCTTTTCTTTCTCTCTCTTTTTTTTTTTTTTTTTTTTTTTGGTCAAGCGGACCCTACACGCCAGCGGGGGGGTTCGTTCGAACCCCCCGAACCCCCCTGGTTACGGCCTGCAGTCACAAGCAAAACGGCAAAGGTGCATTAATTAAATATAAACAGTTTCAGAGGCTGGGCTTATAAGACGCGAAAACCATGCTTTCGATCCGCAACAAAATGGCTAACTCAACATGGCCAACGTAAGCTCGAACATAAAAAGGCTCTAACACAAGTGGCTCTAACACAAAATGGCTCTACCACAAATGGCTCTAACACAAAATGGCTCTAACACAAAATGGCTCTAACATAAAAATGGCTACCGAACGCACAACATGAGCTTTGCCTATATATCATTTTCGGTAATGCTGAAGTGAATCGAGTCAACAAGCCCCGCCTCCTGTATTACAAACTAACCAATAAAAGCACCACGCACCCTTTCCCTTTCTAGTCCATTGCACAAAAAATAGAGCACGTGCTTTTAGATTCCAAAAGTAGGCGTGTCTAACATGACCAGAAATATGCCAGGGGACGCTAATCAAATATTTACAAAAACCTTGCACCCGGAAAAGCTATGAAAGAAGCAGGATGCTATTACTATTGTTAACAGAAATACAATTAACCGACATAGCACCTTGTACGAATGTCATGAATGCCGACTACCGCTCAAGCAGGGACCGTCTCCAAATAGCTTAATACAATCCCCCGACCCAATACAATTACAGTGCATACATAATAAGATCCTTAATTTAATGTGAACGAACTTAAATAGATAAACCTATAAAACCTTCTAACTCTGTCATTCCACTGCAATTGGTGGCCTAGCGCCCTCTTTAATATTGACGTATATTATAATGAATTAATTGGGAAAACGGTCAATAGACCGTTACCACTACATACTTGAGCCATTTGGTAGGGGTACATGAAAGAACGTAGATCAGCTTCCAAACTGAGGATGTCAGCTGAAAAGGAATCAAGTGATGCTGCACACTGTTCAGAGAGAATGTTAATCAGACGAATGGAAGTACTGTGTAAACTCCGTTCCACCGCTTTCGTAGTTCAGGTGAGAGGGTTCCTAGGGCAGGAATGCATTGGAGTTTGAGGCCTTTGGGTATGATACGGTTGAGGTAATAAAATCTGTAATTGTCTTGGGAAAAGAGAAGTTTAAGGGCCTTCAGCTTGGTCTTCCAGAGTTGGTGAAATAAGGAAAGGTGGTTAGTCATCGTAGATAAGGGCTGTAGAAGAAAAACTAAAGTAAAGCATGGAAGAAGGAAATGCACAACGG
>CALNVZ010000616.1:0-13752 GCA_940671915.1 Paracentrotus lividus | reverse complement strand
CTCAACATGGCCAACGTAAGCTCGAACATAAAAAGGCTCTAACACAAAGTGGCTCTAACACAAAATGGCTCTACCACAAAATGGCTCTAACACAAAATGGCTCTAACACAAAATGGCTCTAACATAAAAATGGCTACCGAACCACACATGAGCTTTGCCTATATATCAATTTCGGTAATGCTGAAGTGAATCGAGTCCAACAAGCCCCGCCTCCTGTATTACAAACTAACCAATAAAAGCACCACGCACCCTTTCCCTTTCTAGTCCATTGCACAATAAACAATAGAGCACGTGCTTTTAGATTCCAAAAGTAGGCGTGTCTAACATGACCAGAAATATGCCAGGGGACGCTAATCAAATATTTACAAAAACCTTGCACCCGGAAAAGCTATGAATAGGACAGGATGCTATTACTATTGTTAACAGAAATACAATTAACCGACATAGCACCTGTACGAATGTCATGAATGCCGACTACCGCTCAAGCAGGGACCGTCTCCAAATAGCTTAATACAATCCCCCGACCCAATACAATTACAGTGCATACATAATAAGATCCCTTAATTTAATGTGAACGAACTTAAATAGATAAACCTATAAAAACCTTCTAAACTCTGTCATTCCACTGACAATTGGTGGCCTAGCGCCCTCTTTAATATTGACGTATATTATAATGAATTAATTGGGAAAACGGTCAATAGACCGTACCACTACATACTTGAGCCATTTGGTAGGGGTACATGAAGAACGTAGATCAGCTTCCAAACTGAGGATGTCAGCTGAAAAGGAATCAAGTGATGCTGCACACTGTTCAGAGAGAATGTTAATCAGACGAATGGAAGTACTGTGTAAACTCCAGTTCCACCGCTTTCGTAGTTCAGGTGAGAGGGTTCCTAGGGCAGGAATGCATTGGAGTTTGAGGCCTTTGGGTATGATACGGTTGAGGTAATAAAATCTGTAATTGTCTTGGGGAAAAGAGAGTTTAAGGGCCTTCAGCTTGGTCTTCCAGAGTTGGTGAAATAAGGAAAGGTGGTTAGTCATCGTAGATAAGGGCTGTAGAAGAAAAACTAAAGTTAAGCATGGAAGAAGGAAATGCACAGCCAAAACGAGAACACAAAAAGGGTGAGGATATGTATAAAAAGAAAAGTGGAAAGAAAACTAAAAATTGGAATACCTGTGAAAAGGAGATCAAAAAGAGATCAAAACAATACGGGAGAAAGAGAGAGCTATGAAAATGTAAAGTCAAAAATGAAAACAAGAAAACGTGGAAGGGAAGAAGGCAAAAACCTGAAAACAAAGATAAAAAATAAATGAGACAAGATTGAGATAAGAATACCACACGCTGTAGAGGGCGACTGTGAAAGAAAAGCAAAATGAGTAAATCTAGAGCACAAAAATAACCTACAAATGAAAAGGGAACAAAAAGACAAAACTAGACTGAAAGCATAAGGAGGATCACACTAAGTGATGCAACAGCAGAAAAGAAAGTAAATACAAAATAAGAGAACTGCTGAAACTGCTTATCCAATAAAGGAGAGCTAATGGTGTAAAATGAAGTCAAAAGGAGCCTGACCTTTCGATCCTAGCAGAATCTTAGAGACAAAATGACACAGAAAGGTAGGAAACAAACAAGGATATAGAGA
The DNA here is from genome assembly GCA_940671915.1 of Paracentrotus lividus. NCBI lineage: Eukaryota > Metazoa > Echinodermata > Echinoidea > Camarodonta > Echinidae > Paracentrotus > Paracentrotus lividus. The sequence continues at coordinate 12,109 of CALNVZ010000616.1, read as the reverse complement.
AAGACATAAAAAGCTACCCCTAGATAGCAAACCAGGAGGAAGAGAACAAAGGGAACAACAGGGGGATGTAAAAGGTGTGAAGAAGCCAGCCAATCAAAAAGCAAGAAGAGGTGTGATCAAACAGCAAACTGGAAAAAAGAGAGATGATTAGCTGGGAGAGGAAGGTGAGAGTGAAAGAAGAGAGAAAAAGCCAAGGAAAAGAACACCTAGTAGACCTGTGTGCTATAGACCTACAAGAAGAAGTAAGGGGGGGGGGGAATTAATAAATAAGTGAAACAGGTAAAAGAACGCCTGCAAATGAACTAAACTAAACTATAAAGGAAAGGGGGAAAAACAGATATCAAGAAAGAAATGTGAGAAAAAAAAAAGTTAGTCATTACCCTCCTGAATGTTGAGACCGTGAGGTTGAATGGTGCGAAGACGTCTCATCCAGAACTTCTCTCTGCTGATACGGACAGAATCAGGACGGGTACCTAAAAATTCAATGCCCTGTAGAGACATGTCTGAGATGGAGTGGTTAGGGAGGTTGAAATGGTTCCCAACTGGGGTGTGAAGCTTGGTGGTGGTGACAGTGGATCTGTGCCCATAGAAGCGTCTTTTGAGAGTGGTCTTGGTTTCACCTACATACTGCATCTTACAAACTCTGCAAGTGATAAGATATATAACATTGGAAGTGGTGCAGGTGATGTTCCCCTTGGTGTGATGAGATCTGCTAGTGGAGGTACTCTGGAAAGTATCGCCTTCGTGGATGTGTATATTGCAAGTGATGCATCTGTTGGCTGTACATTTGAAGGTGCCATGTTGAATGGGAGAAGAATGGTAGGTAAGGGAGGGGACTTCAGCACGAACGATGAGATCCTTGAGTTTGCGGGGGCGTCGGAATGCCACAATGGGAGTGTCAGGAACGGCCTGTAGGAGACGATCAGAAGTGTGGAGAATATAGTGATTAGCATGAAGGATGGTGCGGAGAGGAGGTAAATTAGGGTGGAAGGTAGTCACAAGGGGTATTCTGTCAGTGGTGTCCTGGTGGTCAGCTTTCTTTCTGAGAACATCAGATCTAGGGAAAGAACGAACTTTGTTAATGGCTTGTTAGACTGTCCTAGCACTATGTCCTCTGGTCACAAGATGATGATTCTTCAGCTTCCTAGCATGGGAAGAAAAGTCAGAATCATCAGAGCAGACACGGCGGAGTCTGAGGGCTTGACTATAAGGGATGCTGGTTTTGCAGTGACGGGGATGGCAGCTGGAAGAGTGGAGGTACTGGTGGGTATCTGTGGGTTTGGTGTAGAGAGTAGTGGTGATACGGTTCGTATTATTGCATTTACGATCCAGCGACAATGCCATGTTATCGTTCCATATTCCTATTCCGTCGTCTTCTTTTTCTTCCACAAAAAGCTATTCATTTAACACGTGATCCTTGTTATTCCTCTCCAGGTCCAATCGCTCATCCAAATTCGTTCAACCTTCGTAGACATGTTCTCTATGATCCACTATTGATCCCCTGACATTTCATTTTTCAAAATCACTCATCCGTTACAATTCATCCGCCATTTTGTCCATTTCGGGCGATCTAAAAGCAATTCTTCCAACTTCAATATCTCCATCATCCTAGATGCTACAAACTTTTAACAAAATCCATTTAATAGTCCCATGAATTGGCCTTTCATGCATATGCAACCAACAACTTTTTATTTCAAAATCATCTTCTTATTTTTAATTAATTTAAAAAATCAACTCCGTTATGAAATAAAAAATTGTTACTGAATACACGCAAAAATGGCTATAACTTTCTTAAATCAATTCCATTTTGCTTCAAATTTACACGACATGGTATTCTAATGAGTGTGCACACAATACACATGTTTCACGCTCCAGTAAATATTCAACATTCAAATAGCGCCCTCTAAAGTTTCAAAATTTTGGTAAAATCCAAGAGGCTGCATTCACAGAAATCCCAAGAAATCTTGGGATTTCTATGGCTGCATTTGCGTTGTGCCTTGTTAAAACCGTACCCTTTTTTGGATTTAAGTACTTCAGACTATGTCCTTTCCAGCAATGTAACGAAAAATACATCGATTTATTGACCAAATTGCTCAAAAATGTTGTAGAAAGTAAAAAGTTATCGATACAAGGAAATCAAGTTTAACTTCCCCTAAAATTGCGAATATTCAATCTAGGAACTTGAAACTTGGCAGGCATATGTATCAATACATTTCATAGCTATCTGCCAATTTTTGTAAAATTTGATGACGTCATCAAAAAGTTATGGAAAAAAAATAGCGAATTTACAATGCATTACGTAACAAGGCATTACGTCATTATCGTTCAATATTTGCTTCTGAAATTAAAATCACAATGCCCGCATTGAAATTGCCTTTCCATTGATACCATATATGATATAGGTTGTCAAAGAAAATTCTGAGTAAATCACGTTTTTGTAGGAGCCATTATACCCGTTTGCCTAATAAGTGCAAATTTGACAGAACCATGTGAACGACGGATAGTATGGAAAGCGGAGTTTTCAAAATGGCACTGTAGTACACAAACCATATTCGTTTCACACAGATCTTGTATAATTATGTAAAGCCTACTTCCGTTTCGCAATATATTTAAAAACATACGTTTAAATTTTAATAGTCCTTGAAATATTTTAGTCAAGGCGTCAATGCACGCATATCGTTCATGTCAACAATTGCAGTTCTAGTTTACTCATCTTCTCATTGATAGTCTCAAAACATGGGCATAGCCAGCTCGATTTTTAATTAATCAAGAAAATAGAGCGCCCTCTCGCGGACACTGTTGGATAGGGAGTAAGAAGCAGTAAAATGGCTTCTACGTTCACCCTCGTCGCATAGTTCCAAAACAAGAGCCTAGTTCTTTCCCATTTGGGCAAAGGAATGTCCAAGTCTCTTCTTTTCCTGGGAATTGATGTCAATAAACCAATCAAATTAATACATTTTCGTCAATCTGGCGTTTGATATTAGTTATTTTGTCTTTGGGTTGGTTCGTACTCACATTTTGGGTGTCTTCGAAATAATTAGGCTTGTGCGGCCTACATAAATGTTACTCGCGCATTGAACAATGGGTTGGTAATAACTTGTAGAAGACAGTCATATTAAATAATATTTTAAAAGATATTAAGCATGTTGGTTAATGCCGAGTGAATTATTTACCATCTCTAACTTTTTAATCCAGTCTAAATCATGAAACATACACATATATAAACACAACCAAAATAAGTTCCCCATTTTTCTAAGTGCCATAACTTTTTAATGAAATGGTTTTGAGCAAAATAATTTGGCAGTATTCAATGCACTCATTTACTAACGGCTTGCAACGATCGTCTGCTTTCGCGGAGCGGGGATGGAGCGGGGACGGCCGCACCCTTTCGGGAACACTGGGGGGGGGGGGGCATTTCTCGAAAGGCTGTGTTTAGTAGTTTTCTGAACCAGTCGTTTTTATGAAACTTATTCATTAAATAATAACAATATAATATTAATAGATTGTAATAGGAGAAATAGAGGAGCGCTTGCCATTTTGTTGATTTTGAAGTTCATAATTCTAGAACTCCTAAGCATTATAGAACAATTCAATTTAGAGAAAAAGCGTGTTTTCTATTCTGAATAAATTCACATTTGCATCTAAAGTTTAGAAGTTTCGTCCAACAATATTAAACCAGCCGTAAATAGAAAAGTAGCATTTTTGTTGATTTTTTAGCCGTGAGGCAAGGACGCTTGTAGTTGTACACAGACACACATACTTGACCCTTTTATATTTCTCCTCAAAACTTTGTCTAGCGAAGACAGTAGAATCGAGGCGGTGCTACAACAGGCAGTGGGTGAGGGAATTGTATATACCCCTATGCATGGGGGTCGATCATTGTTCACGGTTGGGAGGAAGACTGACACAAATATTGTTCTCTGTGAGGGATTTTTTTTTTTCCTTTTATTTGCCAGGGAAGGGGGGGGGGGTCAGTGACTGTCAGTGGCTTGGCTTTACATGGCGTAAAAGGCATTATTTATTTATTTTTAAAAAGCTGCCAGCGAGCGAAGCGATCGAGCAAAAATGTTGACCTTTTTGATACAAAATCTATTACCGGTATATTTTATTTTTCACCCTTTTTCATTTCCTTTCTTTCGGGCATAAATTGATGATCAACTTGGGATCCTTAATTTCCCTCGGAAAAAAAAAGGTGCCCTCCTGATCCTTATTAATAATGAATAAAATTCCAATTGCACCAAACAGAATTTTATGGAAGGGGGCCAAGACATAATACTTTAAAAAAAGAAAGGCCTCAACATTTATCAATGGGATGTGACACAGATAAATCTCAAAAGCAATCCCGTTCAATTCTGCATTCGACAAGTTTTTTTGATAACCACCCGAGCGGTAATCAAAAATCATAGACGAATGTGACCCGAGGAGACTCAGGGGCGCGCCCCCTCCACTCCAGTCTCATGCAAAGTCTTTCGTGCAATCTGGTAATAGAAGGGAACCAAACAAAGTCCAAACAATCGTCGAAGAATGGAGGGGTGGGAGGAGCTCTGGAAAAATATTCCTTCTCGAACGGCGTCCATGATGAGAATGATTTCATTTCAGACACAATTCTTCCGATCCGCAGCACATGCAAGTTTTAAGTTTACGCGTGGGAAAGTGTGTTGCGCTTTGATGTAGAAGAACAAAAGAGACCGCGTTTCTTTGATTATTGCCGACATGCGCGTGTATGACATATTTAGGCTATGTAGATTACGCGGCGCTTTGATTAGTCGGCAAATTTTGTAAACAATTCAACAGTTAAGGAATTTTTTTACGCCGTTGGGATGTTAAATAGACAATTAATTTATTCATTTGTCTCCAACGGTAGAAACCATGCAAATTGGTAGAAACACACGCAACTGCTCCGGTGGTCTAGCGGTTATGACGGTGGTCTAGCAATCCACAGGTCGTGGGTTCGAATCCCGCCCGGGCAGCCTAGGATTTTTTCATAGCTGTCTGGTTCCAATATATTTTATCACACAGCAGTTGCGTGTGTTTCTACCAATTTGCATGGTTTCTACCGTTGGAGACAAATGAATGAATTAATTGTCAATTCAACAGTTGTTTCTCTATTTAAATGCATTCTCCCACGATTGGCTCTGGTATACAATTTGACGCAAGGGTTGCTATCTTTTTATTCTCGGTTCGACATATATTGCAAGATTTCTAACATGACACCAAGTAATCAAAATATTCATTTAATCCTTTAATTCTTTCTTCTTTCTTTGTCATTTCTTTTCTTTCTTTTTTCTTTTTTTTTTTTCTTTTCTTCATAATTTAAGATCAAGAGTGGGGCGACTCCGCCCTATATCGACGCTATATTTAAGCCTATAGGAGCGGCCGGCATTCATGGGCATCACTCCGAACTTGAGCTGGGTTGGGGGCGGGGGGTGGTACAACATGGACCTCGCCTCGGCTTTCCAGGTACTTTAATACTCAAAATAATTTAAATAAGAATTAGAATACTAGAAAGTGCCCCTTTATTTATTCAATATATCTTTTAAACCCCAAACTTTTCGGCTCGCGCTTCGCGCTCGCGGATACTTCATCAGAATGCACTATTAACTCCAATTTTGAGCTCAAAATTTTATACCAAATCAGTAGGGTATATAATGCACAATAAACTCAAATATAAAAATCAAATATACTAAATCATAGTGCACATATGACTCCAATATTTACCTCAAAACTTTCAGCTCGCGCTTCGCGCTCGCGGATACTAAATAGGGTCTATAATACACAATTATTTACAATTTCTTATACTAGAAAGTGCCTCTTTATTCTATATATGTTTTAAAACCCAGAATTTTTGGTTCGCGCTTCGCGCTAGCGGATATTATATCCCTTATCTAAGATTGTTTGCATTGAGAGTGTACACAAGGAGAAAAAGAATAGTTTAACTAAGAAAAACGTTTCTCAAGAAATAGTTCGTTTTTCTTCATGACGTCACGCATAGTACATTTTTTCCCCAGGGAAAAACTGGACTATACGTTTTTCCGACCCCCCCCCCCCCCACCCTATTCACGAGTTGCGCAAAGCAACGCAAGCGGTGCTACTCTGCTGCTTTTACCTGAATTCTCCACTGCATGCCACGGGAAACTTTCGGCGAGCTGCACTGACCAGGTGCGCTTACATAACAGACGATCGATTAGGCAAGACAAGTATTTTCTCAACTTCTCTACGATCGATCTATATCAAGAAAGGTAAGCATAGACTATATAATTTTGTTCATTAAAAAAATTAAAAGGAATGGTATTATAGTGGAAGGGATATCAAACAAATATACAATGACTCATTCTCAGAACAGGTTAAAACTATTCGCACTCAGGAACATCACATAGTACTATTCTCTCTCGGGCCGATGGCCCTCGAGAGAATAGTACTATGTGATGTTCCTTCGATGCGAATAGTTTTAACCAGATCCTCGATTGTCATTGTATTTTGTATACTATACTAAACCATAATGCACAAATATCTCAAATTTTGAGCTAAAAAAAAATCGGCTCGCGCTTCGCGTTAGCAGATACCAATAATTCAGTAGGGTAGGCCTACATAATGCGCAATATTAACTCAAATTTTTGCCTCAAAGTTTTCATCTCACGCTTCGCGCTCGCGGATACTAAATATAGTCTATACTGCACAATTATCACAAATTCTTAGCTAAATATTTTCGGCTCGCGCTTCGCGCTCGCTTTGCTTTTTTGTCATTAATGAAATACAAAGCACATCCTTAAGAGTATCAATTAAAATGCAATTTTTGGGGCGCTCCCCCTATTCATCCGAATAAATTTCTCTTTATGCCTCTGGTCTCAATTGCCCCCTTTCCAGGAAAAAATGCCCGTTTTCCATCGTGACCCCACAATTTCAAATTCGTTCTACCGCCTCTGGCACATACTATGTTGATACATACTATAACGTGCCGTTCTTCCAGGTAATTAAATGGCAAAGTTTGCACTCGCAACGTCTGATGTAATTCTAATGGGGCAATAATCGTATTCATGGTGGCAATTTAATATACATATTTAAACCACTAAAGTCTTGTTTAGAATATTCAGATTTTTTTATTTTTTATTTTATTTTTTTGTTGTTGCTAATATATATTATCAATTTGTTTTCATAGGGGTAAAAATAAAATTGTTTAAATTCCCCGTTTTGGGTCAGTATAGGGCTATATTTCAGGGAGTGTTTTAAACTCGCGAGTCGCGCTCGTTTGCTCGCTCTGCTCGCAAGATTTTTTTTTTAAAAGGTTGCCCCCCCCCCCCCCCTCTCTGGAAAATCCTGGATCGCGCCTTGCCATACATTCGTGATTTTTAGCCCCTTCAGCCCCCCTCCCCCCCCCCCCCCCACCATGAATAACGAACGGATACAATTGCGAAATAAATTATTTAGATATGAGTGACTAACGGACCAATTTTAGAAATGAAACTTATTCTTTACCGGAAGAATTCGCTGTTGAAATAAATTTTCTTTAAATAAAGACAAGAACGAAAACAATTGCAGAAGAAATTATTAAGTTATGGATTGTTAAACGACGCGACTTTATGAAGCGAAAACTAATTCTTTATCAGTAGAAGTCGCCGTTGATAATTTTGTGAAATAAATTTTCCGAAAATCAAAAATTTAAACAGCAGATGCTGTTAAATAATGACACCCCTCCCCCCCCCGCCCCCAAAAAATCCCCTTTATCTGGAGGTTATTCATGGCTGACCAAAACACAGTCCCCAACTATCTTAATCCATTCGCTCTGGCAAGTAAAAGCTCAATTTTCGATAACGAACCTTATTCTATTATCGGAAACCAAACCTTATTCATTTTTCGAATAACGAACCTTGTCTATTTTCAGAATAACAACCTGTTTCTATTTAAGGAATAACGATTCTTCGGAATAACGAACACTACCCCCCCCCCCCCCCGCGGACTACCGGACCACAAGCGCGGCCCGCGGACTATCGACCAGCAGACTATCGGGCTATAGCCCTAAAAAAGATGCAAGCCTCCTCTATTTCTCCTATTATAATCTATTAATAATTATATTGTTATTATTTAATGAATAATTTTCATAAAAAACGACTGGTTCAGAAAACTACTAAACACAGCCTTTCGAGAACCCCCCCCCCCCCCCCGTGTTCCCGAATGGGTGCGTTTAATTTGACTCCCCTACCTCAACCCACCCTTTTGAGAAAGCCCCCCCCCGCCCGGGTGTTCACGAAAGGGGTGCGGCCATCCGCTCCACCCCCGCTCCGCGAACGCAGACGATCGTTGCAAGCCTTTACTAACAACTGTGTGCATGTACTGAATCATCGAGTCAATGCAGTGAAAAGTCACAAATGGATAATTTTATTTAATTTATGATTCATAATTTCGAAAAATTCAGCTTCTGGTGAATAAATAAGTGCATCTTGATTAAAGGAAAAGTTCACCCTGGGTTTCAATTGTTTTTTTTTTTTTTTTTTTTTTTTTTTAATACAGAAAAATAAAATTAAAAATATGAGCGAAGGTTTGAAGAAAATCGAACAAAAAATGATGAAGTTATAAATATTGAAAGTTTTGATACTGTGACGTCAAGTGCGAGCAGCTCTCCTATGTGCTACGTAATGTAAATTACATAAAGTGTCATTTTTCCAGAAGAATACTAATTATTTCACCTGTCCGGTCGATATATCGTGAAACCTATGGTCATATACATGCCTCTATCAAATTGACCCATTCCGTTATCAAAAACCATGAAAAAAGACAAATTTAAGGAATTTATATACACAACACATGGGAGAGCTGCTCGCACGTGACGTCAGAAAATCAAATCTTTAAATATAATAATTTAAATATAATAATTTCTCTATTTTTTGTCGATTTTCTTCAAATTTTCACACATATTTTTCTTTTATTTGTTCTGCCTTTTTAAAATCAATAAAATTCCAGGTTGAACTTCCCCTTTAAACAAATACCAATGTTGGCACTTGTTTTACAGTTCAGTGATCTCAATTTCAGAAACTCCCATTTTTCTAGCTTTTGAAAAATGCTAAATGCTAAAAGCAACAAAAAAAAATGTACATGTACTTTGTGTAAATGCAATAACGTTGCAACCATGTCATGGTTTCATGGTAGAGTAACACTTCATAAATAATACAAGGATAGGATTATTTACTGTTCTTTTGGCATGAGACATAATTCTTGTGACTTTTGAAAATGGACTTCCTTGGCCCTTATTACGTTCACTCATGTCTGGGGGGCGTTTCATGAAAGGACTTGTCGGACATTTTATCCGACAAATTTGCTCTCAGCCAATCAGATGCAAGCATTTCAGTAGCTTATAACAGTTTGTCGGATAAAACGTCCGACAAGTCCTTTGATGAAATGCCCCCCTGGTTTAACATTTTCATTACCCTTTTATGCAGATGTTAGAACACTCCATCCAAATTATTTTACTCAAAAACGTTATGTTGGAAAGTTATGGCATTTTCAAAGGGGTATCTTTTTTCTTTTTTTTTTTTTTAATACTTTCTGAGTTATATATCTCACTCCTTCCCTCTCCCTTTTTCTTTTCTCTGCTCTCTCTCTCTCTCTCTCTCTCTCTCTCTCTCTCTATCTCTCCTCTTTTGTCTCCAACCCCTGATCCCCTAATCTTCCCATCTCTCACTCTAAAGGCGCGGTCCCACTGGCTTTTTAGGATGATTTGCGTATGAATTGCGGATTGTTTGTTTTGTTTTTGTTTTTTGTTGCGGAAGAACGAAATTTGTATACGCAACTCATGCGCAATTAATCCTCCCGCCAGTGGGACCGGGCCTTAATTAAGGGGAGATCCAAACCTGAAAAAGAGGCCTAGTTAGTGATTTTGATGTTGTTTCTGTACAAACTAAGCACACCTTGTCTATTCTAAAGAAAATATTATAGGGCACAATATTTCAGAGGTGTGCTCTTCAGAATTTGTTGCGATCACCTCTTAATCCAAGGGGCGTCCAAAATTGTTGCCCCTTTTATGACAAATAGTGTTTTAGAGATAGAATTTTAAGGAAATATCCAATCGCTCAAAAATGCGGATTATAATAAAAGAGAAGTAAATTGCCTACAGACGGAAACCCACTTTGATTGAATTTAAATACGTAAAAATGGATAATTAGCCCAAACAAGTTCATTTTTCGCATTTTTTTTCCAAAAAAATTGAATGTAGGGGAGACCGGGGATGGAAGTTACATGGGTCAGTTGTTACAGTTTTCAGTGTGCTAAGTTGGAACAAGAGAGTTCGTGCTAACTGGCATCTATATACAGCCTACACATAGCTGTGATGAACTGCCGGTCGTGAGGTTTCTCCGTTGTTTTATTAAAAAGTAAATCAACAAAAACCATTTGTTATAGTGCCAAGTGAATTTTTGACAAAAATTAAAATTTGTAATAGTTCTTACATGATTATAGTCTGGTATTGTGAATATAGTACATGTATGTCACTGATATACCCCTGAGCCATGCCCTGTAATTCTGCCTAATGGCTGTGCTACAGTTGATTTTATGTGTAAAATCAGCGGAGTACTTTCGCTCAACGACCAACCAAGCCACATTTCACTTCTTTCGACTTCTGTCATAAAATATTATCCTAATTAATGCCTAAATTGATCCTAAACATCACCGCTATTATACGATAAGAACGTGAAATAACTTATCATCGACCCCTTGAAATCTGTCTCCTCCTCCATCGTCCGCAAATCAAGATTTGATCTCGTAAAATCTATGTTACTTGTAACTTACACAGCATACATGAAGCAAGTGAAAAGCGCTGGCCTGGGTGCACGAGCTGGCGACGTTTACATTCCTATTAAAGCCCTCTCTGATTGGCTGGTCAATGAGAACGTAAGTCCACCCCAGATTAACGTTCTAGATTCAACGAGAACGTAATTCCACCCCTAACGTCCTAGATTTGAGAACGGGAGACCTCACACCGGTAACTATTGGAAACGCTCGATTTTGCACACGGTTTCTCGAAATGTAAACGCTTTCCCAGTTGTTTCTAGCAAATACCAGTTTCATACCCTCTTCTCGCCGTACGATCAGTATGCAGGGTTTGGGGTTTTGAGCTCTTTTGAAAATATAGCTCTTCGTATGCTAACGTTCTAGATAAGGTCCTCCGTAGTCCACCGAAAACACCCTAACATAGTTGTTGAATGCATACTGACATTATGACATTATACTGACGCGGACATTACAATCAGCTTATGTTTTTTGTTTTTGTTTTGTTTTTGTTTTTTGCAAGCTCACCCTCCCCTTTCTGTCCTTCACCCATGATCATCCTCCTCTTTGAGGTCTTTCAAGGGCCGTGTTTTCCACCCGAATCAGATACAATCTGACAACGCAAACTTGGTGTGCTCGAATTGTCTCCAAAAGGGGCACCCATCGCTCGTCGTGCAAGACGCCGGTTGTTTGCAAGGGCTGTGGGACCATGGCCACTACCAGCGAGACTGCGTAGTTCCATGACAACGCCGGTAACCACGACTTACCACAGCAAGTACGCCGCCCACACACCAACGCTACTTTTGTTCTGTTAGTGAAGCAGCCCCTTCCACCAACCATCCGCCAACTACTGCTAGCGTTTCGAGTTCAACCTATTCCAAGCAAATCATGCGTCGACTGTTGTCGAAAATTCATTCAACAAGTGAGAGCCGCTGCTACAGCTGCCAAAATCTTCATGTGATAACTGATCAACATTTGATCCTGCTGATCATGACTCCGAGTCATTTGCACATAGCGATGATGTGGACGACGCACACAGTGATGACCCGCCGTCTTCATTGCTGCGCCTTTAGTCCCTCACGACGAAACGCCCGAAACGCCAAGCCAAAATTACGAACTTCACTTCTGTGGCTGGTACCTCTTCGGTAGAATCGTCCCTTTCTTTTCAGAGTGCCCTTTCTGAACCAGCTGATTCTGACTATTCAGATATCTCAGTCGAATCGCCCGGAACTGAGACAAAACTCTGATCAGCCAATACCTACAAAGAGGAAGCTCCGAGTGAAAACAAAACTTCTTAAGAAAAAAGAGTGCTTTTTGTACATAATAGTAACATTCGTTACGGTATTACTTTATT
>CALNVZ010000612.1:0-24619 GCA_940671915.1 Paracentrotus lividus | reverse complement strand
CGCACCCTTTCGCCTGCCTAGTACTTTGCACAATAAACAATAGAGCACGTGCTTTTAGGTTCCAAAAGTAGGCGTGTCTAACATGACCAGAAATATGCCAGGGGACGCTAATTAAATATTTACCAAAACCTTGCACCCGTAAAAGCTATGAATAGTACAGGATGCTGTTACTATTGTTAACAGAAATACATTTAACCGACATAGCACCTGTACGAATGTCATGAACGCTGACTACCGCTCAAGCAGGGACCGTCTCAAAATTGCTTAATACAATCCCCCAACCCAATACAATTACAGTATACATAATAAGATCCCTTAATTTAATGTGAACGAACTTAAATAGATAAACCTATAAAAACCTTCTAAACTCTGTCATTTCACTGACAATTAGTAGCCTAGCGCCCTCTTTAATATTGACTTATATTATAACTAATTAATTCGGAAAACGGTCAATAGACCGTACCACTACACAAAGAAGCATCGCCAAAAACTAAATCAGTTGGCAAGGAATCGATTGAATTACTAAAAAGAATATATTTTGTCTTTTGTAAATGTAAAGACAGTCTATTTGCTCGAATCCATTGAATAATTTTTTGTAATTCAGAATTTACAATTTCAACAAGTGTATTTGGATTTGAATGAGAAAAGAATAAATTTGTATCATCAGCAAATAGTATAAAAGACGCTATATCAGATGATCTATAAAAATCATTTATATAAATGATAAACAAAAGCGGGCCCAGCAAACTGCCTTGAGGAACTCCACAATTAACACAATTAAATAGCGCAGTAGTGGAATTATATATATATATTTTTTTTGTATTTCTGCGCGCTATAAATAAACTATTGTTATTATTTCTTTTTTCACTTTCTTAAATACACACGCACACACACTACACACCCACATACACAAACACACTTACAACTACATAGTTGCTCAATAGGGTGGGATATTCTTTCTTGAGTCAGCGACATCATTTTACTCCAGCTTTAACATTTTTTAATGTGTTTGTCCCTGCTTTCACTTTTATTGATCCTGGCTATTATCTTAGACGTTCACCTTTTCATGTTTTTGTCTGTATGTTTTTAAGTTTTTTAACACTCACAACAGAGAAAAGGCAACATAAATCCCTTAAATATCAAAGAAAAGTTGTAAATGGGAGGTTATTTTTAATTCTAATTCATGATTGCCTGAGATTCTACACAATATTGCCATCTTTTTATTTTTTATTCTTTCTTAAGATAGACATTTCCAATAGGTAAAAATGAATGAAATCAATTTCGAACCCCAATCAAAATAAACTATAACCTTTTCCTTGGACAACAGACCTAAGCCTTTCTCGAATTATAAACCGAGATTGAACTTCAAGAAAAATAGCAACTTAATATACCTCAGATGTGTTTCCTGGGGTGGGGGCCTAGGTCAGCCGGGAAAACAAAACATTTGAAAGCGGCCCCAAAATGAGAAAAATTAAGAAAGAAAAAAAAAAAAAAAACATTGTGTGGATTAGAAAAGACTTTTTCATTCATTCATGTTGCTTGTTGGTTCTATTGCCTTTAACAAAAATGTTGAATGAAATATTTAAATATCTAACCCATCGCACTTTTACTGCAACCCCTCTCTAACTAAGCTTGTAACCATAAACCTAGTGTTAACTTTAAAAACCTATTAATAACCCTACAACCTCAGGTGGGTTCATTTTCTGGGTTTAGGACTGAAGGGCTTTGGTTTGCCGGGTAAACAAAAAGTGGCCTTGAAATGAGAAAAAAAAATGTGAATTGTGGGGGCTGTCAAACTTAAAAACTAACAAACAAACACAAAATAAAAATATGCCCGGGAAGGGTTGAGAGAACGTTCAAGATTATAACGAAAAAAATGAAAGCAGGGACAAACACATTCAAGAAATTAAACATGTTAAATCCGGGAAAAAAAAATTGATGATGCGAAAAAAATGAATATGTTTTAATCTGCACATATAGCAATTTTGCCAAGTCATTGCTTTGTTTATATTTTGTAAGGGGAGTCAGCTACCACTGTCTGACAACTTTTTTTGTCACCAAATAATTTTGTAATAAACATTAACAGTATTTTTTCTTATGGTCACTTTTTATTCAGATCCTTAATTTATCAACGTTACCACATGGAAACAAATTTTGCACACACACACAAAAGAGAAAAACGCAATGCTATCAAGTGATAGGCAATTATATTATAAATTTATATTTGACTTAGGTACCATTTTTACAAGCAAAATACCTAGATGATGAAATATAATTCAATTCAATATACAAGTTGGAGATGTGACATATTTGGCACTTCTGTATTTTCCTGTTGCATTGTTCTTTTGGTGCCATTTGTCACATGCAAAGTACATGAAGGAGAGAAAAAAAAAGAAGAGCAACATCATATCTTAGGAATGTTTTTTCTTTTCACTTTTAAGGAAGAAAAACGTTGATAACGTGGGGTAATAATAATTAGTAAACACTAAAAAAGCGCTTAGAACAATCAAGGTGGATATTTGTATTAAACGCTATGTAACTGTAACTAGTATCATCATTATTATCATTATAACACCTTACTGATGGTAAGGTGTCATTAAAAAACAAAAAACAGTGCTTAACATCAAAGCACATACATTTACAATTTACAGAATTTTCGGAAAAAGTAGAAAGGAAATATTCGGTATGAAATTTTAAATGAATGAACAAATTTAAATTAAGCGGGTACAAATTTATGCGATTTTTCTGGTAAATGTAAGGCTGCCATTGCCACACGGTGAAACCCCGAGCAAAATATTTATGAAAATGTGCGTTATTAAATTGGAGGAAAATTCAAGAAATTTGGTTGATATTATCAGAAGAAATATATAAATATCGTATTTCAAAAATGTGGCTGCGGACACACATTGTGTTCTCCCCCCCCCCCTTTCCGGTCTGATTTTGGTGGTCCTCTGCACGTTTGCCTTCAATTTGATTCCAACTAGCAAGCTCATTAAGCTCATCAGATTCCTTGTACACAGGAGATTTACAGGTGAAAGTACTCAGATCCATTATACAGAGGCATTTTGACTACTTGACGATCATTCTGGCCTTGGTAGAAGTAAGGTAGGTCTACTGATCGGACCAGCGACCCAGCATCCGTGTGATAATACTGCATCATCTCATAAGCCAAACGACACACCTTAGTATGTTGAGAGGAAAAGGAATAATAGAATAGGATTAGAACTTTTAACAATAATCTTATTTCACAAGTGCTGATAAAACTTACAACCCTTTGAACCCGAAAGGCCGGTCCACCGGCCAGCCAAAGACAGTTAATATCTTAAAATGCCCCTTTTTGAGAACTATTCGTTATTAGGATTCTCGGTCTCAAACTTTTTTGTGTCTTTTTTGCCAAAAGATGGCGCTATAGGAGTGGGGTGGGCCCTGTAAGAATACCCCCCCCCCCCCACGCACCCTCTGCGTGTCGTAAGAGGCGACTAATGGAGGTCCATTACAGCAACAGGGGGCTAGAGTACTGTTTGTGTGGCGGCAACAGTAACAATAAAAGCTGGCATTAACCCTTATGACACTGTAGTGTGAAGGCGAATTAAGGCCGCCTATTAAAAAAGGCCTTGCCCTGCATGTGCAGCAGCAATGCAGTAAGATGTCTCGGCGGAAGATCCAAAACTTTAGGACAACGGTGAACCTCTTATAAAATTGTCGGGCGTACTGGCCATCCCAGATACGGCTGACATGCTGCGGTGAAGAAGGCAACGGAAAACCACTTCACTATTCTTCCAAGACCAATCATGATGAAACACAACAACTATAAGATCAGAGACAACGGCGTAAAGGGGGCTAATCCATCAACATCCAGGGTAAGCGTCTCGCCGGTAGGGGATCCCATGAGCGACAGGTGGGCCCAGACCGTCAGTCAGATACTGTCCGCAATAGGTGTAAGATCAGGGTGGGAACTTTGAACGTGAGAACTTTACATCAGATGGCAAGCTGGAGAACGTGAAGCAAGAGATTAAAGATTGAATGTCAACATACTAGGTTTAAATGAAACAAGATGGACAAATAATGGAGAATTTACAATCGATGGATACAAAATGATATATGCAGGAGGTGAAAGACATGAAAGAGGAGTAGGACTTTTGATGGATCCCCTTATTTCTAAAAGTGTCTTGGGTTACTGGACTTTGAGCGAACGGGTACTTTTGGTTAAGTTACTGGGGCAACCTTTCAATATGTCGATCATAGTGGTATATGCCCCCACATCTGAAAGCACAGATGAGGATATTAATTTCTTTTACGGATCTTTAGATGAAGCGAAATCACAATGTAAAGCAATGAGATTACCATTGTCATGGGAGACCTAAATGCAAAGGTGGGTCAGGGTAAAGATGGACAGACCGTTGGTCAACATGGAATCGGCAGAAGAAATGATCGTGGTGACAGATGGGTTCAATGGTGCGAAGGAGAGAATATGATCATCACCAACACATGGTTCAAAGGACCCAAGGAGAACATACACATGGGTGAGTCCGGGTGACCAAACTAGAAATCAAATAGACTATATTGCAATAAACAATAGATTCAAGAGAGCAGTAAAACAGGCAAAGACATATCCAGGAGCTGACTGTGGAAGCGACCACGTACCTGTGATATGCACACTACAATGTAAACTCAAAAAACTGAAAAAGGCTAAGGTTGTTGAGAAAATGGACTTTGAACAGTTAGGGAAACCAGACGTCAGACTCCAATACTCCATACAAGTAAGGAATAGGTTCGAAGAACTAACAGATGAAGGAGAAGAGAAACACATGGGAGCAGATGAGAAGCATCTTGGTAGAGACTGCTCAGGAGACTGTGCCAAGGAGAAAGAAAAGACGTAAAAGTACATGGATAACAGAGGAGATACTGGCGATGATGGAAAAGAGACAGAAAATAAGGGACAGAAAGAGTAGAGAATATAGAGAACTTAACAGGAAAATTAAGACATGCTGCAAAGAGGCAAAAGAGAGGTGGATAAATGACAACTGTGCCGAAATTGAAACACAATATAATAGGAATTATAAAGTACACCAGAGGATAATGACCTTACCAACAGAAAGTCATGTTCTTCAAACTCTGGATGCATTAAATCAAGTGATGGACTTATGCTTTTTGAAAACAGGAAATAATGAATAGTGGACAGATATATTGGTAACTATTTGACGATGAAAAAATGATATGCAGACGTTCCCAGCAGAAGGGGCACGAATCCTTAAATCAGAAGTCCGTAAAGCAGTGACAATGATGAACAAGAACAAATCACCTGGACCGGATGGTGTGTGGTACTGAGATGATAGAAGCATTAGGAGATATGGCATCGAAAAACTAACAAAAATTATCAACAAGATTTATGAAGGGAAAGTTTCCACAAGAATTATGCAAATCAATATTTGTAACACTTCCAAAAAAAATGGGGCAGTAGATTGTGAAAAAATAAGAACTATTAGCCTCATCAGCCATGTAACGAAGATTATTCTTAGATTCTGCTTTACGGGCAAGAAGTAGGATAAATCCAGAAATTGGTCCAGAACAGTTTGGTTTTGTTGTAGATGCTGGCACCAGGAACGCCATATTTGTAATTAGGAACATAAGTGAAAGAGCAGTTGAAATGCAGAAGGATGTATTCATGTGCTTCATAGACTACTCAAAGGCCTTTGACAAGGTTAGACATGATAAATTGTTTGAAGAGCTCCGTAAGCTGGATATATATGGGAAAGATCTGCGCTTGTTACAGAACCTCTATTACAATCAATCTGCCTGTGTAAGAATAGATGGAGAGTACAGCGAGTACACAGACATCAAGAGAGGAGTGAGACAAGGGTGTGTGATGTCCACCGGACTTATTCAATTTATACAGCGAAATTATTCTTAGAACAATAAAGAATGAGGAGGGAATCCTAGTTGGAGGTAACAATATCACGAACATCAGATACGCAGATGACACAGTGTTGTTAGCCAAATCTGCAGAAGGACTACAGAAGCTCTTGGACATAGTAGTTAGAGAAAGCGAAAAGAATGGGATTAAATATTAACTACAAAAAGACAAAAAGTTTAGTTGTTACAAAAGGGGTAGCCCCAGATGCGAACTTAAGTTAGGAGACCAAGTCATCAAACAAGTATCGTCCTTTAACTACCTCGGAAGCATCATCACAGAAGATGCCAGATGTGAGAAGGAGATTAAGAGACGGATAGCCCTAGCAAAGTCTGCTTTTCAAAAATGAGTAATATTTTTAGAAATCCTTCACTTAGTATGAAAACTAAAATACGGGTACTTAATTGTTACATCAATCCGGTTCTAATGTATGGAAGCGAAGCATGGACAATCACAGCAGATATGTCAAAGCGTCTGGCTAGCTGTGAAATGTGGCTTCTCAGACAGAAGCTGAAATCAAATGGTCTGATCGAGTTAGCAATAAGGAAGTGTTAAGGGAAAGCTAATGTAAAACAGAAACTGCTTCATGACATACGAATTAGACAGTTGAGGTTTTTGGGACACCTGACACGAAAGGGAGTTTAGAGAATCTGTCACTGACAGGAAAGTTCAAGGGAAAAAGGAGTAGAGGAAGGAGAAGAGTGACATTGATGGACAGCTTGAATAAATGGCTTGAAGAGATAGGAGTAGAGGAAAGAGGGTTACAGTTAATGGAGAAAGCTAAAAATAGAGAGTGTGGGAAAATCATGATCGCCAAAGTCTGCAGATATGGCACCTGAATAGAATAGAATAGTAATATTTTTAGAAATCCTTCACTTAGTATGAAAACTAAAATACGGGTACTTAATTGTTACATCAATCCGGTTCTAATGTATGGAAGCGAAGCTGGACAATCACAGCAGATATGTCAAAGCGTCTGGCTAGCTGTGAAATGTGGCTTCTCACAGATGCTTAAAATCAAATGGTCTGATCGAGTTACAATAAGGAAGTGTTAAGGAAAGCTAATGTAAAACAGAAACTGCTCATGACATACGAATTAGACAGTTGAGGTTTTTGGGACACCTGACACGAAAGGGAGGTTTAGAGAATCTGTCACTGACAGGAAAGTTCAAGGGGAAAAGGAGTAGAGGAAGGAGAAGAGTAACATTGATGGACAGCTTGAATAAATGGCTTGAAGAGATAGGAGTAGAGGAAAGAGGGTTACGTTAATGGAGAAAGCTAAAAATAGAGAGTTGTGGAAAATCATGATCGCCAAAGTCTGCAGATATGGCACCTGAATAGAATAGAATTGCAAATTACGTATTAGTGACCCTTTCGCATCGCGGTAAATTTTGCATGTTTTTTTTTTCCAGCCTTGTTAATAATGTTTGTACATTTTGAATATCAAGAAATCTGCAAATAATTCAGAGCTCAAAGGGTATTTTGAAAAATGAAGACCAACGGTACGTCTTATTTATATAATTGTGCAAAGACTTTTGAAGAGAGACTTTGAATTCTGTAGAATGTTTTGCTTTTATTGTTTATTGATTTTCACTTTAAAATACCTACTGCATTTGACATACTTTACATTTCATTACATCATTATAGTTACAACAAAATAGTTGAAGCAAAATGTCAGATAATCAACCCCTCTCATTATCTTGATAAGTATATATAACCTAGCGAGAATCGGAAAATGACAGGCTTAATCTCCATACAACTAATGTTTTATATAATATCTATAATAATGAATATTGTTTTAACCCCTTAACCTTTCTATTTCTCTCTCTTCTTCTCATTCTCAATCTTTATCTCTCGCATTTCTCCTCTCGAGCTAGCTTTATTTGATTATTTCTTCCCCTCCGGACGCGTACGCGTACGCCAAAAGTTAAGATCGGGAATTCGTTTCTTATGTAAAAAATTATGGTAATGTTGAAATGAAGTGAATTGTTTTCGATTTTTTTTTCCACGTAACTTGGTTATTTCTTTAATGGATATTGAAAATGAATATATCTTTGCCCTATTCCTCAAGAATTTAGCCCCAAAGAGCTGGTGAAAAGCTGAATAGGTTTGTCAATATATTAGGGAATTATCTCGGCTTCTGTAGAAGCCCGTCGTCGCAGACTGAACACCTCGCTCGGCTTCTGTAGAAGCCCGTCGCATCCAAAGGGACAAGGATACGAGCCAATCAGCTTACACGATTGTATAGTCGAAATTCAGTTGGCATCAGTTTGTATGCATCCTGCACTGAACGAGGACGATATACGTGGAACTCCTAAACTAATATCAAATAATCTGCCATTCTCTCAGCCATTAAAGCGAAATATCGGAGATTTACATCTTATTTTTATTCTTTTGCCTGTCATGGAGGAGTGCTGGAAAAGGTGAGTTTTTTTTTCGTTACTAATTCAAAACGCAAGTTTATTTGCTTGTTATTATTTGATTCATGTGGATGGAAAAAGGCATTGTAGAATGCGTTTCACCAATTACCTTTTCTGCCATTTATGTGAGCGGATACAATGGTATTCATTATTTATTTCAAATCATACTTAGCGGTTCTGCATTAGCTCGGGCAAATAATAGCGCTCCTTTTGTGAGATTACATTTGATCTTGTGATAGAATGCATAATTAAATATTTGTTGACCAAGAATATATGTTAAAATGTTTCCTTATAATCCATACCAGAGTATAATTTTAAGCTTTTAAGATGTAGGTAGTTTTATGAATTCGTCCACACAATGAAGATTAACTTAAATCTTGTGCCGCAATATATAGTTGTATAATTTAATGGTAATGAGATATATATATTTTTTTTAAACAAACTAGCTTGTCCATGTCACAATTTACATAGGGTATAACTTTAAGCTTGGCAATATAATTGTGAATGTAAGGTGCAATTGTTGTTTCCTAAAAGGGTCCGTTTCCTTGCTCTGTGTGGGACCTCTGCACCCCACTTTTACAATTATATTTAAAAGCTTAAAATTATACTCTGGTATGGATTATAAGGAAACATTTTAATATATATTCTTGCTCATCAAATATTTAATTATGCATTCTATCACAAGATCAAATGTAATCTCACAAAAGGAGCGCTATTATTTGCCCGAGCTAATGCAGAACAGCTAAGTATGATTTTAAATACACAATGACTACCATTGTATCTCCTCACATTAATGGCAGAAAAGGTAATTGGTGAAACGCATTCTACAATGCCGTTTCCCATCCACATGAATCAAATAATAACTAGCAAACTTGCGTTTTGAATTAGTAACGAAAAAACTCACCTTTTCCAGCACTCCTCCATGAAAGGCAAAAGAATAAAAATATAATTAAGATTTAAATCTCCGATATTTCGCTTGAATGGCTGAGAGAATGTCAGATTATTTGATATTAATTTAGGAGTTCCTTGTATATCGTCCTCGTTCAGTGCAGGATGCATACAAACTGATGCCAACTGAATCTCGAATATACTATCTTGTAAGCTGATTGGCTCGTATCCTTATACATTGGTCTACAGTTGTGTTTCCTCACACACAAAAAATGAGAACTTGCATATATGAGTGATCACACTCAAATATCCAAGTATTTTTGACAATATAGTGACACACATCCATGAGTGCTTTCACTCAATAAAGCTACTTTGAAAACGCACCTAATCGAGTATTTTTAATTTGACAATATAGTGACACACCAAAATGAGTTTATTTAATTAACTCATTTTATTGAGTAACATAACTAATTGTTTTGAGTACATTGCACAAACTAATCTAGTAAGTAACGCTTTACATACTCAGAGAGTCAGTAAGTAAAGGTTGCACAAACTCATCAACTTGCTTGTGATGAGTTTGTGCAACCTTTACTTACTGACTCTCTGAGTATGTAAAGCGTTACTCACTAGGTGAGTCCTATTCCTTTTTGTTTGTTTCTTTGCCTGTTTTTAAAATGATATTTGGAATGTTCCGATGATATACACATCATTGCATCAATTCACTCAAACCAATACACTGCATTACTCACTTCAGCGCATCAATTCACACAAACCAATACATTGCATTACTCACATCAATGCATCAAATTACTCAAACTGTGTACATGACTGACAAAATAATGGGAAATCCATGCATGGTAATCTAGCTGTTAGTGTTATCAGACGATGTATATCATCGGAACATTCCAAATATCATTATAAAAACAGGCAAACAAACCAACAAAAAGGAATAGGACTCACCCAAAGACAATAAGAGCATGCAAGCTCTCCACTCTCCGTTCCGCTATACACGTACGTACGTACGCGTAGAACATACCTCGTGTGCAGTCTCGATGTCCGTACTCGTGATCCGAGTAGGCGTACCGGGCGCAACATGTAAAAGTACCGCATAGCCAGTAAAATTACTCTCAAAGACTTTCACGAGACTTGAGACGTACGAAGACGTGTCCGTAGTTTACTCATCTAGTGAATTACAGGCTATATAGAATTTTTCAGCAATTCTCACTTTACTCGATTGTTAGTGTTTTCACCCGATCATCCACCAAGCCGTACCAAGTTGAAGAGAACTCACTTGCACAATTTTTTTACGTAATTGAACATGTAAAGTTACTAAGGGATACTCGAGAAAAAAAAAATTATTGAGTATATATACTCAATATTTTTTTTTTCTTGAGTATCCCTTAGTAACTTTACATGTTCTGGAAGAGCGGGTGTGTACTTTTAACAGAAACACAGATTCCGAAGTAAAAATACGTGATATACGAATAAAAGCACTCGCCTCCAAAAGTAGCAAACGGGTTTTACTCATGGAAGCTAGTTCTTATTTTTTTGTGTGCAGGGAGTTGTCTCCTCACTTGTCTGTAGACGTTATAGTACTGGTTTTATCTGTTAGTGTTTTAATAGAAATTCCTATGCTACCCTTTATAGCAAACTTAAAGGGTTACCTTTGTCAAAACCATACCCACTGCGTTTTCAAATACTAGTCTATGACGAACGAATAACCAATGGAAGACATAATAATGAAGAAAGAGGGAATGGATAATTACTAAAGAAAAGTGATACTTTAAGAATGATATAAGAGGAAACAAAAGTACAGTACAAACGTGTAAGACACAAACAATGATAAATATGGATAGAAGAAAAAAAGGGGGATAAAAAGAGGAAATCATTAATAAATGTTAGCTAGTAAAACTATAAAATGCATAAGAAAAAGAATAGAAAAGGAAAGAAAACAAAGAAATGCATAAGAATTAATAGGAAGAGTAGGGGAAAGAATGTTTAAACAAAGATATACATAAATATATGATTGAAGAGAATGAGGAAGAAACTCAAAACAAATAAATACATAACAATCTACTGGAGAAGAAGAGAAGAAAAGAAAAACAATACAATGAAATACATAAGAATTTATAGGAAGAGGATAAAGGATTATACAAAGAAATGCACTAGAATTTATACAAAGAAGAGTGATAAAGAAATATACAAGAAATAGTAGCCAAGAAGGATAAAGAAATAACAAATGATTGAAGAAAAGAAGGAAGAAACACAAATCAAAGAATGATATAAAGATTTATAGAAGATAAGAACGAAGTTAGACAAAACAGTGAAATACATAAGATTTAGCAGGGATGAAGAGAAAGGAAAGATGCTCACAAAAACAATTATATACACAAAAATTTATAGGAGAGAAGAGGGAAAATAAATAAAATAAAGAAATATATTTAATTGGAGAGTGACTTTATTCCAAGAGTAAAATATTCTCATCCAAATTCAAATTCCTAATAACCATGTACATAACAAATATAATTGATGTGATATTGGTGACAGATATGACAGGGCTCAAATCCACAGAGGGTGTAAATGGGTTTGTTATTGCGCTGGCCAGACGTTCAGGCAGCTAGTTTTTATAAACATCCATTAATTCTCCACTTCGATATGAAACTGAAAAAAGTGTCATTTCTAAATTCAACTTTACAATTATTTAATATAATACACTCCTCTATGAAATACATAATGAATGACTGAAGAGAAGAAAGAAGAAACACAAAACAAACACAAAATCAGTGGACAGAAGTACCAAACAATGAACGACATAAAGATTTATAGAAGAGAAGAACGAAGTTGGACAAAACAGTGAAATACATAAGATTTAGCAGGGATGAAGAGAAAGGAAAGATGCTCACAAAAACAATTATATACACAAGAATTTATAGGAGAGAAGAGGGAAAATGAATAAAATAAAGAAATATTTAATTGGAGAGTGACTTTATTCCAAGAGTAAAATATTGTCATCCAAATTCAAATTCATAATAACCATGTACATAACAAATATAATTGATGTGATATTGGTGACAGATATGACTAGGCTCAAATCCACAGAGGGTGTAAATGGGTTTGTTATTGCGCTTGGCAATATAATTGTGAATGTAATGGTGGTGTCACATGCACCGGGTAAAAAGAACGTGTCTTCGCCGTTCACCGAAAAACCAAAATTTGCAACACGGCAATAGAACGGCACCGGCCACATAACATTTTTCATCATTTTCACCGGGTCTGTATCGTTCTTTACCGGGTCTATACCAGGTCCTAGCCAGTCTGGTACCGGGCTGACCGTCCTCATACGTAGTCCATGCTTTCTTCTTGTCCGTGCGATTACCGCTTGGCCACCGACCTTACCGCTCTATGACAGGAAAGAGAAAATTGTTTTCTTCGCCGGGTGACTCACCGTTTTCCACCGTTCGCGACCGTGCAAAACAGGTTGATGCGAACGGCGGGACACGGAGGATGGGTCGGTGATGACCCGTCAAAAACGCTCACGTGATTTTGTCTTCGGTTCATGCCCGGCGAATGTTTTGGGCATGCCCGGGCATGCTCAAAATTTTCGCCGGGCATGAACCGCAGTCACCGGCTGATGGAGACCCGGTGTAAGGGCGGTATAATGGCGTTGTGATGACGGTATGCGGATGGTGTGAGGACGGAACAAACGCTCCACACCCGTCCACAAGAGCGGTCATGCACGGTGTTGGACTGGACTGGTGGATCTACCCTTATGGTGTCTTCAAATCACGTATATGGTGTCTTCAATCCGCCCTTTGTTTTCGAAGCACTCGATCTCATCGTTCTCTTCACAAGCTCAGAGATGAATGATATTGCCGCTTTCAAAAGATACGTTATGATCTGAAATACTTTTATTGTCATTGCCGGGGGTAGAATTTAAGATTTGGTCCTTTTATGGACATTTTTTTTTTAATATTTTTTCTTTTGTTTGACATTAGTTTGTAAAGTTTCATTTTAACAGCTGTGCAAATAAATATTAGACTATACTTTCATAATAAGCTCCAGTATAGTTTGGTCTAAATCGTTTGCCCAAATTACATGTATACTTAATACCCGCCTTTCATTTTAAAAAATTGTATTAAATTTATCGAATATTATTTTAATTTCTCCGCGAAAATTTCCCCATGCTTTTGAAATATTTGAATCTTGTTATATCAAATGAAATATTGTTATCATAATAAAAGTACTTTTTTATTATTTCTAATCATTATATTAAGAATTGTCTAATATTTTGTCATAATAATTCATTGCAATATTCTTTTAGCCAAATTATAACACTCTATAGAACCGCATCAACAAAAATGTCTACATCATTCATAATTCTGCTTTTTGGGATATTTTTGTATGATCCATGGATTAGTTTTTTGTTTAATTTTATTTTCATTGTTTTACACACTACACCTTTAAGTGATTTTACTGTGATTAAATTTATTAATCAGAACTATACAAGACAATGCCTTAATATAATATTTTTATTAATAAAAATATATGCAAATGACATCGTATTTTATATATGACAAACAGCTTTTTAAGATTGCCAAAAAATACGAATTTTGTTTGCCATAGATTGTATATAATTCATGTAATTAATTTAATTTCAAGTCAAAAGGAGCCTGAGCTTTCGATCCTAGCAGAATCTTCGTCAGAGACAAAAGCTCAGGCTCGAAAGCTCAGGCTCCTTTTGACTTCATTTTACACCATTAGCTCTCCTTTATAGGATAAGCAGTTTCAGCAGTTCTCTTATTTTTTAATTTAATTTCAGTAGGGTATTTAGTTATGGTAATGACATACCAAAATGGAACCACTTTTCAAGGAAGTCTAAAAAAAAGAAAAGAATAGGAAATACAAAAAGAGACTTACCCAGGCATTTCCCGACCGAAAATTTAGGTAAAAATAGTGCCTAAAATTGAGAATTAGGGGCCTTTGCTCCCCCTCTTATCGCCTGCCCCTTCCCCAGAATAAATAAATAATAATATACATATGAATGGATGGAGTGACCCGTGTGGAACGACTCCTACCCCATGGTTGTTGTTTGAATAATGATGGGATATTGGACGCCCAAAGACCAAAACGCAGACCCCCTATCAATAATTATAATCAAGACATAAAAAAATGATATTGTTTCAAAATGAAGAAACTTTGTGGGAAAAAAAAAACCTCTTTAGAATTCTAAGTCAGAACAATTTAATAAGTACGACCAATTCGATATTGCATAAAATCTATTATAAGGTGTAAATAATTAAACCAGAACTGAATTGATGTGAAAACAGAAACAGGGGCTTAAAGTAAATGAAACAAATGCAACAAAATATGTGCCCCCTATGAAACTATAATTTCCGAGTAAACCAGCCCCCAAATAAAGTTGCTAAACCTTTTTATGTCATATGATTTATTCTTCATGGTATATAATACTTTTGTTTTGTAAAATATTACTCTGGGTATTAGTTTTTAACTTAAATTTCATTCAGTTATTGATTGATCTTGTTGGTAAACAATCAAGGGGACAACATTTAAAAACGTAGTTTCCATGTATAGTTTTCATGTACTAGGGGTTGGCAAGTTTAGGCACAAGGGGGCGTACTTGATTCGGAAAAGGAAAGGGATGATCGATTCATGTTGCCCGACCTCACCAAGGTACATCTCCGTCCTGCAAACGGGCATGAAACGGTTGCGGCGTCCTCATTCAGTCCTTTTACCGCCCTTTTAACGACTGGTCCGGTTTAAGACCGTTCTGAAATACCCGGTCATCACCCGGAAATAACCCGGCAAGAGTTCGGCTTTTCTTGAAAAATCCTTTCGGGAACGGGTGCCCAGCGAACTCCTGTGAATGTGTTGGACGGGCTTCAACCGCTTCACCGTGTGCCTCACCGTTTGCCGCCGTGTGCACAAATTTGGCCAGAACGGTGGCGAACGGTGGGCCAACACGGCAAATGTGACACCTGCATAAGGTGCAATTGTTGTTTCCTAAAAGGGTCCGTTTCCTTGCTCTGTGTGGGACCTCTGACTACATCACTTTGGAATGTGGTCTCTTTCACATTATTCTGTATTAACTTTATCTTCGACGAGATGTAGGTAGTTTAATGTAATCGTGTACAATTAAAATTAACTTTAGTCTTCGGCTGGAAAATGGAGTTACACACTTTAATAGTACGGTTATATTAAATGTTTTCTTTTAATCCAACTAGGTTGTTCACATTACATTTTTTAATATGGTATAATTTTAATCTTAAGCGAGATTGTCTAGTTTAAAATTTCAATGGCAAATATATAATAAGTTGTTATCTAATAATCTAAGCACGTTTAATTTTCTATCTCTTTTACATTATATCTTACAGGAAATCAACTGGAAAAAGTTAACACTGCATCGTCTTCACTCTGAGAAGGACTTACAGGTGCAACAGCAGGATGTTTATTTACAGGGAGGGTCCACGAATCCTCGGCACACGAGTCATACGTCCCACGAGTCCTACGTCCCACGAGACCTCGGTCCCACGAGTCCTCGGTCCCACGAGTACTCGGTCCCACGAGTACTCGGTCCCACGAGTCCTCGATCCCACGAGGCCGAGTATTTTTCCCACGAGTCCTCGGTCCCACGAATCCTCGGTCCCACGAGTCCTACGTCCCACGAGGCCGAGTATTTTCCCACGAGTCCTCGGGCCCACGAGTCCTCGGTCCCAGGAGTCCCCGGTCCCACGAGGCCGATTTTTCTCATATCATATTTTCTTTTATCAGAATGTTTTTCAACATCAATGAAACATTTTGTAAAGCTGAATTATACAACATGAATTAATTTAGTTGTGGGTAATACCATAGGCACTAGCATGGCGAATAATGGTGACATCTCATTTCGCGGAGGCTGGTTTGAGACTGATTTGGGACTATGTCTAAAGACGTCCCTAATTCTTCTCAGTAGTGACGGGTCCAGGATTACAGGAGGGGTGGGGGGCACCAAAATTTTCGGTTTAAAATGTACGGTCAATGAGTGGTTTTCAAATTACAAGGGCGCGTCCCACCCCCAACCCCCGCCCCCCCCCCCCCCGGATCCGCCTCTGCGTCGCAGAGACGTCGCCGCGACAATAAAAAAAAAAAATAATAAAAAAATAAAAAAAAAATATAGGAGGCTTCTCCGCGACGGAAAAAGAGTATCGGAGACGTCTCCCACAAGTTTCAAAACCGTCTCACAACTCGTCTAACAAGTCTAAAAGTAGTCCCAATTCCGTCTCAAATCCATCTCCGCGAAATTAGCTTCCGCCATTAGTTGCGGATATATTTTTAAAGAATGTAGTTCTTTGGTTTTACATGATAAATTAAGATTTACATCCTTGAGAAATCCAAATTACATATTTATCAAATGATTTACATTTAAATCTAATCTCGAATTTGAGAGATCATAATTCATGAATCCCGAACAGGGGCGTAAACACCGGGGGGGGGGGTGCATCCCTCAATTAAAAAGATGGGGGATGGCATGTACAATCACCCCCCTCCAGAACTTACGCGGGCGGGTGATATGTATTTTTTTTTTTTTTTAAAGGTGAAATGGGCTTTCCACACTCGTGTTTCTTCCATCATGTCCATGGAACTCTATCAATTTTCGTTCGCGCTTATTATTGTTATTATTTTTATTTATTTATTATTATTATTTTCATTATTAAAATCCAGATTAATTATATATATTATCTATTATATCTTTAAGCAACATAGAGTTTCACATTTTGGCAGTCATCAAACAAAAAGCAAATAGTCGGGATAATGCATTTACGCCAACTTCTTTATTCATTTCATGTCAAATTTTCGACGGACCTGCGTCTTCATCAGAAATATAATTTTTGTAAATTATACTCCTGCCGAAGACGGAGGTCCTTAAAAAATGGAGAAGAAATGAATAAAAAACTTGGCGTAAATGCATAGTCTCCATTATTTGCTTTTTATTATATTTTAATGTATGTTTAAGCCTATACTTATTTTAGTATTTCCAATGAAATTATTATTAATCTTTTTCTTCAAACAGATCTATTTCTCTAAGTCTATTTATCCCACATTTTATTTTAATGGTATTTATACTTATAATTGCTAAAAAATTGCAGAGTACATAAATCTCTAACATAAAATAAATTAGCTTAAATTACTTTTATCTACTAGAGGTGTATGCAGTTCTCGCTATAACAGTAGCGGTAGCAGACCAGAGTCACATAATGAACTTACCGGGCCCATGCGTAAACATAATAGAGCCGCTTTTGTCCCCAGACAATTGGGCCACCGAAATGAGTTAAATTCGATTTTCTTGGATCTGCGCCTGACTATATTCTGCAGAATTAACCCTCCCCTCCCTATCCCATTCCCTTCGGGTCCCCCATGTTGTTTTGTTAACCTTCGTTAATAATTGAGCACTTATCATGATTCTTATATTGCAAGATTCTGTTCATTTAGCCTAAAAACTTTCTGCTCGCATGGTATTGAGATTTGTGGAGAAGAAATCAGGCTCAGACCCCCAAATTGGTTGTTTGTTTGTTTGTTTGTTTGTTTTTGTTTTTGTTTTTTGTTTTGTGTGTGTGTGTGTTTTTTTTTTTAGCTTGCGGTTCTTGCTCGCTTAGAATTAAATAGTAATAGGATTAAAGGAAATAAAAAATTGGCACATACCCTAGGCCTACTGGTACGGCATGTTTGTTAAATTCATTGGTAATCAATGCAGTATTTTATTTTTTTTATTATGCAAGATTTGGTTTATTTAACCTTAAACATTTCCGCTCGCGCTTCGCGCTCGCTTTGTATATTTGCTCAGGAAATTCGGCACAGCCCCTCAAATGTGCCCGAAAAATCAATTAAAAGACTTTGAAAAAATTCAAGAGATGTTTGATTTTTTGGGGGCGATTCCCTGGAGACCCAGAAGATGTCACGGCGACATCTGCAAGCCTACAGAGACTGGAGTCGCGAACTAGTTGCGACCGATTTTGTGTATAGTAGTAGACAAAGGAGTATCGGCAATGTCAGGTTGCTTGCAGCTAACAACTGGACAGACTTTTAAATCAATATCCCCGCACCTCTCCAGAGACTCAGGAGACATCTCCACGACTCTCGAGACTCAAATCGCGAACTAGTCTAGACTCGTTGCCAATAATATATGGCATTGCTCCTTGAAAACAAAGGTATGAACATCACAGTTGTTAAACATAAATAATAGTGAAGCACAAAATAATGTATGGCACTTTTCTAATGTATTCCTTTTCATCAAACTTGGAATGGACCAAAAATGACTACTCTTAGCCTATATTGATTTGTATTATGAAAATGATATTTAAATAATATTAAAAAAAGAAATAATATACAAAATAGTCAAAGAATTTCCTGAAGGGTCTTATAATTTCAAACGATATCTTCAAGTTAATTATTTTCCACATTATTTTTCAGCAAATTCCAGACATAGTAGAGTCATTGTAGTTTTAAAAAAAAGTACATTAAATACATATGCCAATATGGGCACTTTGGTGATGACGTCAACATTTGAATATTGCAGACAGGGGGGGGGGGGGGGGGGGGGGGTTGGTGATGATTGTTTTCTTCACAATAAAAGTTAGAGCAGAGTGTAAACAA
The DNA here is from genome assembly GCA_940671915.1 of Paracentrotus lividus. NCBI lineage: Eukaryota > Metazoa > Echinodermata > Echinoidea > Camarodonta > Echinidae > Paracentrotus > Paracentrotus lividus. The sequence continues at coordinate 5,752 of CALNVZ010000612.1, read as the reverse complement.
AGATAAGACTGTGTGTCATTTTGTGATTTTATTCAAATTAGGCAAATGAGCTTAAGGGGCCCATATTACCTGCGTGTACCCTACTGAAACATTTTGGTTACATGTGGTTACATATGGGGGTTGGCGGTGGTATACCCATTCTAGGGCACTTTTTCATTGTTTTTTGTTATTAAGGGGCGGCCCCCTTTCCCCTGGATCTATGACTGTCTGACACCAAAACACAACAAACCCTAATAAGTTCAAGAAGAAAATTTCAATAAAACATTTCATGCGAGATGGAAAAAAGGCCTACCCAAACATTTTATTTGTATTATTTTTTTTTTTTGCCGTCGGGGGGGGGGGCTTTCTATTTTTACGAGGTCGGGCACCTTCAAGCCCCCCCCCCGTATCTATGTATGTAAATTCATCATTTGTTTTAAAACTGCAACATTACAGTGACGCCTTGCGTAGGTGAACCTTAACACATCTCAATTTTGTTATAATCTTGGGGCCGTCGGGGGGAGGGGTGTTTGAAAACTTATCCAATAAAACTCACAAAACTCACTCACCTTGTTTCAGATTTTAAACGCCCAATTTTATGTTCATAATAAACATATATTCCAACCCTACTCTGAAACACACTGCTCATTGGGTTTCTCTATAACCCCCCCCCCCCCCCCGCCTCCCTGCCCATTAAAAATAAAATCAAATTACCGCCCCCATCAAGTACCCCTCATGTGCTGTCAGCCGAATTTTGGTAAAATATTTTCTTGTGTCTCTTATTACCTAAAGATGGGCGGAGCTGCCAATCCCTCTTCCCCTCACAAAATCTTTGACCCAAGCTTGGGTGGACTTACGTACTTCTTTCATCTAAAACTTTGGACTTAGGTACTTCTTCCACTAAAAATACTCAAGTTTTTGAAATGGGAGTTTCCTATTTGGGGCACTTAGGATTTGATTTTTTCAAAACTGACTCTTGCACCAGTTTTCTGATGGTGTATACGTAGAGGGGCTGTCGAGCCTGACAAGAAAACGATGTCAAACCAAAAAGACAAATGACAAAAAAAAAATAAAAAATGGAGCGCATTTGATAATCATTTAAACATTTAAAAATTCTTCCAGTTGCGCCTTGGTAATCTGCTGGATGTTGCAATACAAAATAATAATAATTAAGGCTAATAACCATGCACGTACTTTGGGGGAAGGTGATGCGGGGGAGGGGGGGGGCACCCCCGGATGGAAATGAAGGGGGCATTAAAATACGGGAAGAAAAAGAAAAAGGGGAAAGAGGGCAATGCAAAGAAGAGAACGGCTATAAAAGGAAGAAGAGAAAAATAAAATTAAAAAGGAGGCGAAGGGGGGGGGGAATAGAAAGAGAGGGCGAGAGAGGATAAAAGAGAGAGATAGAAAGAGGACGAATGGGAAGAAAAATAAAAGAAAACGAAGAATACAAAAAAGGGGAAATTAATATATGTATACATTAATATATTGAATGATAGTTCCACGTGTTGGAATGTAATACTTATAAATAACACAGAAGTAAAGAACATCATGCTTATTTATAACAAAGATTTTATTTCCTCTTTCAAATTTTCGGTAAACCTTTTCCTTTTTCAAGATAGACAATCTTGTTCAATCTTGTCTCTCTTGAAAAAGGAAAAGGTTTTCTGAAAATTTGAGAAAGGAAATAAAATCTTTGTTGGAAATAAGCATGATGTTCTTCACTTCTGTATAATAATATATAAGTGAATTGAAAGAGTTCGAAAGAGTGTGTAAAGTAAGAAAAAAAAAATCAGTTGTTAACATTTTCCTTGAATTTGTCAATATTGGCGTAAGTGCCGTAGTCTAGTGGTCGTATCACTCGACTGGGAATGCAAAGGTCGTGGATTCGATTCCCACACCGACACTTACGTCCACTCCACCCATGTGCAAATGGGTACCCGGGAGGATAATTCCATATAAGGCGCCTATAAATGGCTGACTACAAGTATGGAGTTAAATCCAGTGATGGGGGAATAATATACTGTAAAGCGCTTTGAGCCACTATGGGAAAAGCGCATTATAAATAATAGGTATTATTATTATTATTATTATTAGGAGCAGGTCTATGCCTCACATTGTACCAAATTAATGAATGTGGAAAGGAAATGGTAAGATATAGGTGGATCCGATATCCAGGGGCGGTCGCGGCTACTATTAGCCGTGCAATAAAAAGGGGGAAAGGGAGAAAGAGAAAAAGAAGATGAAAAGTACAAAGAAATGAGTGAAAGAAAGTGAAAAAAAATCCAGGGAGGGGAGAATGGGCAAATAGCAAACCTTTTAATTTATGATATTTGGGGCCCCTTCGTTTAAGATTAATTTCACACAAACCTTTATCCTTTTAAGGTCAATTTGGCGCGCCCTTGAATTTAAGATCGAAGTGGCGCCCCTAAGAGATCGCTGCTTCGATCGTTAGGGATCAGGAGTTGGTCGAGCTGTAACGCTCATTGTCATCTCTATGATCAGCCTACAAATTGACATGGAGTGGACCCTGCTTCGAAACCCAGTCACGTCTCTCGGATAGTGACATTGAAGGTCGGTCACTGACGTAAATAATCATATCTGATTGATACACGTCTGTCAAACCATACCCCCCCCCCCCTAAGTTAAGGTCAATTTGTTGCCCTAAGTTTTAGATCAGTTTAGCGCCCTATGTTAAAGATCGATTTAGGGCCCCTACATACTATTACCTATGATTAAGAATTTATTTGGATCCCTATACAGTTGAATGTCGATAATATTAAGTCGATGTGGTACCCCTAAATGTAAAATCAATTTGGCACCCCCTCAGTTTCTGGTACCTCTTATCTAAGGTTATTTTGATGCCCCAGAATTTTGGATTAAATTGGCGCCCCCTAACCAGCGTTTAATTTGAACCCCTAAATATACGTCAATTTTGCGCCACGTATAATTTTTTTTTTTTTTTTTTTATTATTATTCCTCTCTCTCTCTCTCCGGCTCTTCTTTTCTTCCCCCCCCTTTTTTTTATTTTTTTGTTCTTTGTCTTTTGTCCTGTTTCCTCTTTGTCTTCTTACTCCCCCTTTTTTCCCCTTCCTCTCCTTTCCTTCCTTCTCTCTCTCTCTCTCTCTTCTCTATTTCCTTTCATCCTTTGCGGCGCCCCTTTTCCCCTATCCGGGGCCAGTACCCCGTAAGCCCTCCTCAGAATAGCATGATGCTACTCAAGTATAAATCATAACATTTCCCCGATTTACAAAACCTGCAGCAAACCAATGCCCGTTGTACTAATCAAAACTTACAAGATCATGAATTTAGTATACATTTAAGACATTTCCATCATAAATTTAGGCAATTTTTGACGCAGACAAACATCCTAATGATTGAAATATGCGATATGAGAAAAATCGGTCTCGTGGAACCTCGGCCTCGTGGGACCGAGGACTCGTGGGACCGAGGACTCGTGGGACCGAGGACTCGTGGGATCGAGGTCTCGTGGGATCGAGGACTCGTGGGACGTAGGACTCGTGGGACGTAGGACTCGTGGACCGTCGGCCTCGTGGGACCGAGGACTCGTGGGACCGAGTACTCGTAGGACCGAGGACTCGTGGGACCGAGGACTCGTGGGACCGAGGTTTCGTGGGACGTAGGACTGGTGGGACCGAGGACTCGTGGGAAGACCCCTTATTTATTTATTGAAAGTAAATAAAATATAATGATGAAAAAAAAGACAGATGTATGAAATAAAAATCAAAGAACAATATCAACTTTAAAGTAACCAAAGTGATAACACAATAAAAGAAACACAATCAGGCCCTTAAAGATTTTTGTAAGTTATTATTTATAACACATTATTTTATGATAATTGGGTAAACCCCAAAACCCTGCCAAAGCATACCCTGCTACAAGCGCAACCTAGCCTTATACCTAGCCCCTGACCCTTACCCTAAACCCTAACCCCATTCCTAACCCCTAACTCTAAACCCTAACCCGAAACCTAACCCTAACCCCTAAAACCATAACCTTAACCCCTAACCCTAACTCCCTAACCCTAACCCCCTAACCCTTACCCTAACCCTTAACTCCTAAACCCCTATTCCTAACACTAACCTTAACCCTAACCCTAAGAAATAATTTCATACCCCTTTATGAAATATCAACAATTTATCACTGTTTATGCTTAGGTTTCAAATTTAAGAGAAGTGGAAGTAATAAAGTTGATATTAAATAATTGCCTTCTTTTATATACTAAATGACTCATTTATTTCATTAATACAAGAAAAAAAAAGAAAAAGAAAAGAAAGACAAGCTTTGTTTCACATTTCTTTATTTTTACAGAGCCATCACATACAAAATCACACATTTTAAAGCAAAGAAGCAAGAAAATTACAATCATCAGAAATGGACACGCAAAAACATCATAGACAGGGGTATGTCAGCTAAAATCCATGATTATATAGTTACGTAAAACAACGAATTGTTAGTGTAACATATATTATGAATGTGACATTATAATATTTTATTTTTTATATATTTATTTTTATATTCAAACATCTTTATATAGGATGAACATGCTCAGACATACTGTTTTTCAACATGGTCCTGTTAACGTAAAAATAACAAAGTATATACAACAGCTTATTATCAAATACAATAATACAACTCAATTAAAGTGGAAAGTAAAGTATTATAAGTAACGTTCATTATATTATATCAAATAGATACACTATATATAATTAGAAATCAGTGAAGTTAACAATAAGAGATTAAATAAGGGATAACTAAACTGCTATGAAGTAGAGAATAAGTTATAGATATTCAATTGAAATATAATTATTTAGTAAATCACATCAGGAACACAAAAATGGATAAAAATGTATTTAATAATATCTTCATGATTAGGATTTCTATCATGAAAATGAAACCATTCAAGATTATGAAAGTGTATTACCATACAACCAGTGTGTTAAAGCATCTAATATATATTGTGGTGGATCAACTTTGAAGTGTTTAAACTGTGGGTCTGACCAACGGACATCATCTCCCATCAAACATATACTCGTGCCTAAATACCACTCTCAGACAGGCAACATCCAATTGAATACAATTAGGAATAGGGCTTGAGTAATATTCCAACAGAAACAAAATTAAATGCTTAATAATGATAATAACTTCATACATTTTCTAGAGAGTATTTTCAAAAATTAGATACAAAGTGAATACACATGATGAATATACATGTACTGAACAAACAGAAATAATGAAATAGAACATGAGAATATACCTGTTGAATAGAAATATCAAAATATATGAGACAAGGTGTGTTTTGAATGACTTGTAAAAAATCATTTAGAGTGGCAGAGTTTCTTATATTTTTAGGTAAGGAGTTTCAGGTTTTGTTAGCAGCAACAGAAAAGGATCACCTATTTCTGTGCCCTTTTAGTCCTTAACCCTTCCGCTGCGGCGCGGTATTTGCGAATTCACTCCCCTGTGACGGAGCCATTTTTCAGCTAGGATAGTTCAGCCGAAATTTGGGGGTAGTTTCACTTTAGAAAGCTGTTATTTCTCTTTTAAATGTGAATCATAAAAAAGTTTGAACACAAAACTTATAAAGCTAAGTTTCTTCTTTAACTTGCTGAAATATGGTCTACAATCGTGGAGAATAAAGGTGTAAATTTTTAAAAATAAAAATCATGACGAAAACATCCCCTTAGAAAGAAGGGACATCACATTTACATGGTTGTTCTTAAGGGATTACAACAGCCCTTCATGCTAATCC
>CALNVZ010000607.1:0-37391 GCA_940671915.1 Paracentrotus lividus | reverse complement strand
CATTCATGAAAGGACACAAATACATATGATAATCATACATGTTGAATATTTCTGATTCATCACTGATTCCAACTGATATGATTTTTAATTTTTTTTGTTTAATTTCACGAAAAATGGATAAAACCTTGGTCTGAACCCATGGTTTCTAAGGGCGGCACTAAAGGTCATAATTAATAAGTCCATAAATTAACAAGGTGTTAACAAGGAGGTGGTGTGGTCGAATGGATAAGTCGGCCGACTGACGATCACGAGGTTCGAAACCCGGCCATTCCACTAATCTCCTTTGGCAAGATATTAATCTGCAATTTGCCAGACTTGACCCAAGAAAGGTAATTGGGTACCGATAGGAAGAAATTCCTCGAATGCGCTAAAGCGCCCTTTATGAGGGCAGCTATGCCTATAGTCGGGTAATAATATTAGCTGCGCCACTGAATAGTTTACTAGATTAGTCGGCGCATTATAAATGCTTAATATTGATATTGTTATTAAAATTATCATTAAATGAAAGAAAGAAAAAAGTGTTTGTGTGAAAGAGAGAGAGAGAGACAGACAGAGAGAGTGAGACAGAGAGAGAGAAAAGGAGAAAGATAAATATAAAAGAGAAAGGGAAAGAGAAAGCCATTAAGATAAGATCAAGTAGGAAATATTTCAAAAAAACTTGCGACACCAGGCGAGACTCACAATGGGCGGCGCTTGATTCCAACATCAATTGCCGGTGGAAGGGGGGGGGGGTAATTGTCCGGGGGTGATTGTCCAGGGGGTAATTGACCTAGAACCTTTTCATAGCCATGCATGGTAATAAAAAGATAATGGTATTTGCAAATATACCTCTTTAAACCGTTATATCTTTTCGTGACATTGTAAAATTTTATAAACTCATATATATACAGTGGTGGCCAAAATTATTAGAACACCTGAACCTACACAAAGTCTATGGGATTATCAATGCCCTAGTTCATTTGCCGAAATCAGATTAAAAATTTCTTTTGCTTGCCATGAGCTTTCATGACTTTTTAGCATAGGGTCTTACGTATATGTTGATACCAAATTTATATAGTTTCGATCATCTGGTAATGCGCAGCATTAAAAATAGTTACGCTATGCGCTTTTGATTTCCCCATAGACTAGTGTATTAAACATGTAGTCCAAATGCCAAAAAGTAAAATGCTAAATACATATGCCGATTGCTCAAAAAGTATTTGAGGTGCAAGTATGAAATTTAGCAGGCTTATTTATGCTAATATACCTCAAATACATTCTAAGTTTCAGCAAATTTGGTCACATGGGGAGGTGGATTCGCCCCCACCCTTGGTGGTTAGATGACCAAAACAACCATGCCCACTGAAGGTTAAAACTATTTATTTTTATTTTTAACGAAGACACTCCTTGTAAATGTATATTTTTTAAAGGAAATTTCATGAGCAATTCAAATATGTTGAAATATTAAGGGTCATTGGAACAATGGACTTAAATAGGGGCACTGATTTAAAAAATTGGGGCCCTTCAAAAATAATTAAAAAATCCCCACATAAGATGTCACTACTTCACTCTGTGTTGTCATGAATGCCATTTTTGACATCCTCAGGAAATTTCCTTTCAGAATATATATACTTTTGTAGGAAGAGGCTTAAAATATTTAACGTTATGACACTTTGATCCTGAAAGGGGCAAGATTTTTAAATTTTGCAATTTGTGGGGTGACATAAAAAAAGGGCGACTTGGGGGCGAGTTCCCAACGCATGGCTTTGTTATTTAGTTTTTAAAGCATATTGATGATATTCGGAGACATTCCAACCATTTTATAGGTATTTAAATGGTCAACTGAATGAAAATTATTAAAATCATTTAAATATGCTTGGTGTTCTAATAATTTTGGCCACCACTGTATATATATATATTGCACCATGGCACAGCTCCTTTTTTATTTTTTATTTTCATTTTTTCCCCCATTTTTTGTTTGTTTTGGTGTTCAGTTCAAAAGGGTCGTGTATATGGAAGGTCTACATATCAAACAGAGAGACCTCGCACATTCTAATGGACAGTTTCCTTGATATTGACTGTTTAGTTGGATTATTTTTCTTTTCTATATAAAAGCAGATGAATGTTCCGAGAACAATCGATACTAGATTGTCAGCATGTTCGGGAAAAAGGAAAATGAAACAAAAGTATTTAATCCTCTCATACACACTCGTAGGCCCATCCTCCAACACAAACTGGATCACTAGTATTCCCAATGATACTCACACAGACCATGGACCTATAACTTTCTGACTAGGTCTATGCACAGACATGCTAACCCTCCAACAAACACAGACCCACCCTGCCGAGAAAAAAAAACACACACACAGTCAATCGCAATGTGTCAAAACTCTGGAAACACTGTGAAAATGGCCTAAATCCTCACTGTAGCCACAATGTGATGGACTCGGACACTGTGTTAACATAGTCGACTGTAAGAGTTTGGCCCATTTTCCTAGTGTCGATACTGAAAACAGTACGCCACAATGTGGACAAATTGATTCACAGTGTGTTGCAACTGCGTTCAATATATGTGTACACCAATACAAACACACACACACACACACACACACACACACACTCACTCACTCACACACACACACACACACACCTGAGGCACATAAAACTTGAAAACATGTAAACACTAATTAACTACAGCTTAATTAATGAAGACATTTTTTTTTGTAACAACCTACTCCGTATACGGGGTAAGTTGTTACACCACACGGGGTAGATTTTTACTATATAAACATTTGGGGTAATTTGTTTTAATGTGTAAATCTCTTATACCATACTTTTGTTTCAACTTTCTAGTTTCTTGGTATCGTTAACAGTAGATCAAGTAGAGCTCTAGAGTAGACGAAAGCAATTATAGAAATATCAAAATATTAACACCTGAAAATTAAAACAAAATTACTTTACATGTGTAATGTCATTGGGGTAGGTTGTTACATCGACATGGAGTAGGTTGTTGTAACAACCTACCCCATTGGTGATTTTAAACATAAAATTAACTGTAGTAAAGCCATTAGGCAGAATTACAGGGCATGGCTCAGGGGTATATTAGTGACATACATGTACTATATTCACAATACCAGACTATCATCATGTGCCTTCAGTTGTAAGATCTATTACAAATTTTTTTTTTTTTTTCAAAAATTCACTTGGAACTGTAAAAAATGGATTTTGTTGATTTACTTTTTAATAAAACAACGGAGAAACCTCACGACCGGCAGTTCATCACAGCTATGTGTAGGCTGTACAGCCCGTCCAAAAAAAATGTCCCTCTGATTGGGTGCTAAATAACTTCAATAACAAAGAATTATTGCCAATACCATATGCATATTTTGAAAGCCCACATAATACTGCGATTCTTGTGAAAATTTCAAACGTTTCGCTTCCTTGGTTTTGAATACACATGCTCTTTTGTAAGAGTAGTCATTTTTGGCCCATTCCAAGTTTGATGAAAAGAAATACATTACAAAAATGCCATTCATTATTCTGTGCTTCACTTTTATTTCAGTTTAACAAGTTTGATTTTCATGCTTTTTTTTTCAAGGAGCAATGCCATATCTAATTGGCCATGAGTCTAGACTAGTTTGCGATTTGAGTCTCAAGAGTCATGGAGATGTCTCCTTAGTCTCCGGATGTCTCCTTAGTCTCCGGATGTCTCCTTAGTCTCCGGAAAAGCGTGTAGAAATTTAAATAAAAGTTTTAAAAATGAGTTTTTCCAGTCGTAGCTGCAGTCAACCTGACATCGCCAAACTCTTTTGTCTACTAGTGATACACAAAATTGGTCTTGACTAGTTTGCGACTCCAGTCTCTGTAGTCTTGAAGATGTCGCCGCGACATCTTATGGGTCTCCAGGGAATCGGCTCAAAATTCAATTAAAAGATTGTGAAAAAATGCCAGACACATTTTCCCACTTTTTTATTACAAGTAAGCAAGGCCTTTTCAAAGTCTTTTATTGGATTTTTGGGGCGACTCCCTGGTGACCCAGAAGACATTGCGGCGACATCCTCAAGACTACAGAGACTGGAGTCTCAAACTAGTCGAGACCGATTTTGTGTATCACTAGTAGACAAAAGAGTATACGCGATGTCAGGTTGACTGCAGCTACGACTGGAAAAACTCATTTTTAAAACTTTTATTTCAATTTCCACACACTTCTCCGTAGACTCAGGAGACATCTCCACGACTCTTGAGACTCAAATCGCGAACAAGTCTAGACTCATGGCCAATAAGATATGGCATTGCTCCTTGAAAACAAAAGCATGAACATCAGAGTTGTTAAACTGAAATAAAAGTGAAGCACAGAATTATGAATGGCATATTTGTAATTTATTCCTTTTCATCAAACTTGGAATGGGCCAAAAATGACTACTCTTACAAAAGAGCCTGTGTATTCAAAACCAATGAAGCGAAACGTTTGAAATTTTCACAAGAATCACAGTATTATGTGGGCTTTCAAAATATGCATATGGACTTGCCAATATTTTTTTGTATTGGAGTTATTTAGCACCCAATCAGAGGGACATTTTTTTTTTTTTTGGGGGGGGGGGGCGCGCTGTATATAGATGCCAGTTAGCACGACTCTCTTGTTCCAACTTAGCACACTGAGAACTGTAACAACTGACCCGTGTAACTTCCATATCCGGTCTCCCTACTATACCAAACAGTGAGTCAATAAACATGTCAAATCATTTTAAATTTGTCTTTTGAAGAGCATGAGGATTTAATAATGGGTTTCATGACATGTCTTGGTAGAGTCACCTTCTTAGCATATATGTTGGTACCCTTTTCCTTTAGATCTTTGTACGCATGTCTGAATAACAGGCAAACTTCAGAAGACAACAAAAGTCTCACCTGCGCCAAGAGAGTGGGTGACAAATAAAAAAGCACGCACCAAGTTACACACCCATACGTATCCTCATTTACATATGCACAAACCACGTACACACTCACACCCTCACCGACACGACAACAAGGGCCACTTCACATACACGACCATACACACACACCACACACACACACACACACACACACACACACACACACACACACACCCTGACCAAACACACACAACTACCATTACACACACTCACAAACAGTTATTAGGGAATTTCTCCGTCCTAAATATTCAATAGGGTGCTTTCGCTGGACTACGGAGGAGCTAATCTAGAACGTTAGCATTATGAAAGGCTTTATTTTCAAAATAGCTCAAACCCCAAACTCCTGCATACTGTTATTACAGGAAAAAGAGTGTGTAAAACTGGTATTTGCTAGAAACGGCTGGCAAGCGTTTAAATTACAAGTTTTCGTGTGCACAAACGAGGGTTTCCCCTAGCTACAAGAGATAGCTCCCCGTTGTCAAAATCTACAACGCTATTTTGGGGAAGTGTACGTTCTCCCGAAGCGTAGAACGTAAAGGTTCTCAGCGCAGAACGTAAGTCAGTTATAATCCAATAAGCGAGCGCTTTGATAGGAATGTATACAGGCATTTCCCCCTTTGCTAAACCATAAAAGAAGCATACATACTTTGATTTGACTAATCATAAAGGCTGGGCGGTAGGTTGTTTCTTTTCATATCAGCAAAGTTTTAGGTCAGCTGTTATAGGGGAGACCTGGGACAATTGTAACAGTTTTTTCCAAATTTGACCTATCAGCTTTATTAAAGCAAAATACTTGCTTAAAACTAAATAAAATGAAATATGCATGTCTTAGCTTGACATATGAATAGGTTTGGGTTAAGCAAAACAAGTCATTTTGAAGCCATTACCATTTCAAAACAAGAGGTCGAGTGTTACAATTGCCCCGTGACCAGGGGCAATTGTAACAGACGTGCGGGGCAATTGTAACACATGAACTTGTAACATTTTGTTTTTCTTTATCAAAGCTATGCACATGACAAATTAAACATCATTAACCACATAAACTAATTATAATGAAACATGACAATGCTTGACTCATTTATATTACATTTTCCATTTGTTATATGCATGAAATGGGGCAACAGTTATGATAGTTTTTTTTTTTTTTTTTTTAATGATTATTTTTTAGGTTGTTGTGGCTTCACCCTTTAACTGTAGAATTATAGAACCTTCATTAATTCATATTTTGGTTCTTTATCTACTTTGTACCTACACAATATATCTTTTAACTGACAACTGTTGTATAACACTTTATGTTAGGCTTACGCCTTTTGACTTTAACGCATTCTTTCAAAATAAAGTGATACATTTCTGAGAAGAAGTAAAGATGACAGCTTTTTTTTTTTCTTTCTTTTTTTTGTAAAATCAGTCTTCAAAATTTACGCCACTTTTTTTCTTCTGGCAAAATCAGTCTTTGCCCTTTTAACAAAACGTATTGGACATATATTTTCAGGTATCATATTGAAAATATTTTCAGGTATCATATTGAAAATATATTTTAATTTTTTATGGGGGCTGCCATCCCTCCCTCTCTCTCTCCTCTGTCTTTCTTTCTTTCTATCTTTCTTTTTTCTTCATTCACTCCCTCTTTACTTTTTTACTTTCCTATCTGACCTCCCCCCCCCTCTCTCTATCTCTCCGCCTCTCCCTTTCTCTCCCTTCCTCTTTCTTCTTTCTCTCTTTTAATATGTGCGTTTTTTATTAAGAAAAAACAAGTCAGGGGGGGGGGTCCCTATTCTCTTTCTCATTTTATAGGACCCCATTGTAAATAAGCCTTTTCGGTTTTCATGGGCTATCCTGTCAGTGTTTATTTTACGTGTTATACCATGAACACTCGACGAATAAAATAAAATAAAATGAAATAAAATCATATGTTCACAGTTATTTATTCCTCATGTTTGAGCTCATAGATAAGGTTACCTTTTGTCCTTGTAAAAAAAGAAACTATAATTGATTATACATCCAAAGTTATGAAGTTCTGAAGTTCTCTAGTAAGTGATATAAATTATAAAAAAAAACAAGAATAACAAACTTGAGGCTCTGATTACAATGAAACAAATGATAAACAAACTAAAGGCACTTTTTTTCGGAAAATATCAATATTTCATTGCATTTCTAACAAAACGTATTAGACAGATATGTTCATTATAGATTATAGATATGGTTACCTTTTGTTTTTGTAAAGCTAAATAATCGACAATACATTCAAAGTTATAAAGTTCTGATACTTAAGCTTATCAACGAGGCTTTTCTTTGCTATTTTTCTTTATATCCAAGTCTACTCCTATTTACAATCTTGGCATTAAAAGAACGTAATGGTCACTCTCTTCATATTTTTTACTTTTTTTCTTTTCCAGTAAAGTGATATAAATTATTTAAAAAAAACCAACAACAACAACAAGAATAAAAACTTGAGGCTCTGGTATCTCACTTTGCGGAGACGTCTCCGCGATAGAATAGAAAATTTTGTTTTTGCGACGGACAGAATGTATTAAAAACGTCTCCAATATCGCGGAGTCGTCTCCGAGACGTTTTTTCATAAATTGTCGCGGAGACGTCTTGGAGACGTCTCTAACACTATTTATCCGTCGCGGAGACGAAATTTCTTTTATGTCGCGGAGACGTCTCCGCGAAGTGAGAAAGCACCCTTATCGACGTCGAGGCTATACTCTTTGCTATTTTTCTTTATTTCCAAGTCTACTCCTATTTACAATTTTGGCATTAAAGGAACCTAATGTTCACTCTCTTCATATATATTTTGTAGCATAATGCCCCCTAAAAAATTGTGTCTAATCAGGCTAGCTCCATGGTTCAGAGGTTTCTGATTATGTTTTAATTATGTTAACAGGAAGCAACAAATTCCGGGACAATTGTAATGTTTTCTATGTAATTTGCAGGGGCCACGGAGCCTGGGAGGGCTTCGTCAGCGAACGTGTACAAAAACGGAAAAATGACCATACATGTGTGATTTTTTTAGTCTGTTCAGTGCTCAGTCATCCATGATAGAACAGGTACAACTGTGGTACTGAGGTATCTCACTTCGTCTTCGCGACGGATAAAAAGTATTAGAGACGTCTCCGATGCTTTATTCCGTCGCGGAGACGTCTCCGTGACAATTTTCATAAACTGTCTCAAAGTACTTCCCGCGACTCAAAAAACGTTGCATTGACTGAGTATGAGGAGATGTCTCCGGAATAGTTTTCACAACCGTCTCCAAGTAGTTTCAAAGTAGTTTCTGCGAAGTGAGATACCACCCCTTACTCTTCGTCATGATAATGAAATAAATAAATACATATCCCTAATAATTAAACACATAAGACATACAATCTTAATATGAGGGTCTCAAAGTTGGGTTTAGGGGAGACCGGGGACAAATGTAGCACGGGGCTAAAAATCACAAATGTATGGTCATTTGTCCGTTTTTGTACACGTTTCCTGACGAAAGTGGGGGAGGGGGGGGGCATAGAAATGAAAATTGCATAACGTTGAACGTATCTGTCAATCATTTATTTCATTTACAAGGAAAAAATGGCCTTATTTAAAGTCTCAGACATGAGAATTAAATTACTTTGAACATATCTGTCCAATAAGTTTTGTTGAAAAGGCAAATAAATATTGATTTAGTCCGAAAAAAGGGTGTCTTTAGTTTGTTTATCATTTGTTTCATTGTAATCAGATCCTCAAGTTTGTTTGTTTTTTTGTTTTTTTAATTTAATATTTTATATCACTTTTCTAGAAACGAAAAAGTAAACAAATATGAAGATACTGGTAGTGAACATTAGGTTCTTTTAAGGCCAAAATTGTAAACAGGAGTAGTCTCGTCCATAAGCTCAAGCATCAGAACTTCATAACTTTGAATGAATTGTCATTTATAATGCTTTACAAAAACAAAAGGTAACCATATCTATAAGCTCAGACATGAGAATTAAATGACTTTGAACAAATCTGTCCAATACGTTTTGAAATATAAGAAATATTGATTTGTCCGAAAAAAGGGCCTTTAGTTTTATTATGATTTGTTTCATAGTAATCAGAGCCTTAAGCTTTCTTTTTATTCTTGTTGTTTTAATAATTTATATCACTTTACTAGAGAACTTCAGAGCTTCATAAGTTTGAATGTATAGTCAATTATAGTGCTTTGTTTACAATTACAAAAGGTAACCTTATCTATGAGCTCAAACATGAGAATTAGACATTACATAACTGTGAACATATAATTTGATTTGATTTGATTTGATTTTATTTGTCGAGTGTATATGGTATAAAACATAAAAGAAGCACTGACAGGATAGCCCATGAAATCCGAAAAAGTTTATTTTATAAGATCCTATAAAATGAGAAAGAGATTACGGAACCCCCCCCCTGATTTGCTCTTTCTTATTAAAAAAAACAACACACACATTAAAAGAGAGAAAGAAGAGAGAGGAAGGGAGGGAAATGGAGAGGAGGAGGAGAGAGAGAGGGGGGAAGGGCAGATAGGAAAGTAAAAAGGTAAAGATGGAGTGAAAGAAGAAAAAAGAAAGACAGAAAGAAAAGAAAAGGAGAGAGAGAGAGAGAAAGAGAGAGAGATGGGAGCTCCCATAAAAGATAAAAATATATTTTCAATATGATACCTGAAAATATATGTCCAATACATTTTGTTAACAGGGCAAAGAAATATGGATTTTACCAGAAAAAAGTTGCGTAAATTTTGAAGATTAATTTTACTAAAAAAAAAGAAAAAGAAAAGAAAACCCTGTCAATTTTTTACTTCTTATCAGAAATTTATCACTTTATTTGGAAAAGAATGTGTTAAAGTCAAAAGGCGTATTCCTAATATAATATTTTATACCACAGTTGTCAGTTTAAAGATATATTGGGTAGGTACAAAGCAGATAGACATGATAAAGAACCAAACTATGAATTGATGAAGGTTCTATAATTCTACAGTTAAAGGGTGAAGCCCCAACAACCTAAAAAAAAAAAAAAGAAGAAAAGAAAAAAATATAACTTTTGCCCCATATCATGAATATAACAAGTGGAAACTATAATATAAATGAGTCAAGCATTGTCATGTTTTATCATAATTAGCTTATGTGGTTTAAATCTTGGATCTGTCAAGTGCATAGCTTTGATAAAGAAAAACAAAATGTTACAATTTCATGTGTTACAATTGCCCCGGACATCTGTTACAATTGGCCCTGGACACGGGGCAATTGTAACACTCGACCTCTTGTTTTGAAATGGTAATGGCTTCAAAATGACTTGTTGTACTTAGCCCAAACCTATTCATATGTCAAGCTAAGATATGCATATTTCATTTTATTTAGTTTTCAGCAAGTATTTTGCTTTAATAAAGTTGATAGGTCAAATTTGGAAAAAACTGTTACAATTGTCCCCAGTCTCCCCTATGCTTCTTTTATAAAGGGGGAAATGCCTGTATACATTCCTATCAAAGCGCTCGCTTATTGGCTTATAACTGACTTACGTTCTCCACTGAGAACCTATACGTTCTACGTTTCGGGAGAACGTACATTACCCCCAAAATAGCGTTGTAGATTTTGACAACGGGGAGCTATCTCTTGTTGCTAGAGGAAACCCTCGTTTGTGCACACGAAAACTTGTAATTTAAACGCTTGCCAGCCGTTTCTAGCAAATACCAGTTTTACACACTCTCTTTCCTGTACTAACAGTATGCAGGAGTTTGGGATTTGAGCTATTTTGAAAATAAAGCCTTTCATAATGCTAACGTTCTAGATTAGCTCCTCCGTAGTCCAGCGAAAGCACCCTGGTGATGAACAAAGGGGAAATGTGAGGAAGGATAGGTGTGTGAGTGTGTGTTTTTGTGTGGATGATAAGTGTGTGTGTGTTTGTGTGTGAATGATAAATGTGTGTGTATTTGTATTGGTGTACACATATTTTGTGAACATTTGTTTTAAATCTTCATCTATTTGGCGCAGGTGTAATAATAATAATAATAATAATAATAATTGTTATTTATTAAGCGCTATTAGAAACAAAAGATTTTGATCAGAGCGCTAATACAACATAATATAGAGAGTAATCAATAGATACATACAAATAATTCTAAGAAAACATGACATAAGACAAAATTAAGCAATATTACATGTAAGCATTTACGTAGGAAACAATTGTGCTTTTAGTTTAGATTTGAAGGTTTCTTCTACTTTACAAATACGGAGGTGTCGGGGTAGAGTATTCCAGAATGCCGGTCCAGCAAAAGAAAACGATCGCTCAGCCATGTTAGTGTTAGTGCGGGGGACTTGTAGGTGTGTTTTGTCTTTGTAGGAACGTAGTTGATAATTAGAAACAGAGGGAGTGGTGATAAGGTGTGATAAGTATGTGGGGGCAGTACCATTGATGCATTTGTACACCAACAGGGCTAGCTTGTAATTGATCCGTTCTTTAATCGGTAGCCAGTAAAGTTGTTTGAAAAGAGGGAAACTAGGCGTTCTCCTCTTAGCACCAAGTACAAGACGAGCTGAACGATTCTGGATTTTCTGGAGCATTTTGACATGACAAACATTAATATTAGCCATAAGAGAATTTCCGTAGTCAAGCCTGCTTAATACAAGAGAACGTACAGCATGATTGCATGCTTTACTATAGAAAGATATTTTCTAACGTGAGAGATGTTTCTTAAGTGGAAATTGGCTATCTGGCATACTCTACGAACATGTTCAGACATGGACAATGACTGGTCAAAATGTACACCAAGGTTTTTCACGGTAGGAGAAACGTGAACTGTTGCAATCCCAATCTGAAGGTTTACATGACCTATGGGACGCATCTTGTTAGATGACAAAATAAGTAATTCTGTTTTATTTTCATTTAGTTTCAGCTTGTTGGTAGTCAACCAAAGGCTCAGTTCCTGTATACATCCTTCCAGTTTATTCCGAGCATCATTAAGACTTGTAGGAGTCCGTGGATCGAAGCTACAATAGATCTGAGTATCATCTGCATACAGATGGTATCGAAGACCATGACGTTTGATGATATCTCCAATAGGTCTCACATACATTGTAAACAACTGTGGTCCAAGTATTGAACCCTGCGGAACACCGTATCTCAGGTAGTGTGGATCAGAGCTCTTTCCTTTCACATACACACATGCAGAACGTCCAGAAAGGTAGGATGTGAACCACTGCAGAGCTGTACCACTAACTCCATAGTCTGTTTGAAGTCTTGTCAGCATGATTGAATGGTCTAGAGTAACAAATGCCGCGCTGAGATCTAGAAGTGCAAGCAGGACAGCCTTCTTCTGATCAATCTCCTGTTGAATGTCATGCTTCACACGAAGCAGGGCCGTCTCAGTACTGTGAAAGATGCGATAAGCTGACTGAAACTCCTCTTGCAGGTCACAATCCCGCAAATATGATGATATTCTAGTCGAGACAGCAATTTTAATCACTTTAGACCTGAATGCAATGTTAGAAACCGGTCGATAGTTCTTCATTTCATCATGATCAAGTGATGGCTTTTTCAATGAAGGAAAGATGATGGCTTCCTTCAGCTTATCTGGAAATACACCAGAAGAGAGAGACATATTTACAATCTTACTCATTACTGGTACAAATATATCAACATGTTCCTTCAGGAGCCAGGTGGGTATCGGGTCAAGATCACATGATTTTGTAGCAGACCGCTGTATAATCCTCTTGATTTCATGTTCGCTGGCATGATCAAACTCAGAAAAGGATGGCATGTCATCTGGTATTGGTTGACAGGTTGACACAGACAAATCCGCGTTTATCGGTGAACTTGCCGGTTCACCTGATTCCAGTGACTGTCTGATCCTAGATACTTTGTCATCGAAGTAGTCAGCAAAGTCATTGCTCAACGGAAGATCATCATCTACAGAACGTGGAGATTGATGGCGGGAGGTCCCAATCAACGAATTGATTGTTCTGTATAGGCTCTTTAGATTTGATGTAAAAAATGCGTCTGAATAGAAGCTCTTCTTAGCTCTTGTAATAAGAAGAGTGACATAGTTCTTCTGTTTGAGGAACTGCTGACGATCACACACTGCCTGTGTCTTTCGCCACTTTCGCTCAAGCCTTCGTCTTAGCTGTCGGGCTTCATGCACCGTTGTGTCATACCAAGGCACACATGGTCTTTTCTTCCGTGTACGCGTCGATACTGGGCAATGGTTATCAAGGGCACAACAGATAGCATTGTTATATGAGTCTACTACAGAATTCACATCATCTCCCGGCAATAATTGATCAAAATCAAACTGAAGACTTTGTCCAAACAACTCCCTGTCAAGTTGACGATAGTTACGAGATGTAATTGTAACTCTTTCTGCGCCGGGCTTCTCCATCGCTGAGAATACAGCTAACATTGAAATGGTCAGATTAATAACTTATTGCTCACTGAACATGAAGATACAAGATAAGCTGTCCTGACGCGAACATAAACCAAGCCCCAACGGTGGGGGCCCAATTATGGGTGGGCCCCTGTGACGTGCCTGTTGGAAAGATCCTGCTTGCCGGATATGGGAGGTTAAAAACTGCTTTAACTTTAATCCTATTTTGTGGTAAGGTTCGACATGGACATTAAGTCTCTTCGACACTAATAAATTCCCATTCGCCTTCGCACAGCAAAGCCACAGAAAGTATCAATTTCATCTAGATTTGCAGTAACTGTAAATCCATTGGCTGCAGAAGGTGGTGGTCGTTAACTGCTACAATATTCAGTGTTGTGTAGTCTCCTTGATACACACAATTCAATGTAGTTGGTCGCTGATCCAACTCCTTGATCTTAAGATTAAGCTGGGTCTTGAAGAGTATACCAATACCTCCATGGCATCACTTTCTCTACAGATATTGAAGAATGAGTAACCAGGAGGTGAGAGCCCATTGATGACAGCAGTGTCATTCTTTGCAAGCCAGGTTTCAGTAATCACCAAATGTCAATGTCGTTTTCAAGTACTAGATCGTAGATTTCCAGAGTCTTGTTGCGTACAGAATGGGCATTCCATAGGCAGAAAGACAAATTCAATGCCGACTGCTGGGAGTTGCGATGTACTTTAGATTGCTTATGTTCACACCGCGTTGAACCACTTGTCCAGGTGCCACGGTTTGAGAGAGGTGTGGTGATGTTTCTCTGCTTCTGAACTCAGCCAGGCTTTCGTCTTAACACCTCCCCTGGTCCCTCTTTTAGTTGGAGGTTTGCAACTAATTCCCAGGGCTTTCACTTGGCGAACACATCACTTGGAAGCCGTTGATAACCAGTGCTGCTCTTTAAGCGATGGAGTTCAGTACCCGTGAATGTTCTTCGTTGAGGGTAAGACAACTTTGTAGCTTTCCATGAAGTTTCATTGTCAATTACAGTATAGGCCCAGGATTGGGGTTGATGTCCCCAGCCTTGAACAGTTCAAGTTGAAAAGTTGAATGGCTATTTGCATAATATGCTATTCTAGTCTTAGTATAATTCTTTCGGACGAAAAGTTGTCCAAATGAAGCATCTTGATGTGACTTATTGATAGCACACAATTGTGGATCAGTCAGGCAGAAGCTAAAGCCTAGAATAATAGCAAGGACTTGGAGGCTAATCATGCTGGTGAATGGATTAAACTTGTAATCCTTAAATCCTCCCTATTGTCCCATCGATGACACAAAAGTGAATATACTGTGCTGTAGTGTAGCAAATGGTCAAGCAAAATGTCTCCTTCATATATCAGTTGGTCAATCCAAGAAAACAAAAATCATCAAATAACAGCCTCAAAAGTGAGAAATATTATTCAAATGTGGTCTAGTCAGATCCATGTCCTTAGATCAGAGTAAATTCGATGAATGTAGGAGCATGTTCTGGAGAGCTGCACTGATGCGCTGACATCAGGTGTACATTAGAGTATGATTTTTTTCAAATTTTCAAAGAGGTACCGCCTAAATTAGGTTAAGAGGCACATAATGGAACCCTTTTACAAACAATTAGAGTAACAATGGTGGCTTCTTCATGTGTAATGGCAAAAACTGTTGATCAACATTTAGCCATGTTAACAGGCTGAACTCAACACAAAATTTTGCTTGATTTCAGCCAACTAGTGGACTACAACGAGTCGCATGGAGAGGTTTGAAGGTCTTATGCGTGAAGAAGCCACTATTGTTACTGCAGTAATTTTGAAAGATTCCATTATACGCCTCCCTACCTCGCAAGCACCTCCACACAATTAGGAAACTCCCTATTGACAATGATGCGAATAAGTCAGACTTCGTAACAAGATGGAGCACCAATATTACAACATTCTTGGTGTTGTAATTGCATTGTTGCTAACGATAATGTTCTACCAATGCATCATTTCAAACACCTGTAGCATGTTTTGAAATGCTTCAAAGCTACACTTTTTTGTGTGTGCACATCTACTAGTCTATTGACAATAATATGATAATAACAATTGATGCAAACGTTTAATTGAATAATGTTTCCATCTGTATGCAAGTATTTAAAGGGCGAGTTCACCCTGGAATTTTATTGAATTTAAAAAATGCAGGAAAATAAATGAAAAATATAAAGGAAAGTTTGAAGAAAATTGACCAAAAAATAATGAAGTTATGAACATTTAAAATTTTGATTCTGTGACGTCACGGGCGAGCAGCTCTTCCATGTGTTCTCCAAATGCTCCAAATTTTATTGTCCGGAAAGGATATTTATTTTGCCCCTTTTCTTTCTGGGCCCGGCAGCCGCTGAGCAGCGCCAGAAGGACGTTGCTCTATCCCCCTCTTGTTGAACGCCAAACAGGGAAGCAGCAACTACCATTTGTTAACGTCTTTTGGTATGACGCGGCCGGGGCTCGAACCCATGACCTCCCGATTATGATATCTCTTGCCTAAACGAATTCTGATAATGATCTATAATAGTTTGATTTTACCACATATCGATTATTGCAATATTACATGGGGACAAAGTGCAATGTGTAATATTTCTAGAATTCAAAAACTTCAAAATCGTTTTGCAAGACTGATACTTAAAGCTGATTTTTTTTACCCCTCATACCACTTTTTTGACTGAACTTTCCTGGCAATCAGTACGTCAAAGAATTAATTACCAAATTTGTGTAAATATGTACAAAATTCAAAATAATCTTACTCCCCTATATCTAAAACCAATAATTATCCCAAGAAATTTTTCGATTTATACAAGGCATTCTGCACTCTCTCCACTTTTCATTAAAACTCCCCGAACAGATTATTTCAAAAGATCCCTCCACTACCATGTCCATGGATCACTGAAGGCATTGTAAGTTACTTAGTATCCAAAACGCCCTCTAAAACACACCCCGTCTTTATGCCCCCTCCCCCTTTCATTTAATTAGCATTTTTCTGTTAGCCTTCATTTGTAAAGTGTAATTACTATAGGTTTTCCCGGTCGATTTTAAGCTCTTTTCAATCGAATTCGTTAATGTTCAGTCAATTTAAACGATACCTTCCCGGAGCAGGGCTATCGGTAATTTAAGTTAACGTTTAGAGCAATCGATTTCGTTTATGTTCTTTCATAATCGTTAATGATCATTCGTATTCGTTTATGTGCGATCAAAAGTGTTTATGTGCAGTGAACTTCGTCAATGTGCATGAAATCAAATTCGTGCGATCAATTTAAAAAATTCCCAGCTGTAAAAAGAAAGTGGAGGTGAGCTTCCAGCAGTCAAATTCGTTTTTAGGCATGCAATTTAAAACGTTTTAGGCCTATCCGTGTGAACACACGAAGCAAGGGGATGGCGCCCATGGAAAACACAAAATAAATTTATAAGCAATAATTTGTATTCAGAGGCTGCGGAACGAATTTGAAAGTGGGGGCACTTTTTTTTAAAGGGGGGCCCTTTACCTCAGTAGCATAATGAGTAAAATTTATGGGATAGGGAGGGGCTGGGTATAAAAGTAGTATTTTAATTTATTATGCTGTTCAATATATTGATTTTTGAGAGATTAAAAGTGCCCCCTTTTAAAAGAAAAATGTACATTTTGGAGTTTAAGCAACATTTAAAGTTTAAGCAACGTTACAAAAAAAAAGGGGGAAATGGTAGGGGAAAAAAAAAATTGCCTACCCGACTGACCAATCTAACCCCCCTCCCCATGGCCGTTACATGATAACCTTGTTGGTGGCCGAGAAATTTTAACACCCCCTACCCCCTCATGTTATGCAAGTTTCTAATGAATAGAGTGAGGATGGGGGCTGCAACCCCTACTCACATTAGTTTTGTTTTCATTGTATTTGTTTTGGTAAACATTTCGTTTTCGAGCAGACATATAGGTTTTGAATTCATTCTGATAAAAACGCAAACATTATAATCAGCTTATGTTTTTTGTTTATGTTTTGTTTTGTTTTGTGTTGTGTGCGTGTGTGTTTTCCAAGCTCAGGCTCCCCCTTCCCCCATGATCAGCCTCATTTCTGACAAAAAAACACTTCACGGCCCCCTCCTAACATTCCTAATTTGTATACAGTTATTTCTAAAGTGGATGCCCCAAAACGAATTTGAATTCACCAGAAGACGGGATTTTACGAATGGACGAATTTGAGCGGACATTGACGAATGCGACTGCTCACAACAGCAAATTCGTCGGCGCAATTTGCAATTGGATTGAACGGTGTTTGATTTTGGCTACACATAAACGAATTTCATTGCAGATTTGTAATCGCGATCACATTCCTGACGAAAGCGCTCGAAAGAAATGTCAAATTGATCGGAGATAGTTTAAACTTGACCGGGAAAACCTATATTATGTATGGTATTTGTAGTTTTTTTTATTTTTTTTAATTTTTTTACTTTGTATGTATACCATATTTATGTGCACTGTTTTTATTGTTTTTAATTTTACAGACTAGGGCCCCTTGGAAGAGCAATACTCGATATTGAAAGGGCCACCTGTATAAAGAATACCTGAATAAATAAATAAATGAATAAAACACCACCCCCCGTCTCCCCAGAGCTCAGGTCTCCAAGCATTTGATCGAGGAAAATTTTGATAAAAAAATTTACCGCCCCCCCCCCATTGGAGAATGCTGGATCCGCCCCTGCATTATTATAGTAAAAAAGAAAAATACTTGGTACATGATACTCACTTTTTAACAGCGTGGGTAATCCGACAAAATGAAAAATGACGAAGTCAGGTAAAATAGAACATACACATCTAAGAGTAAGCCAGTTATCCGTAATTACAGTTATTATTCCAACATCCCGTTTTAACGATAAGAGGTTAATCGATAGTTCAATACGAAGTCAATTACAAAGCAAGCTGAAGTAATTTCAGGGACTATCAATGACGGAGTCTCGATGTTATCTATCGGCCGACTGAAGAAAAGACGTATTATAGTATTTCAAACACGGACTTGTACAATCCAACGTTTTGTCCCAAATTGGCTTGCACTGGCTGGCTAACTGTTTGGTTTTAATGGTCGTGAATCGAAAAGTCACCATCCGATAGATTTGCCTGATATCAGCTTAACCAGATATTGAGAGAGTTATTAATCGTCGATGTTATCGCTCGTATTTTTATCGCATGTTTTAATGATACTCCTTTTTTTAAATTTCGATCCCCGATCGAGAAAATAGGGATTATGCAATATATATATGTTTATACCGTCTCATGTTACTTGATCAAGCTCCATCTCCAAATGTAATGCTTACTTGTATCGCCCTACAAATGCCACATGCCTTTTCAGGTTCATATAGTATTATGGAAATGAGGGCTTTTAGATTAACCAATTGAAATCATCAATTCTTTATCCAAACAAGCTTGATCCACCTTTTGCACACGTCACGCGAATTGAAACAGTCGACACTGAATAACAATCACTAATCTCTTTTGCCCAATTAAGCGTGGGCCCGGCAGCCTCAGGGTAGCAGCAACTCCCATTTGTTACGTCTTTTGGTTTGACACTGAGCCAGCACATCGGTTAAACTACACCTATCGAAAGTCCTTCCATTATATTAAAGCAATCTGAAAAAAAACACCATGATGATCCTTCTACAGCTATTTTTTGTTTCATTTAGTTTCCATCTTTCCACCCTTCGCCTCTTTTTAAAAGTAAGGAAGATTTGTATCTACTTATTTATTTTTTTATTTTTTTACCAAAAGAAATAATACCAAATTTATTTTCGAAAAAAAAGTAATTATATAAAATTAACTTGTATTTCCTTTATTTCGTACATCGATGTTGTCATGCGTTTAGTCTAGCCGCCAACTCGATGTACTTTGTTTTTGCGTCTATAGTTTTTTTTTCAACGGATTATGATTGCCTAAACCTTCAATATGAAGAAACCGATTGCTGACACTCTGTCGGCATTGAGCATTTTGAGATATGTGACGTCATACAAAATGGCCGCCAAAATACAGAATTTGTAAAAATGTGTAAAATACACTTTAAGTCAGCTAATTAATGCCTGAATGTCTTTGGGAACTTTACTAAATATTGTTTTAGTATATCACATGACATAAATGTCAAGATAATTTGTATATTTGTTTATAGCGCCGTCTATTTTTAAATTTAACAAAAAATGTGTGCTACTCAAATGATAGGTCTCATTTTCTTCCAATTTAGGGCAGATTGTGTTGCCTAAACCAGCCAAATTTAATCTCTCTGTAAGCTCTGCCTATAAATCTCACTCTCAGACTTTTAGCCCCCCCCCCATGAAGTATTTGGAGACCACATAAATGTGGTTATTGAAGACTTCAACAGTCATCATTTACATGGGAGTATAAAAAAACCAATGGAGGCGGCGAACTCGTCGAAAACTTGGCAGACGCAAGTCACATGGTACTCATTCATGATGCAAAGCTCCCCTCTTCCCTTCCTCAGCGAACGATAGGGCGGATACAACCCTGACCGGGTGCCAACATTGCCAACCAATGTGAGAAACCAATTCCGCACACCCAGCATTAACCAATCGGGCCTATATTAGAGTGAACGCTGCTATCACACCTCACACGGTTCTCTTCCGCTGCCGTTTCCACTCAAATAAGGCAATGTGGGAACAGTTTGCATTAGATCTGGATGATGACATTTAAGACCTTCGTCCATTCTATTTAACTATGACACCCTTGTAGAGATGATCAAGAAGTCCTCAAGACAAAGCATCCAACGAAGCTACAGGACAAGCTATACACCAGTCTTGTCTGATGACTCCAAAGTGCTTTACTGTGAGTATGTAAAACGCCTACAGAGTGACCCTTTCAGTGTTGATGCAATGGAATGTGGTGAGAACTTACTGCAGTCATTATGGAAAGTCGACAAGGAAAATGACAAGAATTGATCTAGTCAACGGATATGACCCACAGCAGTAGGAAACCCTGGAAAACAAATCGGATTCTGGGAAATGACTACACGAAAACTCAACCAAGACCACAATTCACTGCTGACCAAGATGCCCACCAGCTCCTTGCGACCAGTCAGGGAAACCCTGATCACTGTTCCAGGAAAGCGAAGCTTCCCCAAGATGCTGAAGATGCTTCCAAGAACGCTCAGACCTGACAAGACCTTTCAGTAAAAACCTGTGTGATGGTATCAAGACCATGAAGAACAACAATGCTGCAGGCCTTGATGACATATCCTTGCGAACAGATCAATCACCTTGGACCTGTTGCGCTTCAGTGGCTGCTTGACATGCTAAATTGCATGAGTACCAATACATTCCCGAAGCTATGGAGGAAATCAAGAGTCGTTGTCCTGCTTAAACCGGGCAAAGATTCAGCCATACCTAAGAGCTATATGCCCATCTCTCTACTATGTCATACATGTACATGCAACTCTTTGAAAGACTCATACTTACTATAATTGTATTGTCCCTATTGATTTGATGATGACCTCCTCATTCCTGAACACTAAAAGACAGGTTTCCGGCCAAGAAAATCCTGTACTAGCCAACTCCTGAACTCACACGGCACATCGAGGATGGGTTTGAAGAAGAGCTTATTACCGGAACAGCTTTTGTTGGACCTCCCAGCAGCCTATGACACTGTAAACCATAGGATTCTCAACTGTAAATTCTTTTAGATGACAAACGATATGAAGCTGACCAAGCTACTCCTGAACCTGCTATCAAATAGACGGTTCTACCTGGTTTCACATGTCGTCCTAAAGTTAAGAACGACTTTACGAGCGACGGGATAATGTTCTTAAAATAAGTGCTGTACTAATTGATCTAACTGATCACCAGTCGTTTATGATAATATATTTGCTTTTAACTTACCAACGAATTGGTGAAAACCAGCCTTGATGGCCAGCGCAGCAGATGGCGCAAGATGAAAATGGTCTCCCAGAAGGGAGTGCCATTGCCTCTCTGCTCTTCAATGTGTATACTAATGGCCAACCAATATACCCCAATACAGTTTCTTGTATGTTGACGATCTCTACATTGCCTCACAGGAACATTCCTTTTGAAGACAAAACAGGAGGGGGTCTCCATTCCATCTACAATCACAATCCTACCAACAAAAAACTGAAATCAAGACATAGTTTCCTCCATTCTACAGTATCCCTTGATAGCTCTGCCCACAAACTTAGGCTGACCCAGTAGACCAACCATCGTTAGAAAATGCCACACAGGTTATTCATAAGTGCAAATTGATTGTGCCTGAACTATCTCGGCACAGGCACAGGACCCTGTAAGGTCCTTTTTGGAAAAGTGGGTATACAACGAGGACGGACATACTGTGAGTGTGGGGGAAGAGCACCATGGAACACCTGCTGTTATGCCCCCAACTAATTTTACCATGTACCCTTAAAGGGATATGGTAACTTTAAAAAACAAGAGCAATCAGATCAAGATTGAATTGAATTGAATTGAATTGAATTGAGTATTTATTATCCAAATACATAATTACAAGGCAAATGAACATGACATATGATAACATTATAAGATAAATGGTATCAGAAAAATAGCATAAATGCTAATCGGGTCTGGTACCAGGCAGACATTGTACTTACACATGTATTTTGACATAATAATATTAATATGCATAGAATTATCCTCGAGCTTCTTATGATTAAAAAGAACGTATTTACAATGTTTACAATATTTGCTAACTTGCATAATTAAAAATGTATAAAGTTATCCTAGCTAAGGTAACAATTGTTAAATATGTATTTCTCAATACACTACGAATATATATATATACATATAATTGTAAATATTTCTCCTGAGGAAGACGGAGGCAATACCGTCGAAAATTTGAGACAAATCTAATAAAAATTGGCGAAAATGCATTACAACATTTTGTTTTTTGTTTATATATATATATATATATATATATATATATATATATATATATATATATATATATATATATATATATATATATATATATATATATATATATATACATATATATTTTAAGCAGAATAACAAAGGGCATTTATGGTTGATTCATAATATATGTTCGTAGGGATTTACGAACGGAATGTAAGGATCTGCTGTCTCGAATTTGGGTTGGCACTTCATTCCAAAATGTTGCACCAACAAAGGAGAAGGAGAATTTTCCATAGTTAGTTTTTACTTTCGGCAAATATAGACTATGTCTCTGATTGTGCCTTGTATCATACTGATGTGAAACAAAATTGCATTAATTTGCAATTGCATGAGGCAGTTTGTCGTTTATAAGGTTAAACATGAATGAGCAAACACAGAGCTTGTGTAACTGAAAAATATTCAGAATCTTTAGGTTTTCAAATAAAGGTCTTGAAGGAGTCATGAATGGGCTAAATGTAATGGCAGGTACTGCCTTTTTCTGACTTATATGCAGACATTTCAAATTTGATTCATAAGCACTTATCCAAGCTTCAATTCCATATTCAAGGTGTGGTTGCAAAAGAGAGTTATACAGTAAAACTAAAACACTGGTAGGGACAACATTTCTTAGTCTAAACAGGACACCAACCTTTTCCCTTATGTTTTCATTTACTTTTCTTATATGAGTTTTCCAGCTCAGCTGGTTATCTATATTCAGACCGACAAATGATATACAGTCCACTTCCTTAATGACAGTATTTAACATCTTCATTTCCCCAAGGGCATTAAAATGTCTCTGTTTTCCTCGTATCATAATGTAATTAGTTTTTGATAGATTTACAGTGAATTTATTCACATTACACCATTCAACCACATCTTGTAAATGTCTATTGATCTGTACCATATCTATATCAACCTCTTGGGCTGGAAAAGTACGGAACAAATTTGTATCATCAGCAAAAATCTTAAACTTAAAGTATTCTGACGATTTCGGCAAATCATTAATGTAAATTAAAAAGAGAGTTGGTCCTAAAACAGATCCTTGAGGGACTCCACAGGAAATCAACTTTTTCTGAGACGAAGTTCCATCATAGTTGGCAAATTGATATATATTGCTTAAATAATTTCTGATCCATTCGAGTGGTAGGCCTCTTACCCCATAATATTCTAGTTTACTGCATAATATGTCATGATTTATAGTATCAAAGGCCTTCTTGAAATCAATAAATACTCCCAAAGTTATTTTACCTTTATCTAGTGATTTAGACATATCATTGGCTAAACTAGCTAAAGATAACTTGGTACTATATTTTTTTCTAAAGCCATACTGTTCATCATAGAACAACTTTTGTTTCTCAAAATAATCAAGTAGCCGCTTATTCACAAGCTTTTCAAATACTTTACCCAATAGTGGCAGAACTGATATAGGCCTATAATTACCTAAAACATCCTTTTCGCCTTTCTTAAAGACAGGTGTAACTTTCGCAATTTTCATATTGTCGGGGAAAGCCCCTTGTGTATTAAAATGACATATTAAAAACATAAGATAGTGGAAAAGCAATTTTATCTGCTGCATCTTTCAATAACTGGGCAGGGATGTTTTCAAATCCAAATGATTTTTTAATATTTAAATGATCGAGCTGAGCTTTGGTCTCCAATGGTGTAACAGGTTTCCAGAACATAGATCCCCATCATGCCTCGTGACATATTCGTGAAAGGGTTTTGCTTCATTGACTTCCTCTATTTTGCTTGCCAAATCTGATCCTACATTTACGAAAAAGTTATTGAAAGACTCACATATATCACTTGGAGATGAAATTACTTTTCTCTCCCCATTAGATTCCACACTTAACTTTTCAATTTGATCTGTCCTTGACTTGTTTTTACCCAGGAGTTTATTTATTGACTTCCAAATCTGACTTGTATCTTTTTTATGAGTTTCAAATAAATGACAGTAATGGTTTCTCTTTGCATTTCTCTAAACAGTTGTGAGGATATTCCGATAACGTTTATATTTATCAACACACTCATCTTTAAATTTTGAAATGATCATTTTCTTATACAATTTATGTTTAACCTTAATTGACTTCTTTATTGCCTTGGTTATCCATGGTTTAGAGGCATTTGCTGTCCTAATTTTTCTTTTAACAAATGGTGCGTGTGCATTACATATTGTGGTAAATATTTTGATAAAGTTATTGTAAGCCTCGTTAACATTTTCAGAACTATATACTGCTTCCCAATTTTCTAAAGAAAGATCTGCACAGAACTTATTTTTGTCATATTTTTTTGTAACTTCTAGACAATATAGAACATTTGTCTCTCGTCTCATTAAAATGGTCTTGATTCAAAAGGGCAAAAATAGGTAAATGATCTGAGACGTCAGTAAAAATAGTTCCTGACAAAATCGAGTTATCGACCATATTGGTGTAAATATGATCAATCAAAGATGACGATAACTTTGTTATTCGCGTGTCCACGTGTATGATTTGATACAGCCCAAGGCAAGAAAGTGTTGTCAAAAAAGCTTCGTTAATAAAATTATATTGTTCCAACAGTAAAAACAATTTACTGAAAGTTTCAGTTCAAATGGAAGTCATTTACCACCTTAAAACAGTGTAACAAACAATGCCAAGCACACAGCCGAACACCAGTACCCTCTGCTGCTAGCTCACCAGTCCGCTAGAGACGGGTACTATACAACAGGAAATAGGTGTATTTTGTGCTATGTGCAAAAGCACATGGTTTTATAAACCATCCGGTGTTGGTTTATAAAATTTGAGTATGAAATCATTGATATCTCGAAGGTAAAGCAAGCAATTAGCGTGCAATTTCGAAGAGATACCAGACTGACCTAAGTGTTTATAATTATGTTGGCAAAATACGATAAATCGAAAAAATGGATTTGAATATTATTCAATATTACTGCATCCCTTTAAAGACCTGGAAGGGTTTAACCCCAAAGCAAATTCCTGTGTCCAACACTGATCTAGTGTAGTATAATGTTGTGACCCCAAGATACAGATGCATGCAGTGCATTATCAAAAGTTAAAGTTTTCTAAATAGAAAAAGTCATTTATAATAAGCTAAATTAAAATTAGCCATAATATTGATCAAAACCATAATAAATGTTCCCAACTGAGCTCTTCCCCTGAAAATGTCAACAAAAATAAACATCTGAAAAGCCATTAAAATAAATATATTCACACTTTGGTGTTCAGCCGATTAGATTATGCAAATTCTTTGTTAATATCAATGTCTCTGATATTGAAAGGCTTCAGCGCATCTAAAACCATGCCGCCCGCATTATACTTAAAGCAAGGAAATTTGATCATGCCACACCTCTACTAAAAGAGATTTGCACTGGTTACCTGTCTCGAAGAGAATTTTGTTTAAAGTAGCATTGATTGTATTTAACTATATTCATAATTTGTCTCCTCAATACATTTCAAACATGTTTTCATTTCTCACACAGTCAAATTACTCTTTACGTTCTCGAACAGACCCCCTTCTTTTGAAAATTCCAAAGATCGATTCCAAAAAATGTGAACCAACTATTAGGTTGCAGGTCCCAAAATTTGGAATGGTCTTCCTCTTGAAATTCGTTCTTGTACAACAGATCAAACATTCAAGAACAAACTGAAGACATATTTTTTTTTTTGTCCCCCTGATCGGTTTATACTAACTTGGAGAGAAAGTCACCTTTTTTTACTGTTGTGTTTTAGTTTTGGTTTATTATGTGAAGCGCCTTGAGCAAATTTATTTGGAAGGGCGCTATATAAGAATTTGTTATTATTATTATTATTATTATTATTATTATTATTATTATTATTATTATTATTATTATTATTATTATTATTATTAATTACCTCAAGAGGCCTGTTCTTTATTTCATTAACAGGATAGTGTATCAGTTCTCCAGAATTAACATCTCTCATTTTAAAGGTCGAAAAGAAGCAATTAATGTTTTAATTCGTTTCACATGGAATGTTATTCATAAAACACCATCTAAATAAAACCTATTATTGGAAGAAAAAAAATGAGCCATTAAACCAATTCTCACTGCTTTAATGAAAAATATTTCATGTACGCTTATCCCTTCTTGACTGGTATTTATATTTTTCAGAGAAAAAATGGGGGAGGGGGTTGAAATTTATCATTTCGTGAGCACATATATTTCATGAAAACCAATACTTCAAAATTGAGGGCGCTATGAACAATATGCAAGTTAGCATGTAATGTATGGCCATGTGACCTAACAAAACAATATTTAGCTCCCTAATGTTGTTGAAATGTCCACATTAAACATCTATTTCCTCAATTTTAGAGGGAAATTGGGTAATTTGGCGGCCATTTTGTATGACGTCACATATCTCAAAATGCTCAATGCTGACAAAGTGTCAGCAATCGGATTCTTCAAATAAAATGTTTAGGCAATCATAATCCGTTGAAAAAAAAACTATAGACGCCTAAACAAGGTTAGGCCCCAAAATTGCAATATGCTGCCGGACTAGTTTGGTACCGGTATCATTAAATGGTTTTGTGGTCCAGAATACATTCTGTTACAAAAATATTAATCATAAATCAACACGAGAATCACACTCCACTAAACACAAAGTTTAATGCTTACGTTTCGAAATTGAGTCTACGTTTTCCTCTACTATGTTTAACAGTAACATAACATTTCTCGTCGATCACCGACAGACTAAATTGTATCATTATTATAAGCTGACATTAAAGTTTATAAAACGTCAAAGTTCAATTAGGGATCCACCCCTTAAAAGTTAACATTTCCACATTCTAAATAGTTACAAAAATATTTTGATTTTTTTTTTTTTTTTTTTAACCAACATGGTGTGTAGAATCTGTCAAACAAATTAATGATATAAATTTAAATTTCTTTTTCATTCTGAAAAAATAGAAAAATAGAAACAATTTGGGAAAATGTGATAACGGAAAAGCATTGTAGAAAGACTAATTAAAACTGGTAATAATATAGTCAATTATTACTGATTGCTAAATAATACCAAAATCAACAACGACAACAGCAATAGTTGCTAAGCACTCGGGATAAAAAACTCCTATTAGGAGTGCTATAGTAATCAAATTACGAAAACGATATTTTGAATTGAAAACAAATATGCTGACTTAGGTTAACTATAAAAACAGAATTAATTTACGTGTTATCATGCAAGGATTATAAGTTTATTTGTATTGCTTATTTGCACATAATAAATAAAATGTTCTTCCGTGCTACGGCTCATTAGCTCAAACAGATATTTGTCACTCACAAAAGATAAGGCAGGATTTCCATAGCCATGTATGGTAACAAAAAGATAATGTTATTTGCACAGATACCTCTTAAAATCGTTATAATTTCTCGTGACATTGTAAAATTGTATAAACTCCTATATATATATATATTGTACCATGACACAGTCCCTTTTGTATCTATATTTTTATTTTGTATTCTTTTATAAAAGGGTAGAGTATATAGAAGGTCCACATATTAAACAAAGAGACCTCACACATTCTAATGGACAGCTTTCTTAATATTAAATTGTTTCGTTGCATTTTTTCCTTTTCTATATAAATACATATAAATGTTCCGAGAACAACCGTTAATAAATTGTTAGCATGTTCGGGATTTCATCTTACTCCCCCCCCCCCTTCGAAAAAAGGGAAATAAAATAAAAGTAATGAACCCTCTCATACACACTCATAGGCCCATCCTCCAACACAAACTGGATCACTAGTATTCCCAATGATACTCACACAGACCATGGATCAATATCTTTCTGACTAGGTCTATGCACAGACATACTAACCCTCCCACAAACAAAGACCCACCCTGCCGGTGTGGTCGCGGATATTGGCGAACCGCAGATCGTGAATAATTTGAGTTTTGGCGCACATTGAAACCATTCTATCCATCATCCGCGCGCGATCCCTCGGTCATCGCGCGGATGATGTTCGCCAATCGCAGATATCGTCCCTTTCGATACCAAATTTAACTTCGAATTGACCTTTGCTATTCTATTCAAGACTTTGTAATATTGAATTATAAATCATTACAGCCCTTTATATAAAACAGAAATAAACATTGTTTAATGAATGGGGGGGGGGGAGATAAGAAATTTATTTTAGAGGGCTGTAAGTATGGTGAGCTTCTGCTGTGTGTTGTGTGTGTGGGGGGGGTGCGGCTTGTTATAACTTAGAAGGAGGGTGTAAGGTGGGCTCAAGCCTCCAGAAGTTTTTTTCCAGAGTGACGGGATAGGAGCAGGTATTCTGGATGGTGGGGGCTTTACAGGCCGGTGCCCTCGGATGGGTGTCAAATGACCTCAAAGGGGCGGCAAATTGACCCTTTGGGGGTGCCGACTCAAGGAAATGTAAAAAAAAAATAAAAAATAAAAATATATATATACAATCTACATTTTTCACCGATTGACATCTTAAATCTACCCTTACTTACCCAAAAAAATCAACACCCTCCTCCCCCGACCCCCCCCTCATCGCTCGCCCAGCGAATGTGTAAAAATTTGAATGTACCTTCATTTTTGCTCGCCCGGTGTAATGGGAAAAATAGGATGTACCTTTTCGGATCCACTACTGGGGGGGGGGGAATCAAAATGACATCGAGCCCCCGGGGTGCCAAATCCTGCTATGAGCCTGGGCAGCCATCATGATCCAGGTTGCGGAGCCGGGGGGGGGGGCTGGGGGGGGGCCCCACTTTTTGAGCCAACGTGTACAAAAATTCCAAAATGACCATACATTTTGATATTTAGCCTGTTCAGCCCCCCCCCCACTTTCAAAATCGCTCCGCGGCCCCTGTGATCAGCTATATTAAAGCTTTGGCTCCGCCACTGGAAAAAAAAAATAGATCTAGGTAAGGTTGGAGGTTAATAGGCCCACTTGTTATTTATTCTACATTTTTTTTCTATGTCTTTCCCCCTCCCCTTTTTGTTACCTTTTTAGGGGGTCTGGGCTCGTCACCCCCCCCCCTCCCCCACCCTGGATCCGCACCTGGCTTGGAGAAGTCTGGAAATAGGCCTGCAATTAAAGTAAATTATATATACTACCAGCAACACAAAACGTTTTCAGAACGTTTTAAAACGTTTTATTCAGGTCCGTAGGTCTCGTCTGAAATGAACGTTTAGAAAACGTTATTATAACGTCCAAGTTGGACTTTCAATTTGTGAAAAAATAATGGTTCCAAAAGACGTTTTTAAACGTTCTTTGGACGTTACAAAATGGAACGTTTTATCAAAACGTTCACAAACGTTTTATTTGGAACCTTATAACGAGACATTTTTATTGAACGTTTTCTGAACGTTTTTAAAACATCCAATAGGACTTTATGCAAATGAGTGGTAATTGCATATAATACGTTATACATAATTATGGAAATAAACGTTTTAATGATTTTTTTCTATTTAGCAGTAATAAATTCATGTTGGTGTTTCGTTTTATTGTAATATTGTTCAGAAACACACATAAAGATTAAAAAACATAATTCGGTATTGGAATGTACTACATAACAAATAAAGTAATAACTAACCATTACAAACGATACTTTCAATAAAATATAAATTTACTGGAGCATTATTTAGTGTTAAATCAAATAAATCAAGTCTGCCCTTTAAGCATGATTTGGAGGAACTTCACTCCTAATGCATTCCACAATTTGGCCAAGAGCTTGAGGTGCAAATAACATATTTTTATATACATTGTTTACATAAGTTTTAATAGGTTCTACAAACGTTCCTATAAGCATTTAAAACGTTTTCTGAACGTTCCAAAGGTTTTCTGGACGTCCGCAGAACGTTTTCGGAATGTTTTAAGGTTTCTGGACGTCCGCAGAACGTCCATGGAACGTTCAAGGTTTTTTAAAGGTTTTTTGGACGTCCGTAGAACGTCACAGACGTTGTAAAAGGTTTTTGGACTTTTATAAGTTCCAAGGTTTTCTACAGGTTCTTATAAATTTTCGAAAGGTTCTTTTGGGGTTTTTAAACGTTTAGAAAACGTTTTCTAAACGTCCATTTGGAACGTTTTATTAACGTCCAAAACCTTCCACAAAAGGACGTTTTCTAAACGTTTTGACAAAACGTCCATAGAACGAACTTGGAACGTTCTTAAAACGTTCAGAGAACGTCAATTGTTAGCGGGTAGCAAAAACAACCCAGTTTGACCTGATTACGCTGTGCCGTGTATTACAGTTGGAGAAGGATTTTTGTTTAAAATGCACGAGTAATAAAAGACAATTTATACTGTAAGCTAGACTATATTGATGGCTGGTTGTGGAACGATCGTACGATGAATGGAATTCACGTGTATTAATAAATTTGTGCGAGCGCGTGTTATATTTTAACATACAGTGCATGCTGCACTACAACTCAACTGTACTGTGACTTCGTCTTCGTTTGTTTGACAAGAATAGATCCAACTGAACAATCATTAAGGAATCTTTAATGAAGGGTATGTAGGCTATGACTATGTCATTCATTTTAGATTAATCAACTGAACTGACTGTTATAGATCATATTTAATTTGCAGTAGAAATCTAACAGTTAGTGCCTAACGACAACGTTAGCTGGCCTCGCCAGTGCCAGGTGTGACAGTGCAGTAGACGAAGACTTCGAGGTTAATTCTGTGCCAGCTCCAGCCGACCAGAGCCGAGGGGAAGTTAGAGCGAGGTGCTACACAGTCATGACTTGATCTTATTACAAAGTAAGTAAGGCCTACCGGTAAAAATTTTGGCTATATCGTCGTTTTGGAAACCAGTCGCTCAAATGCTTGTAGTGAATGGGGGTGGAAAGAGGAAACCAATGCGTGTGACTGAATAAAGCGCTGCTGTAGTACGTTAGGCCTACACAAAGTGAATGTGGTTTCCTCAATCACGATTAGGCCTAACTTATAACTATACACAGCCCCGTTGCCGAAGGCGACGGGGCTGTACTTCAACACACTATTTACAGCGCAACTTTAAGTGATGATGAGCGCAAGTAAATTATACTGGCCAATTTAATCAATCTAATGTTAAAATATCTATTTTAAACATCTATGTTTCACGCGTAACAACGACTAAAAATGAAAGTATATAGAGTCTATAAGAGCTTCTTGACTTACCAAATTGAATTTTCCGTTGGCCTTGTCTTTTCTCATAGTGTTGGTGTCACCCCTGCCATTTTCTATGACATCATTTTACTGTGCGAAGACGTATGGCGAAGACAACGCACGCACGGAGAAATATACCGTGATGGACTCAATTTTCCTGTATTTTTCTACATTAGTTGATTACTTCATGTGAAACAGTCGCAGATGTCACCAATTCGAGGAAAAACTTCAAAAATTTTATTCAATGTGAGTATGAATTCAAATAAGGTATTTTTGACCACGAAATTTGTGGTCATGTATAGATATTTTCAAAACTTTGCCAAATATGTGTACTGGTTCGTCAGTTCCCGTCTCTTCGCGACGGGGGCTGGTCGGTTTAGATTAGGCCTAACGTTAGTCCTGGGACTTTGTATGACAAATTTTTTTTTTTTAATTCATCAATGTTATTCCGTTCTTCATATTGTATGGTAACTTTAGAGGTATTAAAGGGAGCCGTTAAAGGGCCGGGGTGGGGTTCATAATGGAATAGGCCAAATAGGGGGTAGGTTAGGCGGTCATAATTCGGGCGGGCCCGGGCTCCGGTTCTTTTTTTTCTTTGACCGAGTTTTCTCCCTTTCCCCCTCCCCTCTTCCCCCCCGTTGTTGTTTGTTGTGGTTTTCGGGCTGGGGGCGGCCCTTGGGGATCCCGGGCCCTGAAATATGTATATAAAACATTCTAAGTGTTAAGGAATTTACAAACGAATTATTAACGGTAGTGGGGTTGTTTAATTATATAGTTATATATTATTTAGTGGGGGGGGGCCCAATGTATTAGGGCCATTAACAGGGGTAGTGGTTTAGGGGTTTCTTGGGGGGCCCGGCTTCGGTCCATTTGTTCTTTTGATCTCTTACCCCCCCCCCGCCCCCCCCCCAGGAGTTTGTCCCGGGCGCCTGAAATTGCATAACCATACCATGTGGGAAATTACGGGAATTTTCCAACTTAATCTTTTCTCTGATAACGGCATCTCCTTGTCAATTTACCCCCCATAGGGCAAGGGCCATGGATTGGTAGTGGGAAGGATTGGTGCGGTAAAACCCCACATAGTGGAGCTACCCTGGAAGGCCCCGGAGGACCCAAGCGGGCTAGGCCCCCTTATCGGGGAGCGCCGGAAGCTGAGGCCCAAAGCGCGCGCCCAAACAGGCTTGGGCGGGCCAGAGAAGGGCGTGGCTTAAAATAAAACCGGCTACCCGGGAACTTCCGGAACCTCGCCCATGGGAAAACTCATTGGTTTCCGTCCAAAAAAAAACCAAATGGAACCTCAGGGTTATTTATCGGTTGGGGATAATTCTTATGTTCTAGGAATCTGAAAAATGAAACCTGGAGGATGGTCGTACCGCCCCATCCCAAATGACCCCGAAAATTATTTGTGCTTTTTTAATCCGTTCTTTCAAGTTTTGGATTACAATTTTTGGAAATTGGGGCGGGCTCGTCCAGTATAACTTTAACCAATTTTTGCCGGGCCCAAAAGGTTCGTGGGAAATGTTTTACCTTAAGCGGAACTTTCGTAGACAAAATCGGCCGGGACCCCGGAAGTGCTGCGCCAATTTATGGCAAATACAGTTATCTTTGCCTAAATTGTTGGGGATAATTAGTTGTCTAAAGGGCTTCCTGCATTTATTCTTAAGCTTGGGAAAAACCAAAGGAAAAGAATGTTTTCATGTCGGGGGCGGGGCATATCAAATTGAAATTTGGTTCTTTTGTTTTTTTATTGGTGGCGGTATTCGTTGATGGGGGCCGCAGGGGGTGGTTTATGGGTAAAGTCGGATTTAATTAATTTTTTTACCCAACGAAAACAATTGTAAATTCAATTTCCGTGCGGATATGCCTTTGGGCCCCCCGCCGGTAACCGCCCCCGGGCCGGACACCCCCCGTTGCGCAAACTTCGTACCGGGGCAACAAGGGTTGTTTTTTTTTCTAATCCCGGAAAAGTAAACCGTCCGGGCCCTCGGTATCTATCCCCCGTTAAAGCGCGGGCCCCAAGGGGTGAACTACGGTCCCGCTGGGGCGCCAAGGCAAAGTGGCCCTGGTTTTACCCCAGGGTAGATGGCCGGCAGTAAGTTGAACATTTTTGGCAGCGGTCTGCCGATTCTATGCCAAAATGACCGAACCCAGCGGAATTTTTTACCATTTCAGTTCTTAGGCTTCATTATCCACATTCTTCGAAATACCAGAAATCAAGCCAATTTTAACAACCAAAAAATTATGACCCTTTCTTGGCCAAAATAGTGATAGCAATGCGGGAAACAACATTTCTGGACCAAGGTAGGCCGGTTCTTTCTTATATTATTTGGAACCGGATCAACTTTAACTTGGGGTTAGGGACGTTCGAAGGAGTTAAACGTAATTTTAAAAAAATTAATTTAACAAAGGTTTATGTATCTCTGTGTTGAATAGAATTATAAATGAATATGTAGTTTCTTATTATGGTGGGGAAGACTTTGGTGCACGTCTGGCAAAAATGGAAATCACTAATTATCCGTTTTCGCGCGTGACTGGTATAATGTGGGCCGGGTCTTTCTCATTAGGATTATATATTTGACCTTATGGTTTTTTTTGCTAAACCCACCTCATAGGGACTTTAAATTGGTCTTTAGAAAGTGTTTAAAAAAAAGTAGTTTCTATAATTTGGGTTAAATATCTATTACTATATCAAATATAAACTATGTTTCTTTTAAAATGTATCATTCATGTGGGGCTTGCATAGTCCTATTCACCGTGTAATAATGATAATAAAAGATATTTTTGTGTGTCTACTTAGTTTTAGACCCGCTTGTGTGTTAGTGAGTTACTCATTAAATAGTATAATTCGTATTTGTTTGATGTGTGTGTTCCATTTTTTTCATTAAAACATCCCGGAAGCGGGCTATAAATTAAAAAATGGGATATTTTTAATTTAAAACATGGAAAGGGGCGAAAACATTGTATTGTTTAATGGATAAATAATAACGGTTATTAGATAGGACGAAAAAGGAACACATGTTTGGTCTGTGATGTTTACAAACAAGTGATTTGGTTAGATAAAAACAAAATCGCAAAAAATATTCTATAATTTGCTAAATGAAACTCGCGGTGAAAACACCAACTGAAGAAAGGGGAGTGAATTTCACTATTATTATTCATCCATCTTAAAATTCCAACGACGAGTGGGTGTTAATATATAGAAACGTGAGATGTTTAATATTGGTCCATTTATATTCTGGTATTTACTGTTGGGCCTATAAAATTATAATTGATAGCCATGGGGTGTATGGTGGCAGATATATCAAAAACTAAGGGGAAAGTGGAATAAATCTTAATATTCCTTTTGGAAGGGATCCTGATCCATGAGACCTATGAGATTGTTTTTTTGATATGGGAAAGTACACCATATGGATATGATCCAAACGCAAGGGCAGTATAATCACAAATTGCTTCCGTTTCTCATTCTTGTGGACTAGTATGTTATACAGTGCTGCTACATCTCGCTAATACAGTCTCCCTTGCTACTGTTAATTCGTAGATCTCTCACATAGCCTGTCCTGAATGTCCAGACACACGACACAGCAGCCCTCTATTCCTAAGACATAATGTGTCTATGTATAGATGTATGATCATTACTTCATCACTACAGGTAAACCAAGTAATTTATTTGTGTATCTGATCTCACTTATACCTTTCCTCGATGACACTCGTAGGGATGGACAGATCTCCCCTCTCACTAATGTTTATATGCAACACAGGAAATAAGGGATTATTGTGTAAATTGCCGGTTACTGTAAAAATATACATTGTTCTGTGTATATTTATGTAATTCGGGTCCTTTTATTCCGTTCTATTATAGGTTTTAAAGCAGGTCGCTCCATGTTTTTTTTTATCCCTAATCTGTTGTGACACACTCTAAAATATGTTATTTATTGGTTTTTTCACTTTTAATGGTTGATACTTATTTTCCATTGTTTCGTTGTCTCTTCTATGTATCCATTGTGGTTTCTTGCATCTTTATCCCTTATTGGTATCAGAAATCTGCTCTTTATTGTCTTGTAGTCTTATATGTGAAATCGTCATCGTATCTCCCCAAAATGTAATGGTTGGTCCCATAGTTAAACTCATGGTATTATCCTCTCCGCTTAAGTTGATTTGATACAAGTTTATTTAGGATAATTTCCTATCTTATCAATCCCTATTCAATAGGCCTCATGTTATGCATCTGTGAGATTGATGTCTTTTACTATGTCTCCTGCTAGATGAGTGGTTCTCTAGAGAAATTCGTCATTAATAGATCTTAATTCAAATCAACCCCTATGTGTTAGGCGTTCTTGATAAGTGTCTTCAAAAAATGAAATTCTTAACACTCATGGATATATATCTGTAAAATAATGATTGGTACTTATGTGTGAACCACTAAATTATTGGTTGCTTCATCATAAAGAAATAAAATAGGTCTGGCTGTATCGTCTACTTACAAAGACATCTAATTTATACTTGGGCATGATCTTTATATCTCGTGCCAGATCACATAGAGTCTCTTCGAATAACATTGATATAATACTTTAATATACCCTGGTGGTCATGTTGTGTGTTGCTAGCTCCCCGGCCTCGTGAAAAACTGATATTTATTATCGTATAAATTCTCTAAATTGTCTATAGTGAGCTATTACATGATCCTCGTTCTGCCCTCTGTGTCCTTATTAGTGTGTCGTGATTTATGAGGGGTTGTAAAATCTTCTTCTTTGTTTAATAATGTATCTTTTAATAGATCATGGTTTTAATGAAGAGAATCATACTCCATTTGTCTCACTTTCTTATCGTTTATAATAATTCGCTTGTTATTAGGTGTAATTATGGTTTGGTAGGGTGTGGTGTGTACGACTAATATTAGCATATTAGTAGCAATATTGCTCCAATGTGGTATCAGACATGTGTGTATACTAGTCCTTTCCTGCCGTTGCGTATATTCCACACTCTAAGGATTACTAATTAAATCCATTAATGTCTAATATATGAGGCCTTAGCTGTAGTAACGAAATCATTCTATTCTTCATATTATTAATATATCTAGTCTCTCTCTCCTAATGTAGTGTATTTTACCTACCTCTTTTATCTATTTTACTTCATACTCTTTATATGGATGGTCTATAATATCAATGCATTAATATCTAAACATGCTTGCACATTTGTAGGTGTAGTGGTTTCGTTGCTCCCTGTGTAAATTGCATTTCATATTTTTTGAAAAAACTCAAGTAGTTTCTTAATGTTTTTCTTTCAAACTGTTACACTTTTGTTATACATTCGTGCGTGGAGCTCTTAGCACTATTACCATCTCATGCGGTGGGCGTGGCTGTGCTCTCTCCTCTCCAATGTTATCCATTGTTCTCTCCACTCCTGATCAGTGTCTCCAATTCTTATGTATCGACGACGGCTCCTCTCACACACCACTGACCTTCTCGCGCTTACGAGTTAACAAGTTATATATTAAACTAGACTCAATTGTACTTGACCCATTTAACATTTTAGAAGAATCATAGTCTTATTTTGTTGCCCTAACAATGATGAGTTCTCTTAATTTAAGTTACAAATACGCCCGTACAACTATAGCTGTCACTTAATCTAAGTGATATCAATAATTCAAATATTACATATCTTGTAGGAGGCAGATTAGTCTACTATCTCCAGGCTTTTAAGGCCCTATATCCTCAAATCGCATGGCCTTATTATAGAAATGTAGTTATGCACCTATGAACGTCACAAGTATTTGATAGAATAGTCCCACGTAGTGTGTGTGCGCTTAGCGTGCTTCACACTTGATCCAGAACTGTGAAGGTCCTTCGCTCGAATGTGTGACATCTGGAAATATTTCACTTGAAGTAGGCCTGATAAACTAATAAATGATGAAAATATCTTGGGAAACAGAAGAACATCCACCAACGTAAAAATTATCACTTTCAGTGCAAGGTCAGGTCATCCGGAGATGGAACACTCATCATCACTGATAGTTCGCTGTAAATAGGGGTGGTGAAAAGTCGGCTGTGTAATAATAGGCGTATAGGGCCTACTGCGTGGACTAAGCTAAGACTTTATTACCT